>SJYX01020908.1:16138-114285 GCA_006410675.1 Oreotragus oreotragus
CAAGAGAGTTCCAGAAAAACATCTATTTCTGCTTTATTGACTATGCCAAAGCCTTTGACTGTGTGGATCACAATAAACTGTGGAAAATTCTGAAAGAGATGGGAATACCAGAGCACCTGACCTGCCTCTTGAGAAATCTGTATGCAAGTCAGGAAGCAACAGTTAGAACTTGACATGGAAAAACAGACTGGTTCCAAATAGGAAAAGGAGTACGTCAAGGCTGTATATTGTCACCCTGCTTGTTTAACTTATATGCAGAGTACATCATGAAAAACGCTGAAATGGAAGAAACACAAGATGGAATCAAGATTGCCAGGAGAAATATCAGTCACCTCAGATATGCAGATGACACCACCCTTATGGCAGAAAGTGAAGAGGAACTAAAAAGCCTCTTGATGAAAGTGAAAGAGGAGAGTGAAAAAGTTGGCCTAAAGCTCAACATTCAGAAAACGAAGATCACCACATCTGGTCCCATCACTTCATGGGAAATAGATGGGGAAACAGTGGAAATGTTAAGAAACCCCTCCAGCCAATAAAGCTTGGCCAATTAGTAAATACCAAGAAACCCCTGCAGCTAATAAAGATTGGCCAATTAGTAAATACCAGGAAACCCCTGCAGCCAATCTGCCCTTGCCAACTTCCTGTCTTTGTTCTGAGCCTATAAATACTACTGTCGTTCTGGGCTCAGGGCTCTCGTCAAGACTCTGCTGTGCTGGAAGAGACAGGAGCCCTAGCTCGAGCTAGCAATAAACCCCTTTTTGCTTTTGCATTGCTGTGGACGTCTTATTCTCTCAGTTTTGGGGACTCGGACTGTGGGCATAACAGAAACAGTGTCAGACTTTATTTTTTAGGGCTCCAAAATCACTGCAGATGGTGATTGCAGCCATGAAATTAAAAGACGCTTACTCCTTGGGAGAAAGGTTATGACCAACCTAGATAGTATATTCAAAAGCAGAGACATTACTTTGCTGACTAAGGTCCGTCTCGTCAAGGCTATGGTCTTTCCAGTAGTCATGTATGGATGTGAGAGTTGGACTGTGAAGAAGGCTGACCACCAAAGAATTGATGCTTTTGAACTGTGGTGTTGGAGAAGACTCTTGAGAGTCCCTTGGACTGCAAGGTGATCCAACCAGTCCATTCTGAAGGAGATCAGCCCTGGGATTTCTTTGGAAGGAATGATGCTAAAGCTGAAACTCCAGTACTTTGGCCACCTCATGTGAAGAGTTGACTCATTGGAAAAAAAAAAAAAAAACTCTGATGCTGGGAGGGATTGGGGGCAGGAGGAGAAGGGGATGACAGAGGATGAGATGGCTGGATGGCATCACTGATTCGATGGACATGAGTCTGAGTGAACTCCGGGAGTTGGTGATGGACAGGGAAGCCTGGCATGCTGCGATTCATGGGGTTGCAAAAAGTCAGACATGACTGAGTGACTGAACTGAACTGAGGGTGGGTCCCATGAATCTACATTTCTAACATAAGTTTCCAGGTGTTTCTGATATGATTCTGCTGACCCACTTTGGGAAACACTGCTTTAAGGAAAGAAAAGAGGAAGTATAGATATAGAAGCAGGAATGAGAAAGCATGTTCACCAGGTTTGCAAGGATAAGTTGAAGACGTTATACCAAAATATATAGTTTAGATCACTCAGTCTCAAACTGATCTAAAACTTCGGAAAGTACTGTCTTAGATTAAAGCAGTGACTAGGAAGCTTCTATTTAATAAGTAATATGTTCAAAGTGGAAACCATTGTTAACATATGGGTAGTTTGTGTAGGGACTTAACTTTTTCCAGTTTCAATCAGCTTTATTTGCTAACACAATAGGATATGAAAGTGTAGATGGGTTGCCAAATGGAAACAGTGTTAACTTTAGTTCAGTATTTACTAAGTATTATGTTGTAAATCCTTAATACGGATCATCTCATTATTCTTCACAAGAATTCCATGAGGTAAGTACTATAACTATCTCACTATTTTTTAGATGGGGAAATTGGGCTAAGAGAGGATAAGAAATTTGGCCACATTTAAACAGTAGTGGTGAAGCTGGGGTTTGAATTCAGGTATTATAACTTGAGAGCTCGTGCAATTAACCTTGAAATTTTGTTGCCTCCCTGAATTTAATGGTCTTCTTAGGCTGGAGAGTTTGAGATGCACCCAGTTATGGTACCTAGCTGAGAGATTACCACTGTGTTGGCTGCTATAGAAATAGTAAGTAAGCCAAATGCTTGTGAGTCTGTATTACTCTTGTTTTCAGTGGCACTTTGCTACATGAAATAAGAAGCTTTACCATAGTTGGCAGTAAAAAGCGGAGTCAAATAGGAGGGAAGAAAATCTCCAGCTTGAAGGATTTAGGTCAAATCTAAGCAGTTTCTCAGTATTTGTTATTTTTTTGCAAGAATTGGACTGCTGTGAGCAGTTATTTATAACTTCTATGTCTCCGTTTACTCAGTTGATCAGTTGTTTCTGAGTCTGTGACCCCCCTGAACTGTGAACTGCCAGCTTCCTCTGTCCATGGGATTTTCTAGGCAAGAATACTGGAGTCGTTTCCATTTCCTCTTACAGGGGATCTTCCTGACCCAGGGATCAAATGCGTGTCTCTGCCATCTCCTGTGGTAGTAGGGAGATTCTTTACAAATGCACCACCTCTGGGGCCCTTTAAGAATAGGAGGGGAAAACTTTGCAACATTTTTGGGTGTCTCACAGCAAAGGCCACCTTATGATTTCCCACTTAAATTTCTGATTTCCTTGTAAAGCAGGAAAGCAGTTAAGGTCTTCCTGCAGTCTTCACTAACAAGGTTTCTGGCCTCATTGTATATAAATGTCCTCACTGCATGAGATTTAGTGAAAAACAATTAGCATTTTTCCAGCTTTATTGAGGTATGATTGACAAATAAAAATTGTATACATTTAGGTTGTACAGTGTCGTATTTGTTTTCTTAAAGTGTACAACATTGTGATTTCATATACAAATACATTGTGAAATGATTATTGCAATTAAGACATCCATCATCCCACATAGTTACCTTTTATTTTTCTGTTAAAGAACACTTAAGATCTACTTTCTTAGCAAATTTTAAGTATATAATACACTCTTCTTAATTATAGTCACCATACTGTAATTAGATCCTCAGAATTAATTCATCTTATAACTGGAAATTTGTTCTATTTGACCAGCATCTCCCCATTTCCCGCACCCTTCAGCCCCTATGGGTGCTATGGTGGCTCAAATGGTAAAGAATTTGCCTGCAATGCAGGAAACTCAGGTTCAATCCCTGGGTTGGGAAGATCCCCTGGAGAAGGAAATGGCAACCCACTCCAGTATTCTTGCCTGGAGAATTCCATGGACAGAGAAGCCTGGTGGATTACAGTCCACGGGGTTGCAAAGAGTCAGACACAAATGAGTGACTAACACTTTCACACTTTCTCAGCCCCTGGAAATGACCATTCTATTCTTGTATGAGTTCGACATTTTTAGATTCCACATATAGGTGAGATGATACAGTATTGGTCTTTCTCTAACATCTCACATAGCATAATGTTTTCAAGGTCAGTCTGTGTTGTCACAAATGGTTACATTGGAGTGGAGGAGACAGAAACCATACTCGGGCTTGAAGAGTATGTGGACATTAATGAAGCAAAGCAGCTGCTCCTTCAAGAAGCAAGGTTATGCAGGGAAGAAAAGAGAATGGAAGCAATATCAAGGGAAGTATTTTTCCATAACTCCTGAAGAATTTCTTCTTTAGGATCATCTTATCCCAAAAGAAATTCCTCAAAATCTGGTCTACAGCTTCTGAGTGAAAGATTGCCTCATTTGTGATCTGTTTTCAACATCACATATATATATTCCTCTTGAGCACTACTTGAAACTGGAAAGACTGAACTCAGTGTAGGAGGAAGTAGCTAAATTCTCACTGCATAAAAAGCAAGACACTGAATTCTTTGGAGTAGCTCAATTGGAAACTGCTAATATTTGGTACCTCCCTTCATTTTAGCTCCAGAACAACAATTATGATTTCCAACATTTATTGATTGCTTACTATGTATCATGCACTCTTATAAGTAGTTATATTAATTACATTATTGCAGGCAAAGTCACTTCAGTGGTGTCTGACTCATTGTGACCCTATGGACTGTAGCCTGCCAGGCTTCTGTCCATGGGATTCTCCAGGCAAGAACACGAGTGGGTTGTGATGCCCTCCTCCAGGGGATCTTGCTGACCCAGGAATTGAACTAATGTCTCTTATGTCTCCTGTACTGGCAGGTTGGTTATTTACAACTAACACCACCTGGGAAGTCCAAATATATTGTTAATATATATTCATTTTGTCCTTAAAATTCCATTAATTAGTTACTGTTATGTATGATAAAAATGAGACACAGAGAGATTAGGTTACTTGCCCACAAGTTACATGCTATGTGAGTGACAGATTTGGGACTTGAATCTAGGCATCTAGTGTGTGCCACTAACCTCTCCTACTGCACTGCTCGAGTAGCACAGAAGATATTAGAAAAAGAGATGTCTGCACCTTGTATAACTCAGGAACTTCAGAATAAGGTAGCTAGAATTGGACAGACACACTATCTCTAGAAGAGATTGACTATAAATTAGCTCCATAGGGTGTCAACTCCAATTTCTCTTCATATGTTAGTAAGTACTGATTGAGTAGTCCTGTATATTTAGCTGTTGTAGGCCTTGTGGTTAGGAAGACAAAAAGACAGTCTGCTTGCAAAAAAGATCCACAATAATGGAAACTCCTTGAGAGTATCAGTTCAGTTCAGTCAGTCAGTAGTGACTGACTCTGTGACCCCATGGACTGCCACATGCCAGGCTTCACTGTCTACCAACTCCTGGAGCTTGAGCTTGCCCAAACTCATGTCCATTGAGTCAGTGATGACATCCAACCATCTCTTTCTCTGTCATCCCCTTCTTCTCCTACCTTTAATCTTTCCAAGCATCAGGGCATTTTCTAATGAGTCAGTTCTTCGCATCAGGTGGCCAAAGTATTGGAGCTTCAGCTTCAGCATGAGTCATTCCAATGAGTATTCAGGATTGATTTCCATTAGGATTGACTGACTTGATCTCCTTGCAGTCCAAGGGACTCTCAAGAGTCTTCTTCAACACCACAGTTCAAAAGCATCAATTCTTTGGTGTTCAGCTTTCTTTATGGTCCAACTCTCAAATCCATACATGACGACTGGAAAAACCATAGCTCCCAGTATACAGACATTTGTTGGTAAAGTAATGCTTCTGCTTTTTAATATGTTGTCTAGGTTTGTCATAGGTTTCTTCCAAGGAGCAAGTGTATTTTAATTCAGTGCCTGAAGTCCATCTACAGTGATTTTGGAGAGAAAGAAAATAAACTCTTTCACTGTTTTCATTGTTTCCTCGTCTATTTGCCATGAAGTGATGGGGCCAGATGCCATGATCTTCATTTCTTGAATGTTGAGTTTTAAGCCAGCTTTTCACTTTCCTTTTTTACTTTCATTAAGAGGCTCTTTAGTTCCTTTTTGCTTTCTGTCATAAGTATGGTGTCATCTGCATATATGAGATTATTGATATTTCTCCCAGAAATCTTGACTCCAGCTTGTGCTTCATCCAGTCCATCATTTCTCATGATGTACTCTGAATATAAGTTAAGTAAGCAGGGTGACAATATACAGCCTTGACATACTCCTTTCCCAATTTGGAACCAGTCTGTTGTTCCATGTCCAGTTCTCACTGTTACTTCCTGACTTGTATACAGATTTCTCAGGAGGCAGGTCAGGTGGTCTGGTATTCTCATCTCTTGAAGAATTTTCCACAGTTTGTTGTGATCCACAGTCAAAGGCTTTGGCATTGTCAATAAAGCAGAAGTAGATGTTTTTCTGAAACTCACTTTTTTGATGATCCAATGGATGTTGGCAATTTGATCTCTGGTTCCGCTGCCTTTTCTAAATCCAGCTTGAACAGCTGGAAGTTCACGGTTAACATATTGCTGAAGCCTGGCTTGAATTAAGTGATTGCTTAGGAAGGCTTTTTTAAAAATCTCTCCTTGCTATTCCCTGGTGGCTCAGATGGTAAAGCGTCTGCCTGTAGTATGGGAGACCTGGGTTTGATCCCTAGGTTGCGAAGATCCCCTGGAGAAGGAAATGGTAACCCACTCTAGTACTCTTGCCTAGAAAATTCCATGGACTGAGAAGCTTCTCAGAGCCTGGTAGGCTACAGTCCATGGGGTCACAAAGAGTCAGACACGACTGAACAACCTCATTTCACTTGCTATTCTTTGGAATTCTGCATTTAGATGGGTATATGTTTCCTTTTCTCCTTTCCCTTCTTTGCTCAGCTATTTGTAAGGCCTCCTCAGAAAACCATTTTTCCTTTTTTTTTTTTTTTTCTTCTTGGGAATGTTTTTGATCACCACATCCTGTACAATGTTATGAACCTCTGACCATAGTTCTTCAGGCACTCTATCAGATCTAATTCCTTGAATCTATTTGTCAGTTCCACTGTATAATCATAAGGGATTTGATTTAGGTCATACCTGAGTGGTCTTGTGGTTTTCCCTACTTTCTTCAGTTTCAGTCTGAATTTTGCAATCAGGAGTTCATGATCTAAGTCACAGTCAGCTCCTGGTCTTATTTTTGCTAACTGTATAGAGCCTGTCCATCTTTGGCTGCAAAGAATATATTCAATCTGATTTCAGTATTGACTATTTGGGGATGTCCATATGTAGAATCATCTCTTGAGTTGTTGGAAGAGGGTATATGCTATGACCTGTCTCTTATACACATCTAGATGTGTATAAGAGACAGCAGTAGTAGGTATAATGGTCTACAGTCAGCTCCTGGTCTTATTTTTGCTAACTGTATAGAGCTTCTCCATCTTTGGCTGCAAAGAATATATTCAATCTGATTTCAGTATTGACTATTTGGGGATGTCCATATGTAGAATCATCTCTTGAGTTGTTGGAAGAGGGTATATGCTATGACAAGTGCTTTCTCTTTGCAAAACTCTGTTAGCCTTTATCCTGCTTCATTTTGTACTCCAAGGCCAAACTGCCTGTTACTCCAGGTATCTCCTGACTTCTTACTTTTGCTTTCCAGTCACCTATGATGAAAAGGACATATCTTTTGGTGTTGGTTCTAGAAGGTCTTGTATGTCTTCATAGAACCATTCAACTTCAGCTTCTTTGGCACTTTTGGTTGGGACATAGACTTGGATTACTGGGATATTGAATGGTTTGCCTTGGAAGAGAACTGAAATCATTCTGTCATTTTTGAAACTGCACCCAAGTACTGCATTTCAGGCTCTTTTGTTGACTATGAGGGCTACTCCATTTCTTCTAAGGCATTCTTGCCCATAGTAGTAGATATAATTCAGATATAACTGAATTAAAATTTCCCCTTCCAGTCCATTTTAGTTCATTGATTCCTAAAAGGTCAATGTTCACTCTTGCCATCTCCTGTTTGACCACTTCCAATTTACCTTGATCCATGGATCTAACATTCCAGGTTCCTATGCAATATTGTTCTTTATAGCATTGGACTTTACTTCCATCACAAGTCACATCCACAAGTGTGTGTTGTTTTTTCTTTGGCTCAGCCTTTTCATTCTTTCTGGAGCCATTTCTCCACTCTTCTCCAGTAACATATTGGTCACCTACTGACTTAGGGAGTTCATCTGTTAGTGTCATAACTTTTTGCCTTTTCATACTCTTCATGGGGTTCTAGACATGTCTATTTTGCCTCCTCACTGACTCACTACAATATAGTACATTCCTGACATGTCATACGTATTCAGTAAGTAGTTGATGAATGAATGAATAAAGCTTTTCCAGACATTTCCTAGAGAAGGAGCAAGCAACATTGGCTGGATTAATTGAGTTCAAGAATAAATCTAGCTCTAGTTACTAACTTTTAGATTGCTATATAGTCAGACCCTTTTTTTTTTTTTTTTTTTNAGCTTTTCCAGACATTTCCTAGAGAAGGAGCAAGCAACATTGGCTGGATTAATTGAGTTCAAGAATAAATCTAGCTCTAGTTACTAACTTTTAGATTGCTATATAGTCAGACCCTTTTTTTTTTTTTTTTTTTAGGTTTTTCTTTGGAGGAAGAGTTCAAATTCCTAAGCCAGCTGCTTGGTGTCCTTCTAAGCCAGACTGCTAAAATGCCTCCTGAAACATTGGGCAAGAAAAGACATTCTGCTGCTGTGGACCCTTGAGAATAAGATTAGTTCTTTTCACACTTTCTGACAGAATCTGAGATAAGGAGACATCATCTTACTTTGAGGCATTCTCTGATTAGTATCTAGGAAGAAAAGTACGGTTAAGGTTATACATACTTTATACTTTTCTACTCCAGACACTTTTCTGCCTCCAGCCATACTTTCTTAGGTAGAAGTCTCAGGGAATGAATTTTACCTGCCACCCCCCAAACCAGATGTCTGCTCGTCCTTCTGCTACCTACTTAAGGAGATAGTTGGGGTGCAATTTTCAGTGGTTTCTGTTGCCAAGAGCTACCAAGATGTCTTAATATGAAAGATAATGCCTTTTCTCTAAGGTAGCCTGGTGTAGAAGTAAGATGTTTGGCATTAAAGTTAGACCAGGTGTGTACTTTCTAAGTGGATTATTTTGAATAGTCTCTTAACCTCTCCCAGCCTCAATTTCCTCATCAGTAAAATGGTAGTAATAACATCAGCTTTACATAATTAGGTGAGATGAGATAATGTTTCTGAAGTGCCCTAACAACGCCTGGTGTATATTTGTACTTTACAATGGTGAAAAACAATAATAACAGCAATAATATTAGTTCATTTAGTTGGTAGATCCATGGTGAGATGAAACTGGAATACCTGACTCAGGAGAATGTTAAAGGGGAGATGACTTGATTAACTCCCCAGAAACTGTAGTTTTATAACACTGAAATGTCATGAGGCATTGGAGTCTACAGATCTCTGGCAACACTGAACCTGGGCAGGGTCACTAGAAAGCTCTGTGGATTTGCCTTCCTAAGGCTTAGCATAAGCAGAGGTATCACTTGTGGTAGTGAGAGACCTTAGCTCACAGGTGTGCCTGACTCTCTGTGACTCTCTACAGACATGGCTCTGATTTGACAGCCATGATGGCAATAGCTGTTTTACCTTATGCATATCCATTTCTATTACACCTCTGCCATACCTTGCTCCTGGCTGACTTTCCTCCCCAATCGGATCCTCAATTCTGTCTCCACTCTACACGGTTTTCCTGGTCTCAGTTTCAGTCAAGATTGCAACTTCCTCAGCATCCTGTCAGAGGAATAGTGATAATAACTGCCATTTGGAGAGTACCTACTATGTAATAGACACTTATTTTGTTTCATCTTCAAAGTAATCTTCCTTATTTAATGCTTCCCATACAAAACGCTCCGATGATCCTTATCTTTCAGACTTAAATGCCAAATGATAAAAGGATAGGAAGTGTGAAATTTGTTTCAAAATTATCTGAAGATGTGTGGGGAGTAGGTGAGTATACATATAAAACAAAAGAAACCATGACTTGATGACTTGATAATTATTAAAGCTGGATGACAAGTAAAATAGGTTCATTATATTACTCTCTCTCAGTTCAGTTGTGTACGACTCCTTGCAACCCCATGAACTGAAGCATGCCAGGCCTCCCTGTCCATCACCAACTCCCAGAGTTGACTCAAACTCACGTCCATTGAGTCGGTGATGCCATCCAGCCATCTCATCCTCTGTCGTCCCCTTTTCCTCCTGCCCGCAATCTCTCCCAGCATCAGAGTCTTTTCCAATGAGTCAACTCTTCACATGAGGTGGCCAAAGTACTGGAGTTTCAGCTTTAGCATCAGTCCTTCCAAGGAGCACCCAGGACTGATCTTTAGAATGGACTGGTTGGATCTCCTTGAAGTCCAAGGGACTCTCAAGAGTCTTCTCCAACACCACAGTTCAAAAGCATCAATTCTTCGGCACTCAGCTTTCTTCACAGCCCAACTCTCACATCCATACATGACCACAGGAAAAACCATAGCCTTGACTAGACGGACCTTTGTTGGCAAAGTAATGTTTCTGCTTTTGAATATGCTACCTAGGTTGGTCATAACTTTCCTTCCAAGGAGTAAGCATCTTTTACTTTCATGGCTACAATCACTATCTGCAGTGATTTTGGAGCCCAAAAAAATAAAGTCTGAGTCTGTTTCCCCATCTATTTGCCATGAAGTGATGGGACCAGATGCCATGATCTTAGTTTTCTGAATGTTGAGCTTTAAGCAAACTTTTTCATTCTCCTCTTTCACCTTCATTAAGAGGCTTTTTAGTTCCTCTTCACTTTCTGCCATAAGGGTGATGTCATCTGCATATCTGAGGTGATTGATATTTCTCCTGGCAATCTTGATTCCAACTTGTGCTTCTTCCAGCCCAGCNTAATGTCTCTGCTTTTTCATATGCTGTCTAGGTTGGTCATAACTTTCCTTCCAAGGAGTAAGCATCTTTGAATTTCATGGCTGTGGTCACCATTTGCAGTGATTTTGGAGCCCTCCAAAATAAAGTCAGCCACTGTTTCCATTGTTTCCCCATCTATTTGCCATGAAGTGATGGGACCGGATGGAGAAGTGTTAACCTCAGATATGCAGATGATACCATTTTAATAGCAGAAAGCTAAGAGGAACTAAAGAGCATCTTGATGAAGGTGAAAGAGGAAATTGAAAAAGCTGGCTTAAAGCTCAAAATTCAAAAAACAAAGATCATGGCATCCAGTCCCATCACGTCATGGCAAATAGGTGGGGAAAAAGTGGAAATAGCAACAGATATTTTCTTGGGCTCCAAAATCACTGGAGATGATGACTGCAGCCATGAAATTAAAAGATGCTTACTCCTTGAAAGAAAGCCTATGACAAACCTAGACATCATATTATAAAGCAGAGCCATCACTTTGCTGACAATGGTTGCATTTAAACAGCTATGGTTTTTCCAGTAGTCATGTACCGATGTGAGAGTCTGTAATAAGACTTTAGTCTTTTCTCTCAGGGATTAGCTTTCTCCATTTTCCACCTTAGAGAGCAGCTGACCGGCCCCATGGCCCTGAACTTACATAATTCACAAGTCCAATATTTGTGGTCTCTTACTGACCCAGTCTCTTCATGAGTGCAAATTCCAAATTTGTGAGAGGAATATGATTGGCTCATTTCAGCCAATGACTTGGCTTCCCCTGGTCAGAGTTTTCCCTTATCCAGTTGGCTGTGTCCAGGGAAGGGTGAAGTCACTCACAAAAGAGTTGCAGCATCCTAATCAATGGATGAGGAGGTAATTGTTGGAGAACAGGGATATGGGTTGGCAAATGTCCACAAAGCATCTGTCCAATATTTGTGGTCTCTTACTGACCCAGTCTCTTCATGAGTGCAAATTCCAAATTTGTGAGAGGAATATGATTGGCTCATTTCAGCCAATGACTTGGCTTCCCCTGGTCAGAGTTTTCCCTTATCCAGTTGGCTGTGTCCAGGGAAGGGTGAAGTCACTCACAAAAGAGTTGCAGCATCCTAATCAATGGATGAGGAGGTAATTGTTGGAGAACAGGGATATGGGTTGGCAAATGTCCACAAAGCATCTACTTCAATGATGAGTAAGGAGTTGAAGCACTAGATGTTCAAGGTTACTAGTTTTCTACCCAGTAAAAACAAAACAGCCTCCAGACTTTTGTAATGGATAAAAATAACAGCTGGAATACATTCCTATTCATAGCAGCATTATTCTCAATAGCCAAAAGGTGGAAGCAACCAAAATGTCCACCAATGGATGAAAAGATAAACAAGTCTGGTAAATATATATACCAGCGGAATATTTGAGGACATTATGCTATGTGAGCAAAGCCAAAGACAAAAAGACAAAAATTATATGATTTCACTTATGAGTTAGCTAGAGTAGTCAATCACAGAGGGAGAAAGTAGAATGCTGATTGCCAGGGGCTGAGTGCCAGGGGAGGGGAAAATGGGGAGTTATCTAATGTCTATAGTTTAAGTTTAAGAAGATGAAAAATTTTTGGAGATGGATAGTGATGATGGTCATACAACAATATCAATGTACGTAATGCCATTTAACCATACACTTAAAAATGGTAAATTTTATGTTATGTTTATTTTAACACAATTTAAAAAGTTATTCTCTTGACTGCTAGACAAGTGGCCATTAGGGAATTAGGAAAAAAAGCAGGTACATTTTCTCTGGGATTTTCTCCACTCTTAGAAAGAATCACATCTGAGGTAATTAAATCTTTGGTCACATTAAATTATATACAGTCCTTTTCTTCTCTGGCCATTTCTAAGGATTTTTTTCTTTTTCTATAAACAAACAGGAAGTCGAGGTGATAACATAATGTTTTATACTCTAGGTTTAACTAAAACACAACTGTGGTCAGAATGAGCATTCCTTGAGGGGAGAATCTAGGACAGGTTATAAAAGAAAATATATTAAGCTATAAACCTTTGTAATATTTCTGCCTTGGGCCCACCTTACTTGCTTTCTTTTCTTGTATAGTACCTAGGTGAGGGTAAAAGAGAAAGAGTGACAGAAACCAGAGAGTTGAGCCTAAAGTGGGGAAGGAGGTAAAGTGGAAAGTCTGCCAGGGATTGATTTATGAGGGCATTTTAGGAAGGTGGAAAGAGAGAAGAGAGACAGGCTGGAGAAGGATTTTTGAGTTTTGCTGTGCGCTATGAGGGCTTTCTCCTTTGGTGTTTATAGCAAAAACTGCTCCAAATATGTAAACTGCGTTTCAGTTACTATCTATACGACTGTCTTAAGGAGATGAGGTAAGGTGCAAGGTAACAAGGCTGCATCTGGATCACGTTTATGTTCTCAGGACCTAGGAAACTGTCTACAGTCATGCCTGGGTCAGTTGGATATGACAGAGCAGTAAATCCTGTGCCCTGTCATTAGGATAATGTCCTTATCAGCTCTCTTCATCCCCTTACCCAGCATCTTGTGGAAGCCCTTTCTGAAGTGATTGACGAAAAGAAGCAGGATCAGTCCCCTCTGTGAGGGAAATACTGCAGCAATTATCACTTGTGTCATCCTGAAGCTCTGTGAAAGAACTGAAGCGAGGAAAGATAATGGTGGTGACAGAAATTATGTCAAGAATAGCTGTATATCACTTCATTTAGTACAGGGGGAAGTCAAAATGTTCATAAAAGTCCATTTGATCTGAAAGCAAATAACTTAAGTCGTTCAAACTCGGTCTTGTTGGACCATAAAGCCTCTGGCAATATTTCAAATAAAGGACTCTATAGAAAAATAAATTATATTTATTGAATTGAACTTCAAGTAATAACCCTGCCACCTACTCTTTTTTTTTTTTTACTGGCCCTCCATGTCCTGTGAATTTTGATGAATTACAAAAAATTCTGTGGAAACATAATCATTTAAACAAAAAGCTATCCAGGTAATAATACAAGTGCCTTTAAACTGGAGAAAAATTCATTCGCCTTTTAGATTTGATCATGATTTATTTTTCACTGCGTCTTCAAAATCACATTCAGAATAATACTGTCTTGTTTAAGGCTCCAGGTGTTCCTGGGAACTTACCATTTGATTCTAGAGGGAATTCACTCTTGGTTGCTTCTGGTTAGATTTCTTCCACCACTAAGCTCCGAATCTTGGGTTTTTGTGGTCAAGTCTGATGCTAAACCTGTCCAACCCAGCACCTCCTTCACACAGAAATGATGCAGGGAGCACCCCAGAATCATGCCAAAACATAAAAGAATACACTCTTGGAATCCTGCATAATTGTTTATCTTGCTTTCTTGATCCTAATTTCTCTGCATTGCCTCTATGATGACTCAGCTCATGTTTCACTTCTTACAGGAAGCTCTTATCCCCAGGCCAGGTTATGTTATGTGCCTTTCCCAGAAGGTCTGTATAGTGAGTGCTTGTTGAAATTTGGATCCTTGGAATCATTGATTGCCCAGTGTTTGAGAATTCATTCATTCATTTGCTCAGCAATGTTTATTGAGAGTCTACTATGCTTCAGACACTGTTCTTAGCACTGGGTACACAGCAGTGAATGACCTGGACACAGATTTCTGTCAAATGGAGCTTATATCTGAGAAGGGAGATGCAGACAAGTATATATAAAAAATAGACAAGTATATATAAAAAATAGAGATAATGAAAAGAGCTATGAGGGAAATATAGCATGGAAGTTTACTTCAGTTCAATCATTTAGCCACATCCAACTATTTGTGACCCCATGGGCTGTAGCATGCCAGGCTTCCCTGTCCATCCCCAACTCCTGGAGTTTGCTCAAACTCATGTCCATTGAGTCAGTGATACCATCCAACTATCTCATCCTCTGTCATCTCCTTTTCTTCCTGCCTTCAATCTTGCCCAGCATCAGGGTCTTTTCTAATGAGTTAGTTCTTCGCATAAGGTGGCCAAAGTATTGGAGCATCAGCTTCAACATCAGTTTTTCCAATGAATATTCAGGACTGATTTCCTTTAGGATTTACTGGCTTGATCTCCTTGCAGTCCAATGGACTCTCAAGAGTCTTCTCCAACACCACAGTTCAAAAGCATCAATTCTTTGGTGCTCAGTTTTCTTTATGGTCCAACTCTGACATCCATACATGACTATTGGAAAATCCATAGCTTTGACTAGGTAGACCTTTGTTGTCAAAGTAATGTCTCTGCTTTTTAATATGCTGTCTAGACTTCCTAGAACTAACACCAACAAAAGATGTTCTATTCATCATAGGGGAATGGAATGTGAAACTAGGAAGTCAAGAGATACCTGGAGTAACGGGTAAGTTTGGCCTTGGAGTACAAAGTGAAGCAGGGAAAAAGCTAACAGAATTCTGTCAAGAGACTACATTAGTCATAGCAAACACCCTTTTCCAACAACACATGAGATGACTTTATACGTGAATATCGCCAAACAAAGAATACCAAAATTAGACTGATTACATTCTTTGTAGCTGAAGATGAAGAAGCTGTATACAATCAGCAAAAACAAGACCTGGAGCTGACTGTGACTCAAATAATCAGCTTCTCATAGCAAAATCCATGCTTAAACTAAAGAAAGTGGGAAAAACCACTAGGCCAGCCAGGTATGACTTAAATCAAATCCCCTATGAATATACAGAAGAGGTGAAGAATAGATTCAGGGTTTAAATCTAGTAAACATCCATAGTCCTGAAGAACTATGGATGGAGGTCCATAATATTGTACAAGAGGCATCAAACAAAACCATCCCAAAGGAAAAGGAAAACAAGAAGGCAAAGTGGTTGTCTGAGGAGGCTTTACAAATAGCTAAAGTTGAAAAGCAAGGGAGAAAGGGAAAAATACACCCAGCAAAATGTAGAGTTCAGAGACTAGCAAGGAGAGACAAGAAACCTTCCTCAATGAACAATGCAAATAAATAGAGGAAAGAAACAGAAGGGGAAAGACTAGAGATCTCTTCAAGAAAATTGGGAATATCAAAGAAACATTTCATCCAAAGATGGGCATAACAAAGTACAGAACACTTTTTGCTTTTCTTTTCTCTTCGACTTATTTAACTTATACACAGAGCACATCATGAGAAATGCCAGGCTGGATGAGTTATAGGCTGGAGTCAAGGTTGCCAGGAGAAATAGCAACAATCTCAGATATGTGGATGATACCACTCTAATGGCAGAAAGTGAAGAGGAACTAAAGAACCTCTTGAGGATGGTGAAGGAGGAGAGTGAAAAAGCTGGCTTACAATTAAATATTAAAAGCACTAAGATCATGGTATCTGGTTCCATCGCTTTATGGCAAATAGAAGGGCAAAAATTGGAAGCATAGACAAATTTCCTCTTCTTAGGCTCTAAAATCACTGTGGATGATAACTGCAGCCATGAAATTAGAAGATGATTGCTTCTTGGCAGGAAAGCTGTGACAAACCTAGAAAGTGTGTTAAAAAGCAAAGACATCAGTTTGCTGACAAAGGTCTGTGTAGTCAAGGCTATGATCTTTCCAGTAGTCACATATGGTTGTGAGAGCTGGACCATAAAAATGGTAGAGTGCTGAAGAACAATGCTTTCAAACTGTGGTGCTGGAGAAGATTCTTGAGAGTTCCTTGGACAGCAAGGAGATCAAACCAGTCAACATTTTAAAAATTTATTTATTTTAATTGGAGGCTAGTTACTTTACAATATTGTAGTGGTTTTTGACATACATTGACATGAATCAGTCATGGGTGTACATGTGTCCTCCATCCTGAAACTCCCTCCCACCTCCTTACTTATCCCATTTCTCAGGGTCATCCCAGTGCACCGGTCCTGAGTGCCCTGTATCATGCATCGAACCAAGTAAATCAATACCTCAATACCTCATATCCTGAATACCCATTGGAAGGACTGATGCTGAAGCTGAAGCCCAATACTTTGGCCACCCAATGTGAACAGCTGACTCATTGGAAAAGAACCTGATGCTGGAAAAGCTTAAATGCAGAAGGAGAAGAGTGCAACAGAGTATGAGATGGTTGGATGGTATTACCAGTGCAATGGATATGAACTTGGACGAAGTCTGGGAGATGCTGGGGGACAGGGAGGCCTGGCGTGCTGCAGTCCATGTGGTCACAAAGAGTCAGAAATGACTTGCCGACTGAACCACAATTGGTGGTGGGAGACAGACTTAGCATCTATCTGCAGAAGCTCAACAGGTGAAATGCTCACTTTCCAACATGCCTTGCAACTAGAGTGAGCCAAAGATTTTTGCTTTAGGATCTGGAAAGTTAAAAAGCTGGGACAGTGGGGAAGCCATCCTGTCATAGCTGTGCCAGCAAAATGCTGCCTCCAGGGGCACTGGGCAGAGTCCAGTACAAATTTACAGCATCCTGTGCTGGAGTAGTTCACTGACTACAGTTGTGGTCCTCATCATAGTGGTTTTGAGACTGAGGCACTAGCGACACCTGAGCCTCCCTTTTCCTGCCTATTTTCTGAGCCTTGTTCTTTAGGCTCTCTGGCACTTCTGTGGGCTCCCTGGTATTTTTCCAGTAACTTTTTTCTGCTGAAATAAGCCAAAATTGGTTTCTGTTGCTTGCAACCAATAAGTTTGACCAACTGGCATATCTTATTTCATCCTGTGCTTGCCTCCACCAGTGTTTCTGTCTCAATGCATTATAATGTCTTGTTCATCTCTGTGTCTCTTGTTTACCAAAAGCTCTTGAACTGAACTGAACTTGAAAAAAAGGGCCACATATTTATTATTCATTGCCTTGCCTCTGGTTTCTAGCCTGTGCTTGGCATATAGTAGTGGATCAGTATTATTTTGTTGTTGTTGAATACAGGAATGAATAAGACAAGGAAAGAATGCATAAACGAAAATTCTGAGTCCATGGTTTTCTTCCCAGTATCCTTACTTTCAAAGTCCAGAAGCCATATCCAAGGCAGCTCTGTTACTCAAGTTGAGTCTGTCTCCTGCAGCAATCATGTACATCAAAGGTGATTGCTTCTCCTTTTCTGGCTAATACAGCCCTCCATCAGGGTGCCACTGCAGAGCCCATTGCTTTTAGGAAAGGAATAACACATGTCAGAATGACACCTCAATATTAGTTCAAGGAAGAGAGGGTGGAAATTTATTGAATGCAGACAAGAACTAGGATTTCTGGACTTCACTTCTGTAGAGCCAATGATCTTGGGTGCATTATTACATATGCCTCAGTTTATTCTTCTATAAAATAAGGAGTTTGAGTTTCTCACTAGGTGTGCCGTTGACATTATGGGCTGAAAAATTCTTTGCTTGGGGGATGGTCCTGTACATTTTAGAATGTTTGGCTGCATCCCTGGCCTCTACTCAATAGATGTCTAGCATTCCCTTGGTTGTAACAAAGTCTCCAGACATTGTCAAATCTCCCTTAGGATGTAAAATTGCACCCAGTTGAGAACTACTGAATCAGATAATATCTAAACAGATTACAAGTTCCAGGGTTGAAGAAGAAGTTGGAGCTTGTTCTCTGCCATATCCTAGCNTAGTTTGAGCATTCTTTGGCATTGCCTTTCTTTGGGATTGGAATGAAAACTGACCTTTTCCA
This sequence comes from Oreotragus oreotragus, assembly GCA_006410675.1. NCBI lineage: Eukaryota > Metazoa > Chordata > Mammalia > Artiodactyla > Bovidae > Oreotragus > Oreotragus oreotragus. The sequence goes on from SJYX01020908.1 coordinate 34,154, forward strand.
GTCCTGTGGCCACTGCTGAGATTTCCAACTTTGCTGGCATATTGAGTGCAGCACTTTCACAGCATCATCTTTCAGGATTTGAAACAGCTCACCTGGAATTCCATCACCTCCACTAGCTTTGCTCATAGTGATGCTTTCTAAGGCCCACTTGACTTCACATTCCAGGATGTCTGGCTCTAGGTGAGTGATCACACCATTGTGATTATCTTGGTCTTGCAGATTTTTTTTGTACAGTTCTGTGTATTCTTGCCACCTCTTCTTAATATCCTCTGCTACTGTTAGGTCCATACCATTTATATCCTTTATCGAGCCCATCTTTGCATGAAATATTCCCTTGGTATCTCTAATTTTCTTGAAGAGATCTCTAGTCTTTCCCATTCTGTTCTTTTCCTCTATTTCTTTGTCTTGATCACTGAGGACAACTTTCCTATCTCTTCTTGCTATTCTTCGGAACTCTGCATTCAGCTACCCTGTGTCCGAGGTCAGGGGCTGCAGCAGGGAGGAGCCATCCCATGCCTGAGACCAGGGGCGGCAGCCAGGAAGAACCACCCCACGCCCCAGGCCAGGGATGTCAGCCAGGAAGAGCCACCCCATACCCTCAGCCAGGGGCGCCGGCCTGGAGGGCCAACTCCATGTCCAAGGAGGGGCAGCTGTGCGGGTGCAGGAGGGCCAAGAGGAGCTACTCCACGTTCAAGGTCAGGAAGGATGACCCTGAGGAGATAACCTCATCCAAGGTAAGGAGTAGTAGCTGCACTTTGCTGGGGCAGCTGTGAAGAGATACCCCACATCCAAGGTAGGAGAAACCCAAGTAAGACAGTAGGTGTTGCTAGAGGGCATCAGACTGCAGACACACTGAAATCATAATCACAGAAAACCAGTCAATCTAATCACACGGACCACAGCCCTGTCTCACTCAATGAAACTAAGTGTGGGGTGGGGCCACCCAAGATGGGAGAGTGAAGGTGGAGAGGTCTGACAGAATGTGGTCCACTGGAGAAAGAAATAGCAAACCACTTCAGTATTCTTGCCTTGAGAACCCCATAAATAGCATGAAAAGGCAAAATGATAGGATACTGAAAGGGGAACTCCCCGGGTCGGTAGATGCCCAACATGCTACTGGAGATCAGTGGAGAAATAACTCCAGAAAGAATGAAGTCAAAGCGAAAGCAATACCCAGTTGTGGATGTGACTGGTGATAGAAGCCAGATCCAATGCTGTAAAGAGAAGTAGTGCATTGGAACCTGTAATGTTAGGTCCACGAATCAATGCAAACTGGAAGTGGTCAAACAGGAGATGACAAGATTGAACGTCGACAACTAGGAATCAGCGAACTAAAATGGACTGGAATGGGTGAATTTAACTCAGATGACCATTATATATACTACTGCAGGCAGGAATCCCTCAGAAGAAATGGAGTAGCCATCATGGTCAACAAGAGTCCAAAATGCAGTACTTGGATGCAGTCTCAAAAACGACAGCATGATCTCTGTTCATTTCGAAGGCAAACCATTCAATATCACAGTAATCCAAGTCTATGCCCCAACCAGTAATGCTGAAGAAGCTGAACGGTTCTATGAAGACCTACAGGATCTTTTAGAACTAACACCCCAAAAAGATGTCCTTTCCATTACAGGGGACTGGAATGCAAAAGGAGGAAGTCCAGAAACACCTGGAGTAACAGGCAAATTTGGCCTTGGAGTACGGAATGAAGCAGGACAAGGCTAAAAGAGTTTTGCCAAGAGAATGCATTGGTCATAACAAACACCCTCTTTCAACAACACAAAAGAAGACTCTACACATGGAGATCACCAGATGGTCAACACCGAAATCAGATTGATTATATTCTTCACAGCCAAAGATGGAGAAGCTCTACACAGTCAGCAAAATCAAGACTGGGAGCTGACTGTGGCTCAGATCATGAACTCCTTATTGCCAAATTCAGAAATTGAAGAAAATGGGGGAAAACCACTAAACCATTCATGTATGACCTAAATCAAATCCCTTATGATTATCTTCATTACCTCCACCATAGTTTGGCCTCAGGTCAGAAAACAGGGAAGGAACACAGCAGAGACCATCAACAGAAAATTGGATCAAAGATTTACTAAGCATGGCCCCACCCATCAGAACAAGACACAGGTTCCCCTCAGTCAGTCTCTCCCATCAAAAAGTTTACATAAGCCTCTTATCCTTCTCCATCAGAAGGCAGACAGAATGAAAACCACAATCACAGAAAACTAACAAAACTGATTACATGGACCTCAATTCAGTTCAGTTCAGTTCAGTTGCTCAGTCGAGTCCGACTCTTTGTGACCCCATGAATTGCAGCATGTCAGGCCTCCCTGTCTATCACCAACTCCCGGAGTTCACTCAGACTCGCATCCATCGAGTCAGTGATGCCATCCAGCCATGTCATCCTCTGTCGTCCCCTTCTCCTCCTGCTTCCAATCCCTCCCAGAATCAGAGTCTTTTCCAATGAGTCAACTCTTCGCATGAGGTGGCCAAAGTACTGGAGTTTCAGCTTTAGCATCATTCCTTCCAAAGAAATCCCAGGGTTGATCTCCTTCAGAATGGACTGGCTGGATCTTTACTCCTTTTCCTATTTGGAACCAGTCTCTCTACTTGTGTATATATTTGAAACTTCCCATAATAAAAAAGATACATTTTAATTAAAGAGGAAAGTAAAACACAGGTAAAGACATATGCAAAACAAACAAAAGTTCTCTCAAATTCCTTCTCAACACACTTAGAAGAAATACTGTTTAATATGACTTATAGGGACCTATATGACCTGCTTTGATCTCATTTCCTATCACTTTCCCCCTGGCCTGATGAATTCCATCCATAATGTTCTCCTTGCTATTTTTTAATTACACTAAGCCTGACTGTATATTAGGGTTTAGCACTTCTTCATTTGCCTTGTTCCTTCTTTTCATTCAGGCCTCTGCTCAAATGTCTCCTCAGAAAAATCTTTTCTGACCTTGGGAGATAGCCCCACTCGATCTTGTTATTCTGTAACCTTTTACCCTGTTTTTCAGATTTTAAAAAGTACTTATTACTGCCTGAAATGGCAACAAACTTTTTTTGTTCACTGGTTTATGTTTTGTCTGTCACACTAAAATGTGACTTTCCTGAAGATAAGGACTTTGTCTTATTCCCTGTTACATCCTAACGTACCTAAAACAGTTCGTAGGAAATTATAATTCTCAAATGTTCATTAAGTGAACTTAGTTGAGGTATAATTACCACGACTCTTAAATGAAATTCCAGGAAATGTTATTGCCATACTAAATGCAGACATGTGTGTAACACAGGCAAAGTAACTACTTGGTTTCCCACCAAAGCCAATATTCTTCAAACATTAATTCAGCATTTTTGAAATTATAATCAGTTTTTTTACTAATGTATTTTTAGATCTCTTTATTTCAAAATAAGAGAGTTTGATATGTATTCATTCCATGTGATGTTCTAAAATCAACTTCTTGGAAGACACTTTAAGAAGACATAATATTCAGCTAATAAAACAACTCTCTTTTTTCCAAGCAAACAGTATAAATTAAGTACCATTTAGTTTCACAATTCCATCTAACTTAGACTACCAACTTTAGACACCTCTCAGTTGATTGGTCTCAGGTTGGTGATTCAAACTTATGGCTTCACAGTGCAATTTGCAAGGGTGTGTTGCAAAATTGTTCAAAAAAGAATACTTAACTTGTGCTAGTAAAGAGTGAGCATTTAAAATTTTTTTCAATTTCCATTTGAATGTATTTTCTACATCAACAGTAGGCAGTAGAGAGACTAAGTCACATTTCAATAGTCATATTAAAAATATTATGCTGAGTTCTGAATTATCTAAATCTATGTTTATGATATATTCCATTGACACTGCAGTGCTTATAGAGATCTGGCTAATATACAGCATGCAGTTAATGAGGCCTAAAACTCTAGCAGAGCCCTAAAAAGATCTGTCAATCAGAGATGAGATAAGGAGAGGCTTACATTGTATCTTTCTGACTAAGGAACTCTGCCCTAAGCCTCAGCTTTTCCTATTTCCAGTCTCATTCTGAGTTCCTAAGAACAACAGCTATTTCTCAAGGGTAAAACATGCAAAATCTTTAACTATTACCCCACTAATACTACACTTACCTTCTTTTTTACCACCGGGACACTGCTTTTCCACCAATAGCAACTTTTCTATAGACACACACACAAAACAAAGGCAAATGTACTATATTTGTATTCAAAAAACATGGGTTCTAGTCTCCTGCTCAATCATGGCATTGTGAGGTAAAGTGCAAGTTGCTTAACCTCTTTAAGCCTCAATTTATTCATATGAAAATCTGGGATAATAATATCTATCTCATTAACTCATTGCACCCACCCTTTTATGGGAATTCCCAGAGTACCTTCTACATGTTTCTACATTGTGCTTTTCAAGTTATAATGAAATGAGTTATTTACAGTTTTCCAACCAGAACTTGAGCTACATACTGGCAGAAACTGTGCCTTGTTCATTTCTGTACCCCCAAATACATAGGATTAGGGTGTTTAGACTTGCCCAAAAGTGTCCAGGAGTCTCCAGTGGAGGTGTGGGTCGGCGGTGGCCTGCTGCTGGATTAGGGGCACTGAGTATAGCAGTGCATGCATAAGACATTTTGAAGGAGGTGGCATTATCTTCATTCAGTTCAGTTCAGTTCAGTCGCTCAGTCATGTCCGACTCCTTGCGACCCCATGAATCGCAGCACGCCAGGCTTCCCTGTCCATCACCAACTCCTGGAGTTCACTCAAACTCACGTCCATCGAGTCAGTGACACCATCCAGCCTTCTCATCTTCTGTCATCCCCTTCTCCTCCTGCTCCCAATCCCTCCCAGCATCACACTCTTTTCCAGTGAATTAACTCTTCACATGAGATGGCCAAAGTACTGAAGTTTCAGCTTTAGCATCAGTCCTTCCAAAGAACACCCAGGACTGATCGCCTTTAGAATGGACTGATTGGATCTCCTTGCAGTCCAAGGGACTCTCAAGAGTCTTCTCCAATACCACAGTTCAAAAGCATCAATTCCTTGGCGCTCAGCTTTCTTCACAGTCCAACTCTCACATCCATACATGACTACTGGAAAGACCATCGCCTTGACTAGATGGACCTTTGTTGGCAAAGTAATGTTTCTGCTTTTGAATATGCTACCTAGGTTGGTCATAACTTTCTTTCCAAGGAGTAAGCGTCTTTTAATTTCATGGCTGCAGTCAGCATCTGCAGTGATTTTGGAGCCCCCCAAAATAAAATCTGACACTGTTCCAATGTTTCCTCATCTATTTCCCAAGGAGTGATGGGACCAGATGCCATGATCTTCGTTTTCTGAATGTTGAGCTTTAAGCCAACTTTTTCACTCTCCTCTTTCACTTTCATCAAGAGGCTCTTTAGTTCCTCTTCACTTTCTGCCATATGGGTGGTGTCATCTGCATATCTGAGGTTATTGATATTTCTCCCAGCAATCTTGATTCCAGCTTGTGCTTCTTCCAGTCTAGCGTTTCTCATGATGTACTGTGCATATAAGTTAAATNAAGCCAACTTTTTCACTCTCCTCTTTCACTTTCATCAAGAGGCTTTTTAGTTCCTCTTCACTTTCTGCCATAAGGGTGGTGTCATCTGCATATCTGAGGTTATTGATATTTCTCCCAGCAATCTTGATTCCAGCTTGTGTTTCTTCAAGTCCAGCATTTCTCATGATGTACTCTGCATATAAGTTAAATAAGCAGGGTGACAATATACAGCCTTGACGTACTCCTTTTCCTGTTTGGAACCAGTCTGTTGTTCCATGTCCAGTTCTAACTGTTGCTTCCTGACCTGCATATAGGTTTCTTAAGAGGCAGGTCAGGTGGTCTGGTATTCCCATCTCTTTCGGAATTTTCCAGTTTATTGTGATCCACACAGTCAAAGGTTTTGGCATAGTCAATAAAGCAGAATCCTGTAACTTTACTGAATTCATTGACTAGTTCTAATAGTTTTTTTTTTTTTTTACAGAATCTTAGAATTTTTTGAATATAAGATCATATTGAAAATGAAAGTGAAAGTCGCTCAGTTGTGTCTGACTCTTTGTGATCCCATGGACTATATAGTTCATGAAATTCTCCAGGCCAGAATACTACAGTGGGTAACCTTTCCCTTCTCCAGGGCATCTTTCCAACCCAGGGATTGAACCCAGGTCTCCTGCATTGCAGGTGGATTCTTTACTAGCTGAGCCACAAAGGAAGTCCAAGAATCTATCCCTTCTCCAGCAGATCTTCCTGACCCAGGAATCAAATCCGGGTCTTCTGCATTGCAAGTGGATTCTTTAACAACTGAGCTATCAGGGAAGGGGAAAATCATATTATCTGCAACAAAAGACAGTTTTATTTCTTTCTCTCTGATTTGGATGCCACTTTTTTTTGGGGGGGGTCGCTGATTACTCTGCCTATAGCTAACTTTGGGCTTAATTTTTTATTCTTTTTCTATTTCCCTAAGGTGGAAAGTTAGGTAGTTGATTTGAGTTTTTTCTTAATGTGTTTATTACTGTAAGGACTTTCATGGTGGCTCTGTTGGTAAAGAATCTGCCTGCAATGCAGGAAACTACCTGCAGTGCAGAAAACATGGTTCAGTCCCTGGGTTGGGAAGATTCCCTGGAGAAGGGAATGGCAACCCACTCCAGTATTCTTGCCTGGGCTATCCCATGGACAGAAGAGCCTGGTGGGTTATAGGCCATGGGGTCTCAAAAGAGTCAGACATGACTTACAACTAAACCATGGGGGACAAACATTATTACTTTAAACTTCTCTCTTAGAACNGTTCAGTCCCTGGGTTGGGAAGATTCCCTGGAGAAGGGAATGGCAACCCACTCCAGTATTCTTGCCTGGGCTATCCCATGGACAGAAGAGCCTGGTGGGTTATAGGCCATGGGGTCTCAAAAGAGTCAGACATGACTTACAACTAAACCATGGGGGACAAACATTATTACTTTAAACTTCTCTCTTAGAACTGCTTTTGTAGCATTCCATGGGTTTTGATATGCTATGCTTCTATTTCTATTAGTTTCAGTATTTTTTATTTTCAAATTTGATTTCTTCTTTGACCCTTTGGTTTAGAAATGTGTTGTTTAATTTCCACATTTTTTGTGAGTTTTTCACTTTTATTCCTATTATTGATTTCTAGTTTGATACCCTTGTGGAATGAAAATACTTTATATGATTTCAAACTTCTAAAATTTGCTAAGACTTGTTTTGTGACCTATCATATAATCTATCATGTAGAATGTTCCATGTGTACTTGAGAAGAAAGAATGTGTATTCGGCTGCTGTTGGGTGAAATGTCTATACATGTCTGATATTTTATCTTCTGACTGACTCTTTTATCATTATATAATGACCTTCTTTGTCTCTTGTTACTGTTTTGACTTAAAGTCTATTTTGTCTGATATAAGTATAGCTACTCCTTCCTCTTGCATGGAATATCTTTGCCAGCTCTCACTTTGACCCTGTATGTGCACTTAAAGGTGAAGAGATCCTCTTGTAGGCAGCATATAGTTGGGTCTTTTTTATTCCCATTCATCCATCTACTCTGTGTCTTTTGACTGGAGAATTCAATATATTTTCATTTAGAGTAATAGCTGATAAGTAAGAACTTACTATTTCCTGTCAAAATCTTGAGTAGTTCTTCCAGGATCAGCAGTTAGGGCAGTCATTGGTGGTGGCCTGAACTGTTGGTGTTTACACATTTGGCTCTAGTGGCCAGCAGCAGGTGCCTACATAGAGGCAGGGCCAGTTGCAGATGCACACATTGTGGTGGAGTCCAGATTCTGCAGCAAAGCCTAGGGTCAACTAAGAGCTCACTGACAATTTCTTATCTCCCCCCTGTGCATTTACCCTTCATTGGAGGCTTGTGATGGGAGTCTGTGTGGAATTGTGCAGGTGCACATCTGGAAGGGCTAGCCATAGATGAGTGTGGTATACGCCAGTGATAGAAGACTGGGCTTGATCTGCACCCATGTGTAGTTGCAGGGACCTTGGCTTGGCTGTTTGGCATGCTCTTCTGGGGCTAGCACTGTCTGCCTAGGAGTGCACACTGCAGTGGAGGCTGGTGACGGGGGTTGGCCAAGGGCTGTGCCAATGCACAGCTGGAGGGGCTATCCCCTGAGCACTCACAGGGCAGTGGGGGTTAGCGGAAGGTGCATCAGATAGTGTCTTGCACTCTTGCAGCTGCAGAGGCCTGAGCTGGTTGCCAGTGTTGTTCCAGGGTTCAGAGTCATGTAGCAGGAGTGAGGCATAGGGAGGGATGCAGGTGGCTGTCATCAGTGAATGTAGAATTTGCACCTGTGGGGTAAAAGCTTATGGATTTGCAGGTGGTCTGCCTTGGCTGTGCTGGCCTGGTTTGTCTACAGAGCAAGTCACTGTGGATTGCAATTACTATTGCTGATTGGCTGCTACTAGTAGTTCCTGCTTTTCTTGTTCCTAGGCATCTCTATACATCTCAGCTTTCCAGTCTGGGTAGAGTTAAACCAGGGCAGGAACACTGTGTGGTGCCCTGAAAGGCTGGAGAAGCTCATTGCTCACCTCATTCTTTCTTGTCTGGAAGGAGGAACTCTTTCTGGCTCAAAGTTCCCTCTTGGCTCTGAATAATTCTGGCTTGGGGGATGGGATGGTACAGGCAAAATGAAGTTGTCTTTCTTCTCTTCTTGTGCAATTATTCTCAGGCATTTTGTTTCACTGTGTTACTAAAATTTCTTAATAGAACTCCAGAGCTCTCCTGGAGCTGTTTTTGTTTGTGGATAGCTGTCTAGTTGTTGATGCTGGGGTCTCCAAAGTCACCATTTTGGTGATGTCACTCCTACAGTTAAGATTTGAGTGTTACTCAGCTGTGAAGAGGGGAAAAACAAAACCCAAATCTATTTCTAAAAAGAATTTAAAATATATTCTAAAAGTTTCACATATATGAATCTGATCTTTGACAGTGTGGTAAGTTGCTTAATGCATAAAACAAGAATGATGTCCTCTTTTATATTACTAGCAAATGATGTTGGCATCTCAGTAAGTAAATGTTCACACTTAGAGTAAAATGTGAATCTGATTAGTAGGCTTCAAAACAGAATAGCTAAGGTACACAGTTTAACATTGTTTACTCTAAAGTTAAAAACATAATAAGGCAGCAATATTTATTCCACCCCCTCCAAATGCTTTACTGTACTGAATTGTACTTAATGGACAACCTTTTAATGCAATTTACTTTTTACTCACAATAATTTCTAAAGCCTTCATGCTTTTCCTGCTGGGTCCATTACTGAAAATTATTGTAAACACAGTGCTAGTTTAAACATGAATATGAGATGGTAAAAGACAGTATATCCTTGTGGGGACATGGATGGTGAAGTGTGACCTTACTCATGTCTCATAGTTTCTGTTAGAAGAAGAGACTATTAGTTGATATACTTAAACTCTTTTGTTATTTTTAGTTTGCTCACTTTAAAAAAAAAAAACATAATCAAAGGCTATGTCCAGGTTTAACACTAGGACTGGCACACTTTAAAAATATCCAAATGCAAGCAACCTTTTTGAATATTAAATAATTGTTTTATGTTCGTAGCCTGACTTGTATTTTGTTATCACAGAATAAAGGCTTATGTCTTGGAAATTTCTTAAGCTCTAATAGTTAATATTTTCCTTTATGATAGTAAATCAATTACATGACTTTTAAAAACTACAGACACTATGGGCAATAGAGTCATCACATTCCATTACCTAGAGATGTAGTGAATAGACAAACCCATAATCATTTTTACCAACTGATCCTTTTGTTACCTTAGGACAACCAAGCGGATGCCTGAATTTTATGGTTGCTTATAAATCATTGACCATTTTCTTCAATTTTAAGGCTACAATGTGCCAAACCAAATTTGGAAAATAATAAACTGACATGGATCTTCATTCCTTGAGTGGAAGTGTTTGATGATATGCTTCATTTTGATTTAAAACTAATGTGTGTTTATATAGTTTGAAGACATTTTTAGTAAAAAGGATTTATTCACCCACTAACCATTGGGGGGCAGGAGGAAAAGGGGACGACAGAGGATGAGATGGCTGGATGGCATCACCGACTCAATGGACGTGAGTTTGAGTGAACTTCGGGAGATGGTGATGGACAAGGAGGCCTGGTGTGCTGTGATTCATGGGATTGCAAAGAGTCGGACACGACTGAGCGACTGCACTGAACTGAACTGAACCACANGATGGCTGGATGGCATCACCGACTCAATGGACGTGAGTTTGAGTGAACTTCGGGAGATGGTGATGGACAAGGAGGCCTGGTGTGCTGTGATTCATGGGATTGCAAAGAGTCGGACACGACTGAGCGACTGCACTGAACTGAACTGAACCACATCTTCTTTACCTCATAATTGCAAATGATGAGGGACATGACAAATGCATGAATCCTAGTTCATGAGTTTAAAAGCAGGGTGTATAATTTTGATACTTATTCTCATTTTATAGTCCTCTCTGCTAAGGGAAACACAAGTTCTTTTCTACCATAAACAAACCTAGAGTTTTTATTTATTTTCTAATGTATTTTTTTAACTTTAAACTTTTTATTTTGTACTGGGGTACAGCTTATTAGCAATGTTGTGATAATTTCAGGTGGACAGCAGAGGGACTCAGCCATACATATACATGTATTTTTCTGATAAACATAGACACCCAACTTTTGACCTAAAAAATGAATGGAGTAGAAAGAGCATAATAAAAATGTTTCTGAAATAATGCTTGATTTTATTAGCTGTGCACCTTGATTTCTAGACTATAGAAGGCCCTTATTCTTATGTAACTACAGAAGGCTTTATAGATGAGACTGAAGTCACACACATTTTCCTACAGATTAAAAAATAAAATTAAAAATGAAATTTTACATAAATAAAATTTGACTAGAATAATACATGTTTTAATAATCTGAATTCTTATTTCCCTCTTTCCCAAATACAGTTACATATAAAGCTAGCTTCTTATAAAATAGATACCTTGGTAGATTAACTATTGTCATTTTTAGAATGTTTAATGTTACCTAGAGCTTTTATCGGAGAAGGCAATGGCACCCCACTCCAGGACTCTTGCCTGGAAAATCCCATGGATGGAGGAGCCTGGTGGGCTACAGTCCATGGAGTCGCTAAGAGTCGGACACGACTGAGCGACTTCCCTTTCACTTTTCACTTTCATGCATTGGAGAAGGCAATGGCAACCCAGTCCAGTGATCTTGCCTGGAGAATCCCAGGGATGGGGGAGCCTGGTGGGCCGCTGTCTATGGGGTCACACAGAGTTGGACACAACTGAAGCGACTTAGCAGCAGCAGCAGAGCTTTTATTTTAAACTTCAAACCTTATGTTCTTCACATTGATGCAAAAAATTTAGAGCAATAACTAATTCATGCTAATGTCTCTCAGCCATAAATATGAGCTTTCTAAATAGTTGTCTATAGGGGAGTTATTTGAAAATTTATCATACTAAAAGACATGATTGACAGATTCTTGCCTCTTGCCTCCTTCCCTTTTGAGTTGTTCTGAGTGTACCATTATACTGAGTTGCATGTAGTCCTCTAGCTAGTGTTCCTTTTTGTTTTTGTCACAAAAGATCAATGAAAAAATGCCTCAAGATATCTAGGGAAAGGAAGGGTGCATTTAAAGAACTAATATTTTTCAATTTCCTGCCTGTAGATTTGTCTAGTTCACCATCAGTTCCTTTTCTTGATGCAATGTTGCAAAAAACGTCTAGCTCTTTCAAAATATATGTGGCAGCAAAGATATACATTTTTGGATTTTTCTTCTAGAGTTCTGATTTAGATTGCCAACTAGAGCATTAAAATGTACTCTCTGGGAAGCTTATAATACAACACAGAGAAGGTTTAAACTCTGGAGGAGCTCAGTTATACTAGGACACAGAGAAGTACTAAGGAAAATATGCCATCAGAATATATTTTCAAAATTGAAATGGGAAGGGACTATCATTATTATTTGCAAACACTGAGTACTTATAATATGTAATGTACTGTAGTATGATCAATGAGGCATAAAGAATTGAGAAAGATGTGGTTCCTGCACTCAAAGAGTTCGTAATCTCTTGGAGAATATGTGCACTCTTATAAATAACTCTGATGCATAAGAGATAATGAGGTGCAGAAAGTGAATGGCTGAATGTACACTCTAAATAGAGAAGAAGAGAGCTTCAAGGTTCCAGCAATGAATGTTGCTGTTATAATAAGATATTAAGCAGAATGTGTTTAATGCTAGACATTTCTATCAAAAGTTTCCTGGAAACTGTGCTGTATAATATGGTAGTAAACTAACCACATGTGACTATTTAGATTTAAACTAATTAAAATAAAAATTCAGTTTCTCAGTTGCACTAGTTACATTTCAAGTGCTCTTTGTGGCTAGTGACTATTATACCGGACCAAATAGATATAGAACATTTGTATCATTACAGAAAGCTCTTTTGGACAGCAGTCTTCTAGAGCCTGCTTCTTTTATATATTAAAGATTAACAGCTGATTACTCTCTCTAAAGTAGTGGTGACGTGTGATTATTTGAAATACTGAAACATCATATCATTTTATAAATTGCAAAACTCACATCCTTAAAATTTGGGGGGAATATTTTTAGAATAAGAATGGATATAAAAGAATAGGTATGTTGGTTGTCTAAAAGTGTATCTGTTTACTTTTTAAGTATAAGCTGTGGCTCTATAATTTAGAAAAAATGCAAGTATATGTTATGGACAGATATTACAAATATTAACATTATTAAAAGGAGTTCTAATTTAATGGGAGTTAAGACAGATTATCCTTAGATAAATATAATTGACTCTGAGACTAGACATAGCATTAAAGTACTTGAGGTAATATTGAATGTGATTGTTTCCATGGGAACATTTCAGGAGTAGCTACTGCCTAAAAGGGACGTTCAGGGCATTACTCAGAAGATTTGGTGATGTTTATGTAGCTTATTCAGGTTCTAATCAAAAAGTGATTTTAATTTTATTTATTTATGAATTTTGTTAAGTAAAAGAAAAGTAAATATACTATATACATTGTAGTAAACTAGAAAATATAGCATTAGAGTATAGAAGGGGCTCAGGGAGGGACTATGACCAAGAGTTAGAGCAGAAATCTGCCCTTGACTGGCTGAGCAAAAGGCTGGTGTCTGGATGGAGTATGTTGTGGTGGAAAATAAAAGTTGGAGACATGTCGGCCATGTCATGGACACTTTACATTAAAAAGGGGGGGAAAAACCCACTTTTGTATATACAGTAAGTAGAGGCCTCAGTCAGGAAAGTAGCATTCCAGAAAAAAAAAAAATCTGTGATACAAGAGTGAAATGGGACTCATAGAAAAATGGTGTCAGGACATAGAAAGAGGGAAAGCTAATAAGCAGTTCAGAGAGTGGTCTCTCTCCACGTGGCATAAAGGTTATTACCAGGTCTTCACAAAGGGAAACATAGATGTCGATATTGGAACCTAACTTATGTGTCTTTTGTAGCTGTACATACTTTTATGAGTAATTTGTTGTTTATGTAGCTCTGAAATCAGGTTGTAGATTCAGTTATCATCACAAATCCTTTTATCATCTTAAGGTCTTTAAGCAGAACCTCAGATACTACCACTGATTCATACTCAGCTGGACTGACACTGGCTGAGTTTTTCAGAAAAGAGCTGGTGAAGCCTGGAAAGCAGCACTATGTACACAATGGTACCTGCATAAAGCTGATTTCATTTGATCAGCTCACCACCTTTATGGGGTATATACCATTATTATTCGGAATTTGCAGATGTATAAACGAAGGCCTGGATATATTGACTTCTTGCCTGGAGTCACACAGTAAGTGACAAAGCCAGAAATGAAGCAGCATTTTACTTGATTCTAAAGAAAACTATAGATAATAATTATTACAATCTACTCTCTTCCTTCTATATAGCAATATGAGAAAGATATTTGGTTGATAAAATAAAGTCTCATAGCCTTATTGCTGATGTTCTAATTCTTCTATAAAATTGGCTGCTACCTGAAAACTCTTGCAAAGTTGAAAGATATTATATATTTTTATTCCCATGGTCATTTGGGGAAGGATTTGATTCTTTATGAAACTATGAACCCTTGTATGAAAACTGTAATGTCATGGTTAAATAATTTAAAAAGAATAATTTTAGACCTCCCCTCCACATACACATACTACATGGCCATAAGTTTATATGCTAAATATCTTCTTGCATGCATGCTAAGTCGCTTCAGTCGTATTCAACTCTGCGACACTATGGGCAGCAGCCCACCAGGCTCCTCCGTCCGCAGGATTCTCCAGGCAAGAATACTGGAGTGGGTTGCCATTTCCTTCTCCAAGGTTTGTTGTTAGTAACATAGAAAATATTTGTTAAAAATGTTATTTATATAGCATGAGTACATTTATATAAAGGAAGTATCATGTGTAAGGNCAGGATTCTCCAGGCAAGAATACTGGAGTGGGTTGCCATTTCCTTCTCCAAGGTTTGTTGTTAGTAACATAGAAAATATTTGTTAAAAATGTTATTTATATAGCATGAGTACATTTATATAAAGGAAGTATCATGTGTAAGGAAAAGAATCTCCATAAGGAAATACGCCAAGATATTAATAGTGATTATCTCTGAGTAATAGGACTATTGCTGTTGTTGTTATTGATTTTGATTAACTTTTATTTTACTAGATTTTATTATGAATAATTTCAGCCATACTATATAGTTGAAAGGATTTTATAATTTATTTTGTTTAACTTTTCATCAGTATTTTCTATGATATATATTTAAAATAAGTGCAAAAACATTATTTTAAAAATGAGTTGGGTCACACTATATTTTACTCCTGTTTGCTTCATATTTGTTTTCTCAAATATTTTTTACTTCATATCGTTTTTCCAAAAAATGGTCATAGATCTCTGGCAACTAATGGTGTTCACGTATTAATTTCAAGCTCATTCTTGCAGTCTATTGGGAACAGTTTGAGGGCTTTCCCGACAATGGATTTTCCCTCTTAGCCTTAAGTGGGAAGATTAATTGCTAATCAGACTATGATTTCTGGGGATATTATTGGCCTACTCATGCCTGGTTCACAGTGGGCAAGCTGATATAATTGTGTACTCACTCTTTTGGATACTCACAGTTAGGAAAACCATAACTATGCCACCTCCACTCAAGTTTAAGGAAGGGCAGGGCCAGACAGCCATACTTCTTTGACTTGTAACCCTAAGGAAAACCTATACTAGTTGGTACTTTTGCTTGGGGGAGAAGAGATATATGGCAAAAAACATTTCTGAGTCCAGAAACATGTTTTCTCTTTCTCCTTTTTGACAGTGTATGTCAAGAAAGTGAAGGACTTTGTTCCCTTTTTCCCCTCATTAATCATCTCTGACATGCACCTGTCTACCCAATCTGGGATACTGTCTTCAGCACTCCACCACAAGCACACTGTCTGAGAGTCTGAAATCTACTTTTGTCCCCTGCTTGTTCTCCTCCTGATGTGTAGTTAGGTGAGTTCACTGTTATCTGCGCATAACCTCCGCATGCTGTGGTCATTTCCTTTACTTAAAAAGAATCAGATACATGAGACGAAGTAGCGTAGACTTAAAGTATTTTCACAAAAAGTAAATTATCTTTATCTTAAAGTTGTGTGCTTCCCCCCATCTTTTTTTCTTTCTCTTTTCTTAATGAGAAAAATAAACTTAATAAGGAAAACATAGCAGTAAGCTCAATCATAGTCTAAATCTCAGAATCTGAAGAATTCACATGAAGGAGAGCAACTATTCCCAACTGTCTTTTCAAGGACTGATATTCGACTCTCTTGGAAGAGAAAATGAACGTATTTTTCTTATTTTATGAGTTGTGCTAGCTTTGGGTTTGGTAACTGTATATACAAAAATTTCTTTGGCCTTTGACTATTAAAAATATGTAAATTGTTTTTAACACGATTTTTGAATATGATTGTCTTAATATATGACTTAAAAGAACAGCATATTTTGTTCAGTATATTTTATCAAACATAAAACTAGACTTTTCAAAGATCATGTAGTTTAATACTGAAAGCTTGTATAAAGTTGTGTGCTTTTTTATCTTCTTATAACCTATATAAATCAGCATTCTCTGAATTGTGTATTATGAAATACTAGGATGACTAATAGCTTTTCCTCAGAAAGGTAATTAGGTATTGTGGTCATATATGATTGGAGAATGCTGAGTCATTTAAAGTTCAGCAGTTTGCTTTACTCAGAGCCTTTTCTGTTTCTGTGTATATCAGGCTCACCAAGCAGGCAACCATATATTCATCATTTCCTTTTCTAAGTGAATTACATTAGAGAAATTTTCCCTTTGCCAACCACTATCAAGCAGGAATACTCTTTGGAGACACCAGTTTGTAAAGCATTCCTTGTCACACAAAGTGTGGTCTGAGGAACTGGCAGCATCAGCATTACCTGGAAAATTGTTTGAAATGCAGAATCTCAGACCCTCACCTTAGACTTGCTGAATCAGAATCTTCATATTAACAAACTTCCCAAGTGATTCATACAGATGCTTTAATGACTTTTCAATGCATTTATTGAACACCTACTATAGTCATACATTGCAAGGAATTTATCTACCAATGGACATCTTGATTGCTTCAAAGTTTTGCCAGCTATGAATAATGCTGCTATAAATGTCCCCATGTAGGTTTTTGTGTAGACATAAGTTTTCATTTCTTTTGTATAAATTCCAAAGAGTACAAATGCTGGATTGTATGGTACCAGTATGTTTAATTCTGTAAGAAACTGCCAAACTGTCTTCCAAAGTGGCACTCCCCAGGTTGCACTCCCACCAGTAATGAATAAGAGTTCCTGAAATTGAGTTTTAATAATCATTGCTTAAGGAATTCTGGAGATTTACTTAATGTTCTAATTATTATTCTTTAAATGTAATTCAAGAAAGAAATCTTATTTGATGAAAAACAAATATTTGAATGATACTTCATATTTCTCTTTGCTATCATAAGTATGTATATAATAAAAGTTTATACCAAAGGATGAAGTATCAAAATATCAAGGCATACAGTTACATTTGATAAAAGACAGGCACACTGTGTAGATAGATAACTCCATTTTCAGTGTTAACCTTAAAATTTTAACAAGTTTATCTGTGAATTATCTGTGGTTAGTTAAGTTCTTACATTTCTCAAATTACCTCAAATACCTCAAATTACGTGTGTAATAGAAGAAAATGCAAGTAATTTTTTGTTTGATTAAGAATGTAAATAAAAGGCTCTAAATTTTGGAAATTGGCTGGAAGATTGCTGTTAAAGTTAAATAAAAGATAGATAACAGTAGAGCTTTATTTTCCACCTAAAAATGCTAAGGTAACAGTTTTTTATAGTGAACAACAGCATGAAGAAAAAATAGAATAAAATAAATATTTATTCTTCCTTTCCTGCCCGAACTTCATTTGTTGAGGTAAGGATCTTCCTTATAAAAGAATTTCAGTTAATAATTGTGCAGGAAATGATAAAATCAGACACAGCTTTCAGTTTAGTTCAGTCTGTCAGTTGTCTCTGATTCTGTGACCCCATGGACTGCAGCATGCCAGGCCTCCCTGTCCCATCACCAACTCCCGAAGTCCACCCAAACTCATATCCATCGCATTGGTGATGCCATCCAACCATCTCATCCTCTGTCACCCCCTTCTCCTCCCACCTTCAATTTTTCCCAGCTTCAGGATCTTTTCCAATGAGTCAGTTCTTTGCATCAGGTGGCCAAAGTATTGGAGCTTCAGCTTCAGCATTAGTCATTCCAATGAATATTCAGGACTGATTTCCTTTTGGATTGACTGGCTGGGACTCCTTGCAGTCCAAGGGACCTTCAAGAGTCTTCTCCAACACCACAGTTCAAAAGCATCAATTCTTTGGCTCTCAGCTTTCTTTATAGTCTAACTCTCATATCCATACATGACTACTGGGAAAACCATAGCTGTGACAAAACGGACCTTAGTTGGCAAAGTAATGTCTCTGCTTTTTAATATGCTATCTAGGTTGGTCATAACTTTTCTTCCAAGGAGCAAGCATCTTTTAATTTCATGGATGCAGTCACCATCTTTAGTGATTTTCGAGCCCCCCAAAATAAATTATCTCACTGTTTCCGTTGTTTCTCCAACTATTTGCCATGAAGTGATGGGACCAGATGCCAGGATCTTAGTTTTCTGAATGTTGTGTTTTAAGCCAACTTTTTCAGTCTCCTCTTTCACTTTCATCAAGGGGCTTTTTAGTTCTTCTTTGCTTTCTGCTATAAGGGTGGTGTAATATCTGAAGTTACTGATATTTCTCCCGGCAGTCTTGATTCCAGCTTCTGCTTCATCCAGCCTGGCATTTTGCATGATATACTCTGCATGTAAGTTCAATAAGCAAGGTGACAATATACAGCCTTGATGTACTCCTTTCCCGATTTGGAACCAGTCTGTTGTTTCATGTCCAATTCTAACTGTTGCTTCTTGACCTGCATACAGATTTCTCAGAGGCAGATCAGATGGTCTGGTATTCCCATCACTTGAAGAATTTTCCACAGTTTGTTGTGATCCACACAGTCAAAGGCTTTGGCGTGGTCAATAAAGCAGAAGTAGATGTTTTTTTCTGGAACTCTTTGTTTTGTTTTCAATGATCCAGTAGATGTTGGCAATTTGATCTCTGATTCCTCTACCTTTTCTAAATCCAGCTTGAACATCTGGATGTTCGTGGTTCATGTACTGTTGAAGCCTGGCTTGGAGAATTTTGAACATTACTAGCATGTGAGATGAGTGCAATTGTGCAGTAGTCTGAGCATTCTTTGGCATTACCTTTCTTTGGGATTAGAATGAAATTGACCTTTTCTGGTACTGGGGCCACTGCTGAGTTTTCCAGATTTGTTGGCATATTGAGTGTAGCACTTTCATAGTATCATCTTTTAGAATTTGAAATAGCTCAACTGGAATTCCATCACCTCCACTAGCTTTGTCCATAGTGATGCTTCTTAAGGCCCACTTGACTTTACTTTCCAGGATGTCTGGCTCTAGGTGAGTGATCACACCATCGTGGTGATCTGGGTCATGAAGATCATTTTTGTATAGTTCTTCCGTGTATTATTGCCACCTCTTCTTAAAGTCTTCTGCTTCTGTTAGGTCTATACCATTTCTGTCCTTTATTGTGCTCATCTTTGCATAAAATGTTCCTTTGGTATCTCTAATTTTCTTGAAGAGATAGGTCTCTAGTCTTTCCCATTCTATTGTTTTCTTCTATTTCTTTTCGTTGCTTTTGAAGAAGGCTTTCTTATTTCTCTTTGCTATTTTTTGAAACTCTCCATCAACTTTACATTCTCAAATAAAATAATTGATTCAGGAGACTGAATGATGAAGGCAATGGATAATATATTAGGAATAAACTTTTGTCACAAAGGAGTCAGGTTATCCTTATCCTGTCAATATAGTCTTATTACCCTTATCACTAAAGGTCATTCAGACAACATCGAATAGAGCTGATATGATGACTATGACACTCAATTACCACCTGTGAAGTGTTCTTTCCAAAAATGTGAATTCTGAATTGAAGCAAGCCTCTAGCTCTCACTTTCATTTTAAGGAAAAATGATAGAGGAACAGAAGAAATAACATCACAAGGAAGCAATGAGACAAATCCAGTTTCTGGAACATCATACAGGGCAGTTTTGTCTGATTTGTTTCAATGTCATGAAAGTAAAAGAGTGGAGAGGGCATTGCTCTTGATGAAAAATGCTTAAGAAACCTAACAGCACAGTGAGAAGTGGAGCTCCTACTTGGATCCAAATATAAATAAAGCTATTGGGAGAGGGGCTTCCCTGGTGGTCCAGTTGCTGAGTCTCTGTTCTTCCAGTGCAGGGAGCCTCAGTGCAATCCCTTTTCAGGGAACTAGATCCCACATGCCCCAGTTATGATCCAGCACAGTCAAATTCATAAATGAATAAAGAAAATTATTTAAAGAACTATTGGGAGAAATGTTGCAATACTGGGAAATTTGATAATGAGAAGGGTATTAAATAATAGAAAGGAAATATTGTTTCAGTTTTCACAGTTGCAATATTTTCATTGTATTCACACAAAAAATGGTTGTAATTTTTTTTAGATACATACAGAAATAAGTAGGGACTGAATGATATTTGATATTTAACTACTTGGGTATGTTCTTTCAGTTACTCTAAATATAGGCACCGCAGCCTTCTCACTTCTTTCTCTTGCTTTTCCCTGTCCCGTCCCCTTCAGTCTCATTCCTGAATATACTATGACCACACCTCCTCAATGATCTGGGGATACCACTCCCCTGAGAAGTTCTCTGTCTCCATCATTTGTACTTTTATGACTTTCACATCACATCTGCATCCATTTCAAACCTAGTTTGTCTCTGTAACCATGAGTAACCATCCTTGTGTTATCATCTTAATTCTTTACTATACATTTTTTTTGGTATTACTAATTTGGTATTTATCATGCTTTTTATAGTTAATTGCTATTTATTCATCCACTTAACAAATATTTAGGGAATACTTACAATGTGTCAGGTGCTGTTCTAGGAGATGACTATATAATGTTGAATAAAAATAGATCCTTGTCCTATGGAATTGTAAACAATGGTCAATGTAGAGCTCCCTGTAAAGAATGTCACTGAGAATATCTCACATGAGCAAAAGTGTGGAGGATACAAAAGAGCTAGCAGTGTGTTTATCTGACAGCTGAAGTTTCAGGCTGTGGAGTTTGCCGGTGCAAAGACCCTGATGTTTGAGCTTTTCTGCAAGCTTTCCAAAAATACAGGGACTCCACTGAGCCTGGAGTAGACTGAGTGAGGGGAAGAGCGATAAGAAGAGTGATCAGGGAGCTAGTTAGTAGTAGAGATGGTGAGGGAGGGGGCAGGGATGCACACTGCCATAGGTAGTTGTAGATGCTGCTAAGGACTTGACATCTTGTTCAGAGGGAAATTTGAAGTCAATACCAAGTTTATATTTTACGAGGTTTTATAAAAGTAGTAGATGTAAGAGATGCAGGTTTGATCCCTGGGTTGGGAGGATCCCCTGGAAGAGTATTCTTGACTGGAGAATCCCATGGAGAGAGGAGCCTGGAGGGATACCTTCCATAGGGTTGTAAAGAGTCGGACATGACTGAAGCGACTCAGCACAGCACATAAAAGTATTTATGTATGTATATATTTGCCATGTGTCCTCAACTAGTGAAATCATTGTGAAGTGGATCTGTATTTGATTTTTTTTGCATTGTCCTCGTAACCTAGCCCTCTGCATTTCATAATATAGTTACTGAATCAATAGTTGACAGTTGGTTGCTGATTGACTAACTTTAGAAGAGAGAGTGTGGCCTTCTCTCGCTTATAGAGAATGTATGTGCTGTGCTCTGCTCAGTCGCTTCAGTCCTCTCCGACTGCAGGCAGATTCTTTACCCACCAAGCCACCTGGGAAGCCCATAGAGAATGAATCCTGCCACATAGAACTTGGCTCTTCCTAAAAAGTGAGAATTTTTATTTGAACCGGGGCTACCTATTCAGTTTTATAAAGTCAGTGAATTTTGATATTTTCATAGATCTTCAGTTCAGTTCAGTCGCTCAGTCATGTCCGACTCTTTGCAACCCCATGAATCGCAGCACGCCAGGCCTCTCTGTCCATCACCATCTCCTGGAGTTCACTCAGACTCACGTCCATCGAGTCAATGATGCCGTCCAGCCATCTCATCCTCTGTCGTCCCCTTCCCCTCCTGCCCCCAATCCCTCCCAGCATCAGAGTCTTTTCCAATGAGTCAACTCTTCCCATGAGGTGGCCAAAGTACTGGAGTTTCAGCTTCAGCATCATTCCCTCCAAAGAAATCCCAGGGCTGATCTCCTTCAGAATGGACTGGTTGGATCTCCTTGCAGTCCAACGGACTCTCAAGAGTCTTCTCCAACACCACAGTTCAAAAGCATCAATTCTTTGGTGCTCAGCTTTCTTCACAGCCCAACTCTCACATCCATACGTGACCACTGGAAAAACCATAGCCTTGACTAGACGGACCTTTGTTGGCAAAGTAATGTCTCTGCTTTTGAATATGCTATCTAGGTTGGTCATAACTTTTCTTCCAAGGAGTAAGCGTCTTTTAATTGCATGGCTGCAGTCACCATCTGCAGTGATTTTGGAGCCCTAGAAGTATCATATTTTCCATAACAGGTGTCATTTAAATGACATGCATTTTTCTGGGTCTGGAAAATAATGGTGTATATTCTAACTGTTGTGCTAATTCATGTTGAAACAATGGTGTAAAATCTGAACTGCTGTGCAGTTGAAGTTAGTCAGGCTGCTGGGAGTCATGAGTCCCAGTAGCAACAGGGTTTTCTTCCATATGATAGAAATTGGAGCTCAATATTCTCCAATTAATGGAGCAAAAAAAAAAAAAAATGGTTCTTGCTCCTATAGTGTGCTTAGAGCCCCATAAAGCATGTTGTCATGTGTGCCTAGAGGAACTAGCTGGCATTTACCTTCCTTACCTCATGTGCACTCATTCCATTGATGTCTGCTGAATTGCATGAACACAAATAGAGATTGGTGTGTGTTGCCATTTTGATGTAGTTGCTGGTGTTTAAGTATATTAGCTGAAAATACAAATGTATGCTATTTGTGATGTAGACTGTTTAATATTATGACAGAGCATATTAATGTTCAACGTATATAACTTTAAAACTCCATGAAATTCTAGTTCTGCTTTCAGACTTTAGCCTTATGTGAGAGATATGACGAGAAAGATTGGATGTTGTCTACCGCATTTGAGCAGTGTGGCTGCTCCCTGAATACCTCTATATGTTTTTGGTCCCGAAAGGATAATCTAGTGTCCACATATTCAAAATTCACTGGGAAGCTAAACTTTCCACTCTAAATTAGCTCCAAATTCACTTTCCCTTGTTTCTCTCCACTTTTCATCTTTGCAAGATTATTCTGTTTCTTTTGAACTTCAAAGCACCCGAGTAAATTGNCGAAAGGATAATCTAGTGTCCACATATTCAAAATTCACTGGGAAGCTAAACTTTCCACTCTAAATTAGCTCCAAATTCACTTTCCCTTGTTTCTCTCCACTTTTCATCTTTGCAAGATTATTCTGTTTCTTTTGAACTTCAAAGCACCCGAGTAAATTGGGAATGACCTTGAAGTCAGGGAGTCCTGCATTCTATCTGCAGTCCTAATACTTAGGATCTTAAACACTTCTCAGAAGTTCTTTGATCTCTTCGCTCCTCTGATTGTCTGTAAACTGAAGATTAAGGCCACTAGTCACAAACATATAATAATATAATTATGTGTAATTTTCATAAATTATGATGTGATACATATAAATACTATATACATATACATGCATATATTATGTAATATAAATTATATATATGTGCTTAAGTGTCATATACTTTACCTTCATATCTATGTATTTAAAAGATCTCTGTATTATAATAGATGTTTGTTAAATGTAACCTTGAAACTATAGTTTTTTATGATTTCTGTTTGGAATACAGTTGTGCTGCTTAAAAATTTATGAAGATTTGGATAGGTAAGTGTTAAGTGTTAGTGTTATTCGCTCAGTTGTGCCTGACTCTTTGTGAGCCCATGGACTGCAGCCCTCCAGGCTCCTCTGTCCATGAGATTTTCCAGGCAAGGATACTGGAGTGGGTTGCCATTTCCTTCTTCAGGGATCTTCCCAACCCGGGGATCGAACCTGGGTCTCCTGCACTGCAGGCAGATTCTTTACCAACTGAGCTACAAGGGAAGCTTAAGTGTCATATACTTTACCTTCATATCTAAGTATTTAAAAGATCTCTGCCTTATAACANCAGGCTCCTCTGTCCATGAGATTTTCCAGGCAAGGATACTGGAGTGGGTTGCCATTTCCTTCTTCAGGGATCTTCCCAACCCGGGGATCGAACCTGGGTCTCCTGCACTGCAGGCAGATTCTTTACCAACTGAGCTACAAGGGAAGCTTAAGTGTCATATACTTTACCTTCATATCTAAGTATTTAAAAGATCTCTGCCTTATAACAGATGTTTGTTAAATGTAACCTTGAAACTATAGTTTTTTATGATTTCTGTTTGGAATACAGTTGTGTTGCTTACAAATTTATGAAGATTTTGATAGGTGAATAAGTAAAAATTATCATGGTGGACAACATGTAAATGACTCTGCTTTCTTAAGACTTCAAAATACACAGTGTTTTCAAAATATTACCTTCATTGCTACCATGTTTATTTTTAACTCAATATTTTTGTCAAGTTTTGGAGAGAAGATTAAAGAAGTTTCCTTTTATTTCAATATAAATTGATGCAGTGTAGGCCATATTTATCTTTTCATATTAAAATTAGAGGTCAGGTTTCCACTTTCAGATCTAAATGAAAAATATGCGAAGCTCTTAGAGAACCATACCAAAGTGCAGTGTTTAAATCAAGTACTTTATGGACTTTATTGAGGAGTAAATAACATAGTCCATACAAACAGCAAATATCTAACAAATGCTGGTTCTTATGATTATCATTATTATTTCTCCGAAGAACTGACCTGGCGTGTGTGTGTGTGTGTGTGTGTTCTGTGTCACTTAAGAGATCATAGAATGTGCTCTCTAAAGAAAGGGAACTATACAGCATCAAGGCAGACCCCACACAAATGTGTGTGTCAGAGAGAGTAGAGCCTTGAAACTCTGCTTCTGCATTAACTTCTCTACTGAGAGTCTGGAGGCCTAATGGGCACCTGTGATGTGGCTTCTACAGGGCACATACAGCTCCACACAGAGAAATGCAGTAGACTGCCATCTCCTTTTCCACTCAGGGATAACCGTCAGTCATCAGGTAAGAGTCATTTTCTGCCTCCCAGGGCATTCTGAATGTCCATATGCCCCAAACACAGCAATACTAGGGCCATACTTTGAACAGAAACATGTATTAATGTTAAAGACATAGACACTTGCAAAGATTCCAAGAGATTTAGAAAACTGCAAGGAATAGACCCAACAGCTGGGCTTCTGGACCTGTGGGAGGATTTAGAATTCCAAGTTTGTACAAATAACTTCAACATTATTATTATTTTTTCTTTCTTTCTTTTTTTTTTTTTTTTTGAGAACTTCTTGTGCATATGCGTGTTCTCACTCTCTCTCTGAGGTTGTAAAATGGATAGGATGTCTTACATAGAAACAAGTTTCCAAAAGCTGAAGGCACTTGGATTTAAAGCTGTGCTTTTAAGCTGGATTTTTTGTTCATTGGCACAGTAATGCCTGAGGACTTACTGGACTGGATATGGCTAGACCAAGGAGCAGGCAGCAGTAAAACTATCCATTTATCATACAGCTATGGTCTCTTTCCTTGTTCTTTTTCAAATGACTTCAGAGATTGTCCCTTGAACACTACTCCATCTGTCTATAGTCTCTGGACCTGATCCTCAGTTTTGGCTAATCTCAGAAATGTAAGTGTGGAAGGTATAGGTCCAAAACTGTTTCTGCCTCATATGGAGGCAATGAGTTTTCAAGTTCAAGTTCATCTTAGTCCTAAAATTCTTTCTGAAAAGCCAGTAGTGTCTGAAACTATTCAAAGGATCTAGAACTTCTTTGGGACCAAACCCAGTCACAGATTCCCCCATGCAAGGGTGTACATATGTTTGGTTCCCATGCAAGGGTATACATATGTTTGGTTTGTTGGAGGAAGCATGGCAAGGACTTCGTGCATTTGGGCCAACCCAAGTCCAGTAAAAACTCTTTATATCCTGTCTGGCAATAACAGCATGTCGGAGATGGTTTAATCATCCTGTGAGGCATGATTAATAGATATTGTTCTAAAGGAGTTTGCAATCTCAATGCCTATTAAGAAAGTTTAATGCTGATGATAAAGGAGATAAGAAATTCTTTGAAAATGGGATAGAAAGCTAGATGATCTTTATTTTGAGATTTTATTGGGATATAGCTGAACCTGAAGGAGTAGAAAGCCACCTTTTAATTTGAACAGCAGTAATTTTGAGAATGTTTGTTAATCAAGCATAGCCCGTTCTGTCACAGGTGCTAGAGCAGTTTTGGAAAATGATTTGGAAGACTTAGGAAGCACTGTCCCCAAAACAACAAAACTTTAGCCAAAGCCCAGGGGCAAAAAAGAAAACAATAGATGTTGCTTTAAAACAATTTATCTCTTTTTTGGTATGAAAATAAGGTAATAAATGAGAAGATTGTCATGAAATAGTGATGGACATGCTCTAGTCCCTTATGAATCTTATGAGGAATTCCCCCAAC
This sequence comes from Oreotragus oreotragus, assembly GCA_006410675.1. Classification (NCBI taxonomy): domain Eukaryota; kingdom Metazoa; phylum Chordata; class Mammalia; order Artiodactyla; family Bovidae; genus Oreotragus; species Oreotragus oreotragus. Next base: position 60,488 of record SJYX01020908.1, read on the forward strand.
TGAGCAGTTTGATATTTCCACAAAAGGTCACACATTTTCATTCCCCATTTAAGAGGAGGGAGGTGTTCATGTTGAATATTCCCCATCTGTCCCTCTAGATCAATTCTCTCACATTCTCCACTATGCTTTGTGCTTCCGGACGCTGGCCTCAATGGACAGCGTCAGTTGGGCACCATAGCTTTCTGGCAAAAAGACACACAAGCAATCTGGGTATTTATTCTTTCAGTCCCCTCCCTCCTGGGCCAGGAATTGGCAATGGTTGCTTTCTCTCCCAAGGACTTCAGTTCCTGTTGGGTGTCATTCTTCTATATTTGTACAGTTTCTTGAGATTCTAGTGCCTAACCTGCCTTACCTCTTCAGGTCTAGCTGCCATTTTTGTTCAGTTGCTATTATCACCCCTTACTAGTTTCTCTTAACTCTACTATGTATTCCCTTCATTCAGTTCAGTTCAGTTTAGTCGCTCAGTCATGTCCGACTCTTTGCGACCCCATGAACTGCAGTACTCCAGGCTGCCCTGTCCATCACCAAATCCTGGAGTTCACCCAAACTCATGTCCATCGAGTCGCTGATGCCATCTAACCATCTCATCCTCTGGCGTCCCCTTTTCTTCCTGCCCTCAATCTTCCCCAGCATCAGGGTCTTTTCAAATGAGTCAGCTCTTTGCATCAGGTGGCCAAAGTACTGGAGTTTCAGCTTAAACATCAGTCCTTCCAATGAACACCCAGGACTGATCTCCTTTAGGATGGACTGGCTGGATCTCCTTGCAGTCCAAAGACTCTGAAGGATCTTCTCCAACACCACAGTTCAAAAGCATCAGTTCTTTGGTGCTCATTCCAACTGTTACATCCATACATGACCACTGGAAAAACCATAGCCTTGACTAGACGGACCTTAGTCATCAAAGTAATGTCTCTGCTTTTGAATATGCTATCTAGGTTGGTCATAACTTTCCCTCCAAGGAGTAAGCATCTTTTAATTTCATGGCTCCAATCACCATCTGCAAACAGTTTTGGAGCCGAGAGAAAAAAAAAGTGTCAGCCACTGTTTCCACTGTTTCACCATTTATTTGCCATGAAGTGATGGGACCAGATGCCATGATCTTAGTTTTCTGAATGTTGAGCTTTAAGCCAATCTTTTCACTCTCCTCTTTAATTTTCATCAAGAGGCTCTTTAGTTCTTCACTTCCTGGCATAAGGGTGGTGTCATCTGCATATCTGAGGTTACTGATATTTCTCCTGGCAATCTTGATTCCAGCTTGTGCTTCCTCCAGCCCAGCATTTCTCATGATGTACTCTACATAAAAGTTAAATAAACAGGGTGACAATATACAACCTTGACATATTCCTTTTCTTGTTTGGAACCAATCTGTTGTTCCATGTCCAGTTCTAACTGTTGCTTCCTGACCTGCATACAGGTCCCTTCATTAAGTCTCTTCAATTAACTTTTGTAGGGGAGCAAAGTTTGCTACCCAAAATGTGCCACTTGGACATGTGAATTCCTTTGAGCTGAAAACAATCAAGGCCTGAAAGAACCTTTGACTTTTTCCTTAACTGTTTAAAAGAATTTGGATAGAGAGGACTTGCTCTAGGAAGGGAGCTATCACCATAGATAACCATAGTATAATGTGAACTAAATTTGGCAGACAGGGAAGAACCTGTTTCTGTATAACCTGGCAAACATTTGTTTAACAAACATTCACTTTTTTATCTCCCTTTTAATTGCCTTCCACCCCTTTGAAGTTCCAAACCCTTACTGTGTCTCCTTAGCTCAGAATAGCATATAAGCCTCAATTGCCTGGCTATTCTTTGGGTCTCATACTCTTTATGGAGCCCCTGTAGGTACATAAGATTTGTTTTTTCTCCTATCAATCTTTTTTATGTCAATTTAACTATTAGGCCAGGCAAAAGAACCTAGAAGAATAGAGGAAAAAAATTTTCTTCCCAATACCTTCTCTGCATTTGACATCCACTTCCCATCAGAAAACCAACAGATACCCTTTATTACATAGCACTGTATGTAGTCCATAGTCAGTGTTTAGTAAATGCTCTATATGCACAACATGGTTACTATTTAAATTAGATTTTGTCCATTTTCAGACCAGAGACATTTTCATCTTATAGTATTTTCAGCACTGGATACTTTCTAGTTGTTTGTCTTTATAAAACTTCAGTTTAAAGAATACCATTATGAAGACTTGAGCAAGGGCTGATATATGGTTGTGTTTCTGAAAGTTCAAAGATTAGAACTGAAAAATCCTGAAAATCTCATTCAAATCAACTCTGATACATGTCACCATTTTTTTCACTGTAGCAATATCTATCAAAATAACTGTTATTGAGAGTGTATGTCCAGTTAGTCAAAGTCTGAAATTCTTTATATTTTCATTTTATGTGTTTCAGTGACATTTTCACTGCTATAAGATCTAGCTTTGAGCTTCTAAGACCTCTGTTTATATGGGCTAGAAAAGAAAGCTTGGCCTTAACCATGGGTCAGAGTTGACCATTTGTTTCTTAACATTCCGAAGGGCAGTGATGAAAGAAATCTTAGATTCATCAACTAGGAAAATTACTTGACTTTATTACATTTAGGGAAGAAAAGTAGTATTTCAAGAATTGTTGCATGTAATTAGTCCATGTTTATCAAAATATTTTTCCAGGGACTTCTGGGTGATCCAGTGGCTATGACTAGCCAAAATAAAGCAAAAGATTTTGGAATAACAATTTTGATATACATTGTTGTGAACTTCACATAAGTTATCAAATTTAAAATTAGCAATTTTTAAAGTTAGGGGATGCTTACAATTCTATAACAAATAAAATCACTATGGGATGATTTCAAGAAATTTAAGGAATGACCTCTGTCTCTCCACTTACTTATGATATAGCACTTTCTGCTTCCTAGTAATTATTTTTGCATGTGCCAAACCCTTACTGATAATCTGTGATATCCTTGAAAGCAGGGATCATATCTTTTACATTTTATATGGTCTAGAATTAGCACCTGACCAATGGCAGGATGGTCATAAGTATTTATTTAAATAAAGAATGAGTGGAGAATATTGTATTTTGAGGATAAGATTAAGTGTGTATGTGTGGGAGAGTGGGTGTGTGTGAAATCTTTAGGCAATAATATGAGATTCAATAGCAAAGTGCTAACCCGTCTGGTATAGAGTTCTCAGGGAGAGTGCTTCATGGGAACCAGGATGGTCATATAGACATTACATGTTTAAGGAAATAAAAAGTCAACCTTGGTGAACCTAAAATGCCTCTAAAGAAGTCTATTACAAGTCAACAACATTGAGTTGCACCTTGAAGCTTATAGGAGATCTGGTTAGAGAAGTTCAGGCAGAAAATGGCATACAACTGACAGAAAATGGTGGTTCCTTGTGAGTCGTATGAAATGAAGAAAGTGTGGAGACTGTCTCTTATACACATCTAGATGTGTATAAGAGACAGGGGTGACAATATACAACCTTGACATATTCCTTTTCTTGTTTGGAACCAATCTGTTGTTCCATGTCCAGTTCTAACTGTTGCTTCCTGACCTGCATACAGGTCCCTTCATTAAGTCTCTTCAATTAACTTTTGTAGGGGAGCAAAGTTTGCTACCCAAAATGTGCCACTTGGACATGTGAATTCCTTTGAGCTGAAAACAATCAAGGCCTGAAAGAACCTTTGACTTTTTCCTTAACTGTTTAAAAGAATTTGGATAGAGAGGACTTGCTCTAGGAAGGGAGCTATCACCATAGATAACCATAGTATAATGTGAACTAAATTTGGCAGACAGGGAAGAACCTGTTTCTGTATAACCTGGCAAACATTTGTTTAACAAACATTCACTTTTTTATCTCCCTTTTAATTGCCTTCCACCCCTTTGAAGTTCCAAACCCTTACTGTGTCTCCTTAGCTCAGAATAGCATATAAGCCTCAATTGCCTGGCTATTCTTTGGGTCTCATACTCTTTATGGAGCCCCTGTAGGTACATAAGATTTGTTTTTTCTCCTATCAATCTTTTTTATGTCAATTTAACTATTAGGCCAGGCAAAAGAACCTAGAAGAATAGAGGAAAAAAATTTTCTTCCCAATACCTTCTCTGCATTTGACATCCACTTCCCATCAGAAAACCAACAGATACCCTTTATTACATAGCACTGTATGTAGTCCATAGTCAGTGTTTAGTAAATGCTCTATATGCACAACATGGTTACTATTTAAATTAGATTTTGTCCATTTTCAGACCAGAGACATTTTCATCTTATAGTATTTTCAGCACTGGATACTTTCTAGTTGTTTGTCTTTATAAAACTTCAGTTTAAAGAATACCATTATGAAGACTTGAGCAAGGGCTGATATATGGTTGTGTTTCTGAAAGTTCAAAGATTAGAACTGAAAAATCCTGAAAATCTCATTCAAATCAACTCTGATACATGTCACCATTTTTTTCACTGTAGCAATATCTATCAAAATAACTGTTATTGAGAGTGTATGTCCAGTTAGTCAAAGTCTGAAATTCTTTATATTTTCATTTTATGTGTTTCAGTGACATTTTCACTGCTATAAGATCTAGCTTTGAGCTTCTAAGACCTCTGTTTATATGGGCTAGAAAAGAAAGCTTGGCCTTAACCATGGGTCAGAGTTGACCATTTGTTTCTTAACATTCCGAAGGGCAGTGATGAAAGAAATCTTAGATTCATCAACTAGGAAAATTACTTGACTTTATTACATTTAGGGAAGAAAAGTAGTATTTCAAGAATTGTTGCATGTAATTAGTCCATGTTTATCAAAATATTTTTCCAGGGACTTCTGGGTGATCCAGTGGCTATGACTAGCCAAAATAAAGCAAAAGATTTTGGAATAACAATTTTGATATACATTGTTGTGAACTTCACATAAGTTATCAAATTTAAAATTAGCAATTTTTAAAGTTAGGGGATGCTTACAATTCTATAACAAATAAAATCACTATGGGATGATTTCAAGAAATTTAAGGAATGACCTCTGTCTCTCCACTTACTTATGATATAGCACTTTCTGCTTCCTAGTAATTATTTTTGCATGTGCCAAACCCTTACTGATAATCTGTGATATCCTTGAAAGCAGGGATCATATCTTTTACATTTTATATGGTCTAGAATTAGCACCTGACCAATGGCAGGATGGTCATAAGTATTTATTTAAATAAAGAATGAGTGGAGAATATTGTATTTTGAGGATAAGATTAAGTGTGTATGTGTGGGAGAGTGGGTGTGTGTGAAATCTTTAGGCAATAATATGAGATTCAATAGCAAAGTGCTAACCCGTCTGGTATAGAGTTCTCAGGGAGAGTGCTTCATGGGAACCAGGATGGTCATATAGACATTACATGTTTAAGGAAATAAAAAGTCAACCTTGGTGAACCTAAAATGCCTCTAAAGAAGTCTATTACAAGTCAACAACATTGAGTTGCACCTTGAAGCTTATAGGAGATCTGGTTAGAGAAGTTCAGGCAGAAAATGGCATACAACTGACAGAAAATGGTGGTTCCTTGTGAGTCGTATGAAATGAAGAAAGTGTGGAGACAAATAGCAATGAGTAAAAGGTGTGGGACTGCAGGAGAGAGAGAGAGAGAGTCGAATAAGTGAAGGCTACTGGGGCTTGGAGAGTTCAAAGAGCTTGGGAAGTCTAGGCTTGATCCCCTAAGTGACTGGCACAAACTGTTAGTGTTGGGGGACAGGAAGGCTGGGGTGCAGTTGTCTTGCCCCTTGATGGAAGGTCTGTAGGGCGGGGAGGCCAGAGAGGGCATAATAAATGTAAGATGATATAGGCTGCACGATCTCTTTCCATCAAGTTCAAATTAATCAGAAAGAAGTTCCATGTCTGCCTTCTCATTATGGGCCCTGGGGCATAAACCAGGCGGTGGACAAGGTGTGGAATTGAGAAGCTCTGTGGATAAGTGGAGACACTTTGATCTGGCCCGTAGGTTCTACTTCCGTGGAAACCCCTGTATTCTTCTCAGTCCGGACTGTACAGGGAATGATCTTATAACAACAGCAAAACTTTTTCTATTTTGAGAGAGACACAGGAGACTGTCTTTGCCTAAATAACTATCTATTTTATTTTAATCAAATGAATGAAATGTGGTGAGACAGCTGCACAGAGTAAAGTGACAGGGTAAAATCATGGTATTTTTTTTCCCTCCATCAATGCCATCTTCTGAGTCATGTGAGCCTGACTAAATGACAAACACGTTCTCTTGCTTGAGAAGACCGTAAGAATCACACATTTTGAACAGGAGCTCAAGCTGTAGAGCAAGATATGCCACAGTGAGGGTGGTGACATTACGAAAATAGAAAGTAGCAGTTCCATGAGTGGGCCTGTCGCCCTAGTGAGACGGGATGGCCCTTCTCTCTGTCCTGCCCACTCCCAGATTTCCCCTCACTTTCCGCTGCTCTTGTCAAGCTCAGCTCCTCAGTCAGGCCCGAGATGTTCTATTACTGATCTGTTTTCAGAACAGCAGCCTAACTGTCTACATGCTAACATGCTGCCTGAGTGTGTGGCTGATGAGAGCCGATCAACACCCTGCGCAGCTGTGTTTCCAGAGTCTCAGGCGAGATGGGAGAAGGATGCTATTTCCTCGGGGAGGATAAAGGTGGACGTGTCACCAAGTCCAGCTCTGAGCAAGGTGAAGTCCAGGGAAGAAGGCTTCTAGGGCCATGCCAAGACCCATCTCTGAGGAGCCCCCGGGTCAGGAAGTCCTCTCATCCTACATGCAGTGATATCTGGTGACGAGTTTCTCACCTTAGGCAACTGAGGGAACAGTCGGCCAGACTGTACAGGAAAGCTCGCCGTGAGACGCCTGCTGCCAACATAACGCCTAGCTGTGGTTTTATTTCTCTCTGTTTGGATAACACGACTCGTTCTTACTGCCTCCACTGAATTAGACTGCCAAAGAAACGGCCGGTTTGGAAGAACACACACCAAAAAATCAACATTCCCGACTCATCTTGAGATCACCGCAGCAACAGGGACATATTTCTAAAGAGCCAGAATAAACAGCAGCGAGTGGAGGAGAGATGTGGTCTTGCCAGACTGTGGCATCACCTCACATGAACACAGAGGTGTGAGGAAGCGAGCGGACGTGAGATGCCAATTGCAACACGATGGATCTCTTGGAAATATCAAATGCCCAGCACAGAATGGCCCCCACCACAGCCACCGATCTTTCAGTAACTTCCATTTATTCCTATTCCCCTCCTCTGTTCACTTTCCGCTTGCACAAAATAAAAAGATGCCAACTTGGTTTTATTTTTAAATCCTACTATTAGTTAATAGATATGCCCCTCAGGAAATGGGTTTGGCTCATCAATGAAGAGCCTTGCTCATGTTTCCTCTTAATATGGATGTCATTACTTAAAATGCAGAGTGTTCAAATTGTCATATTTGTGGCAGAGCTGTTAGTGATTATTACATAGCTGATTCCTGCAGCATAGTTTACTTCTTTTTTTAGCATGTCATTTCTGGCATGCCAACATTTTAGGGAGGGTGGGTTATGTGCAGAAGTTAGGCAGAGATAGAGATGAAAAAAATTCAGTTTTCAATGATATTTCACCATATGATTTTAATCTATTTCTAAAGCATATCCAATAGCTTTAATATAGGAGATTCCTACACCATAGCCTGGCCATCTATATCTTATATTTAATACCAGCAAAATGATGAAGGAACCTTAACTTAGGATATTTGTTATTCCTTCATGGCATGAAGCCCTGCAGCCCTTCTCCCCACTCATTCTTCATCTTTCAGCCATAGTTTTTGCAGATGAGATAAAACTTTTAAGTGCTCTACATATGGCAAGAATGTCATGCTTTTCCACCATGGAAAGCCTTTTTTCATGGAAAAATGTGCAGAAAAAAGACCATAAAAGGTGAGTAATGAGCAGAAATATTTATGATCTCTATGCTTCTACTCAAATATTTTCTCACACATTCTGAACTCTGCATTTCATGTTGTCTGTCAGAAAGTTAGAAATTTCCCATGTAAACAAACAAACAAAAAAAAGCTTAGCATCTCACTGAATTTAAAAATCTAGAATTTACATTTATTAACTGATATAATGTACCCATAAAGGAATAGGTTAGCAGGTTCATCAAAAGCAAAAGAATAACATGACAAGGGAACACTAGTGTGGTTTATTTCTTACTCTTTTGAAGTATGACTAAAATATGACTCATAGCCACCTACCCTGAGTTCCACAGAGCAGTTAACTCCTGGAGTTAACATTCAGTAAGACTCTTGCATATTGAAAAGCAGAGACATTACTTTGCCAACAAAGGTCTGTTTAGTCAAGGCTATGGTTTTTCCTGTGGTCATGTATGGATGCAAGAGTTGGACTGTGAAGAAAGCTGGGCACTGAAGAATTGATGCTTTTGAACTGTGGTGTTGGAGAAGACTCTTGAGAGTCCCTTGGACTGCAAGGAGATCAGCCCTGGGTGTTCTTTGGAAGGAATGGTGCTAAAGCTGAAACTCCAGTACTTTGGCCACCTCATGCGAAAAGTTGACTCATTGGAAAAGACTCTGATGCTGGGAGGGATTGGGGGCAGGAGGAGACGGGGATGACAGAGGATGAGATGGCTGTATGGCATCACCGACTCGATGGACGTGAGTCTGAGTGAACTCCGAGAGTTGTTGATGGACAGGGAAGCCTGGTGTGCTGCGATTCATGGGGTCACAAAGAGTCGGACATGACTGAGTGACTGAACTGAACTGAACTGAAGGCTCTTGAGTTAGAAGGGAAGAGGGTAAACATGACAGGTAGAGCACTGTTTCATCTCTTACACACCACGAATCTTTGAATTGGGCAGTTACAGATCACAGCTGCTTCATTTGCACCCTTGGTGTTTAAACAGTGGGGACAGGCAGTGGACCTGGAGAAGTAAGGCTTCTATTGAAGGGGTATCAGATAAGCATCAGTTTGCTTGATTCTAACCTAGATTCTTTCTTCTCTGTAACACCTAGAAATTTTAGCACTGTGGCATTTAAAAATCATTGAATCATTTGTTTGAAGCAGCATGGATGTGCATTCAGTCACTGAAGATAGCAGTCCCCCACCCCCACCCCATTAAAAATCCTACCTCTCTTATTTCATTTCTTGTATGCTTCAGTTGGTGCTTTCAGTCTCTATTCAGTGCTTTCAGTCTCTGAAGACTGGTTTGTAATCCAAGACTTCATGCTCCAGCTGCTGGGGTAACCAAAGGAGGGTCTAAGGATCAAAGAAACCTCCTCATGGCTATTAGATGGGAATGAACAGCTGATTCCCAGAGCAAGAGCTGGGCCACCTCGAGCTAAAGTAATTCATTGAAAGAAAGAGCTGGCATGTCAGCCAGGATGAGGGTAATTTAAAGATAAAAGTTTGAGTAAGCTCTGGAATTTAGTGATGGACAGGGAAGCCTGGCATGCTGCAGTCCATGGGGTCTCAAAGAGTCGGACACAACTGAGTGACTGAACTGAACTGAACTGAACTGAAAGATAAAAGGAATTCTCATGGTCAAGCTGAACAGCAGAGTGGGTATCTCCTCAGAACTGGGGGAAACTCAAAAGGACAAATTGGAAATAGAAGGGGTTACTGCTCCACAGTGAACAAATGGGTCATTCCCCACTGGGTGTTGCTAAAATAATACTGCAGTAAACAATCCCTTCCCCCCCAAAAAAATAAGGCTGAAAAAGGACATTAAGAGAATCTTAGTTATTCTCTCTGTTCCCATTTTTCTTTCTTTCTTTCTTTTTTTTGCTTTGAAATTATCATGAAGGTATAATTCTTTTTCTGCCTTTCTTCTGCTTGTGGGGCTTGTTGGCTCCAGTTTCCCCAATAAGGAAGAACAAAAACTTGTGAAAAGGAATTTGAAAGGCTTCTGCCCAGATAACTTTGGATTATTTTTTTTGCCATCCATAGATTTTTTTCCATTTTATTTACTTTCCAAATTTATAGACAGTAAAAAATCATACCTGTGCATTTCTAGGAATTTGACAAATGTATACAGTTAAATAACAATCACCAGAAATAAAATAAAAACAAGACTTTTATCAGCCCAACAATTTCCCTGTGTTGCCCATTTAAAATCAGTTCCCTTCCAGCCCATGGAAAACTTTGAATTTTTAAATATTTTCATAATGAGTTTTTTTCAGTCTGGCATCTTTCACTTAGCTCCTGACAGTTAGCATATTGTTGTGTGTATCAGAAGTTGTATCTATCAGGAGATCATTGTTTTTATGGATAGGTAGTATTCCATGTTAAGGATGTATCATAGTTAGTTGAAGAACATTTGAACCTTTTCTAATTTTTGATGATTATGATTAAAGCCATTTTTTATTCTAGTAATTTTCCTTATGAGCTCTTTTCTGAATTATTTTTTAGGATTCTAAATATTTAGTCATTTCTCCTGTCTCTGTTACTCATTTTTGGTTAATTCCATTATGATCAGTTTGTTTCTTTTTTAAAAATTGTTTAATTTTTTATCCTTACATAGTCTTTATTCACACATGCTTGCACTTCTGTAAAATAGAGTAGAGGTAGAGTTTTCTGAAAAGTGGAAATTTAAAAGAAGTTATTTCCAAAATGGCTTTACTAAAAGTATATGAACTTGTCTATTTTTTCACCTTTATCAAAACTTGTTATTAATATTTAGAAAATGTCCTTTCTCATTTTTTGCTAAAAATGAGAAAAAAGTCTTATTTTCAAGTTGTCTTAGCCTGATTTTTAGGTTGAAACCTGTTCTTGTATTTACTGGCTGATTATATTTCTTCCTTGAGTTACTTTTTTCTTATTCTTTTCTTGTTTTTCCATTGCATTGTATTTTTATTTTTGATGTATTTTGATTATAAATATTTTGACTCCTGTATGTGTTGAAAATTGTTTTCTTAGTTTTCGCCTTGCTTTCTGTCTTTGGCCACAATATCTGTTAAAATACAGAAATATAAAAATTTGGTCAAATATGTAAAATATTTGTTTTATGAAATTTGAAGTTTTTTGTGAGAAACTTCATTTTTATGCAACATCTCTATAGCATGAAACAGCAAATTATCATTGTATTGTCTGAAAAACTTAGAAGAATAAAAGGGATAGAGTTTCAACAAGAGTTAGCCCCGTTAAGGACATTCAAAATAGATGCTAATAATCCTAATGGTTATCTCTTTTTTTCTCTGTAGTTAATTCTGAATTGTGCAGTTTTCTTTCTTTCTTTTTGATAATTAACTTATGCTGCTATGTTAGTTTCAGATGTACAACAAATAATTCAGTTATACATATAACCATTATTTTCCAGAGGACACATTTTGAATGATTTCAATTCTTATAAAATAGTCAAGCTTTGTCTTATGACTTAAGAGGTAATCTATCTTGGCTTTTATTCCACATGACCATGAAAAGAATGCATATTCTTTTGATGCTGGATGGTATGTTTGATAAGTGGCAGTTAAGTCAAGTTGGTTGATTATATTTTTCATATTTTCTCTATTCTTATCCTTTCTCTATCCTATACTTACTACTAATTATTCTGTTGAATGGAGTGGAGTGAAGTCTTTAATTGTGATTCATTTATCTCTCCTTTTAGTTCTATCATTTTCTCAATGTATTTTTAAGTTTACTTTTTAGGTTCATCCACCCTGCTTATTTAACTTATATGTAGAGTACATCATGAGAAACGCTGGACTGGAAGAAACACAAGCTGGAATCAAGATTGCCGGGAGAAATATCAATAACCTCAGATATGCAGATGACACCACCCTTATGGCAGAAAGTGAAGAGAAACTAAAAAGCCTCTTGATGAAAGTGAAAGAGGAGAGTGAAAAAGTTGGCTTAAAGCTCAACATTCAGAAAACGAAGATCATGGCATCTGGTCCCATCACTTCATGGGAAATGGGGAAATAGTGGAAACAGTATCAGACTTTAGTTTTGGAGGCTCCAAAATCACTGCAGATGGTGATTGCAGCCATGAAATTAAAAGACGCTTACTTCTTGGAAGAAAAGTTATGACCAACTTAGATAGCATATTCAAAAGCAGAGACATTACTTTGCCGACTAAGGTCTGTCTAGTCAAGGCTGTGGTTTTTCCTGTGGTCATGTATGGATGTGAGAGTTGGACTGTGAAGAAGGCTGAGTGCCAAAGAATTGATGCTTTTGAACTGTGGTATTGGAGAAGACTCTTAAGAGTCCCTTGGACTGCAAGGAGATCCAGCCTGTCCATTCTGAAGGAGATCAGCCCTGGGATTTCTTTGGAAGGAATGATGCTAAAGCTGAAACTCCAGTACTTTGGCCACTTCATGCGAAGAGTTGACTCATTGGAAAAGACTCTGGTACTGGGAAGGGATTAGGGGCAGGAGGAGAAGGGGACAACAGAGGATCAGATGGCTGGCATCACTGACTCGATGGACGTGAGTGTGAGTGAACTCCGGGAGTTAGTGATGGACAGGGAGGCCTGGTGTGCTGCGATTCATGGGGTCGCAAAGCATCAGAGACAACTGAGCGACTGAACTGAACTGAACTGAACTGATGTTTAAGATTGATACATCTTTTTGGTATATTGAACCCTCATTCTTATAAGAGATGTATTCTGTATTTAAGTCACTTATCTTTAACAGAGAAGATAGTTATATAAAATCATTACCAATGATGACATAATATGTTTTTTAAAATCCTCAAATATAACATTATGTAAGTATAGAATATGAATATAAAAAAAGGGGAAACTGAGAATAAGTCACAGTAGTAAAAGCATTTCGGCTGGGCCTTAAAAGAATAGGATCATAACACCTTCAAACAGTTCAGAAAGGAACTCTAAGCCACAAACAAAAACAAAACAAAATAAAAACACCACATGAAGAAAGGAAGTGAGAACTCCCAGAATATAAATGTTTTTGTGTAAAACTATGTTGAGTATTTTCTTGTCATTAAAATTATTTTTTAGTATTTTAAAACTATTTAGTCATCTGGATAACCCATCATTTATGGAAGGAAGCAGGACATTAGATGATTTTTGAGTTGACCCCAAGAGGGTCATTTTAGTAGGGAGGCAAAACTTGATTCAATCGTCTTTAGGTGATAGTACTGAAGAGTACACTTCAAAATAGTTAAAATGACAAACTTTATGTTATATACATTTTACAATAATAAAAACGAAGTATTTAGAAAGTCAGATCCTCAGTACTTGGTGAGGTTTTAGCAGTGAAAAGTGTGAGACTAACTGAGAAGGGCACACAGATATGGGGTAGTGAGTAGTTGGTGGAGCCATCCTTTGAATATGGGGAATCAGAGGAGAGGCAAAGTTCAAAGTTTGAAAAAATTGAAGCCTGATCTCTAATTTGCTTTATAATACATCTTACTTTAATTATGTTTACTTTAGTTCATAATTGAGGAGCTGCTGGAATAATACTCTGAAACTTGAATAAATATTTAGAAGATCAAAGTTGTATCCTTAATTTTACTTCAAGACTGCTTTTATCATGTTGAGAATCATGACGCCCAATTTTTTTGTCATAACAAAAACTATCAATAAAACCAATTGTACTTATGAATAGTTAAATCAAGTGTAAGACCGGAAATAAAGGTGAGTGAGACTTTCAAAATAACTCAGTTTTCATGGTAACATAGAGAACACAGACTCAAAGAATTATAAAATGTGCTAACATTGGAGATTTGATCATTATGGCAAGCTGATTATACCCATGAACTTTGTTACCCATGCATTATTTCCTAAAATTATAGAAAATAGCCAACATCAAAGAATGCTTGTAAGCAAGAACTGGTGGGATAGGTGGCTCATAAATTTAGGGAAATTTCTAGAAGTTGGAAAAAAAGAGGAAATTGGTTAACTAAAGATATTACACTGTGTATTGAAAAAAATCCCAGGGCAATAAGAACAGATACTAAAAAATACCAAAATCAAATTGAAAATAAAATAATGGAGAACATTCTCCAAGGCATTTACCAAGGTGTTTAATTAAAGAACTTATTCTGAATAAAGTGAAACCTTCCTGTTCCACCTTATATTGCAGTTCAGTTGATATACTGAACCTTATTTCTCATTAGAAATACTAAGATAATTTTTAAAATTTTATTTATTATAATTGGAGTCTAATTACAATATTGTGGTGGGTTTTGCCATACATTGACATGAATCAGCCACGGGTGTACATGTGTCCCCCATCCTGAAGCCCCTCCTACCTTCCTCCTCATCCCATCCCTCTGGGTTGTCATGCCCTCCTCCAGGGGATCTTCCCAACCCAGCGATGGAACCTGAGTCTCTTATATCTCCTGCATTGGCAGGTGGGTTCTTTACCACTAGTGGTGCCTGGGAAGCCCCAACTTTTAATAAATGATTAAGATGCTATTTTTTATATCTGAGCAAAAGAGTGGATATTCAGTGGTGTTGTATCAATTTGACCATGCACTTGGAAATAAAGTGTTAGTTATTTGTCTCATCTCATCTCATATATGAGGATGTATTTTAGGTAAATTCTCGGCCTGAATAATTTTTATTAGATGAACGAATGGGAGAATATTTTTACCATTCTTGAATTCGATTTCTCAAGTGACACTCCAAATCTCAAAGACATCAGGAAAAACAGGAGTTCAGTTTGATTCTACAAAATGAATCTATTTTTCACCAAAGCAAAATTAAAAGTTATGTGTAAAATGGAAGAAAATATTTTCAACATATTCAGCAAAGGATACATGTTCATAATCTTGATGATGCATTATTGAATTACACTGGTGAAAGCAGTACAGTTCAATTAAATTTCATAAGGAAAAATAATAGACAATTCGTTGGAGTATATGATCAGGAAAAAGATTAGAAGGTTTCAAAGTGTCAGTATGTCTCTGGGAAGATATTTAACAATACAGGTAAAACCAGGAATGCATATTCATGTTTGCCTGTCGCACAGTAAAGAGTTAACAGAAATAAGTCACAAATGTAGAAAACAAACTTACGGTTACCAGAGAACAAGATGGTGTGAGGGGGGTAAATTGGGAGATTGAGATTGACATATACACACTGCTGCTGCTGCTGCTGCTAAGTCACGTCAGTCGTGTCCGACTCTGTGCGACCCCAGAGACGGCAGCCCACCAGGCTCCCCCGTCCCTGGGATTCTCCAGGCAGGCACACTGGAATGGGTTGCCATTTCCTTCTCCAATGCATGAAAGTGAAAAGTGAAAGGGAAGTCTCTCAGTCGTGTCCGACTCTTAGCGACCCCACGGACTGTAGCCTACCAGGCTCCTCTGTCCATGGCATTTTCCAGGCAAGAGTGCTGGAGTGGGGTGCCATTGCTTTCTCCACTACTATCTATGAAATGGATAACTAATAATTACAAACTGCATAGCATAGGGAACTCTACTCAATATTCTGTAATGACCTATATGGGAAAAGAATATTTAAAAAGTAGATATAAGTATACATCTAGCTGATTCACTTTGTTGTACACCTGAAACTGACACACTGTAAATCAACTGCATTGCAATAAAAAAACAGTGTGGGCAAGGGGGTGAGTATATGCTGATTCTCACACACTGTTGATTTGAGTGTATCCTGGTACAAACTCTGTGTGGGTAGTGGCACAATTTCCTATGGTTTTAAATGTGTACTTTGATCCAGCAACTCCAGTTCTGGATACCTACCTTAGGAAAAATCACCAACGGTGTGCTCAGTGATGCATAGGTTGTTTTAATGATGTTCATCATAAGATTGTTACAGTAAACATTTTGACTGAAATGTTGAGTTGTTACTGTGAAGAAAGTGTGATTTAAAATTTTCACTGTATCTTCATCTGTTCTAACTTTTAAAAAGCCTTATGAAACAATTTGACATCTCAAAATACATCTGAAATCCTCTTATCTTGAGAATTTGTTCAAGCTGGATAAGTGGAATACAGTAGATTTCATTGATTTTATTGCTTTTCTGTAATTTGTTACTGGGACTAGGGAAATCAAAGTAAGGGAAAATATTATCTAGAGTGCTAGATATTGACATTTATTAAAAGGATTATTTAAATGATACTGTTTGTGGAAGAATTTTGCAGTTTTTAGAAATGCCTTCTGTGTCAGAGAGAGCTTCCTCCCTCAAGTATGAGATTTTTTACTTCTGTTAATGTCAGAGGCTGAACAACTAGAAGTCTTGCTATGGTATCACACACAGAATGACTTTTAGGATGGAAACTAGAACTGAAAATGTGAAATGGTATCTTTGACAAGTGAATATTTCCAATTTATGTACTGTATTCTGGAGCTAAAAGAAAAGTAATGAAGATTTCTTTCAAATTCATATTGGGTTTTCAACAACCAGGCTTATAAAATTACTACCATCATATCAATGTTGAGAGGCAGAATAATTTTGTAGATAGAAAGCAGGTTTAAGCACTTATTTTGTTTTAGGACCTAATTACATTCTATTCTGACTTGTGCATTATTATTGTAAAGTATGTGTGTGTTCGTGACATTTAATGGTATTTTATGTTTTGGCCATATTATAAATACAAGGTGATCATAAATAAATATCACCTGTTATTTATAATCATTTGATTTTAACAATGAAGTCTAAACAACTCTACTATTTACATTCAGAAGTATAAATTGCTAAGGGATAGAGATCTCAAGAGAAGGCTGAAAGTGCAAGTAAGACCAGAATACTACCTAATATCATCTTGTGCAGGAAACAAAACAAGAAATATATTGATAAATCATTCTGTTATCTATATATTAGAATTATGAAGCTGGTATTCATTACCTTGTAAGAACCTAATATTTAATTTATGATTCAGAAGGGAGGAGATATTTCCTGAATTTTATAGAACAACCATGTTACCTTGCAACCAATAGCATATGGAAGTTTCTCTGTTGCATTTTCCTGCCAAAACTTGATAATATTAGACATATTAAGTAGCTGTGGATCATATGGATATACAATGACAGAAAATTTTATTATAATTATTTTTTCTGGTTAGTGGGGAAGTAGAATATATTTTTTAGTGTTATGAGCCATTCAAGACTTTTCTTCTATTAAACACATACACATACAGTAAATATTATGTACATCTATATCTACATCTTTATTTTGTATATTAATGTTGACTCCATTAGAATTAGAATCACTCCAAGCATCTTTTCTCACAGTGTGGCTCATATTTTAACTTTATGGCATCTTTTAGAGAAAGGTTATAATTTTGCTAAAGATAAATTCATAAGTGTTTTTTTTCTTTCTCAGTTCCTTTTTGAGGGTCCTTTCTCTTCTTTACTACCCAATGCCATAATGTATTTTCTACATTTTATTATAATATTTTTATGTTTTAATTATTTTCATCAGATTTCAATATTTGATTTGTATAGTGTATGCAGCAAAAAAAAGTTTTCCATATGAATGGCAAGATGTATCAATCAGAATTGAATAGCACATTCTTTCTCTCATATATTCATAGTAAAATCTCTCTTAAATTCTTGAAGTGTATGCATATGCATGTATGCATGTTAACATACCTATAGACTCGATTTTTTGCCATTGTTATATCGATTATCCCTAAATTACTGTCAACACCACATTTAAAAAATTGCTATATACTTTTAATATGCCTTAATGTCTTAGAGTATCCCTCCTAGAATTCTTCAAAATTAGCTTCTTAATATGGCCCTTTTAGGGCTTCCCTGGTGGCTCAGATGGTAAAGAATTTGCCTGCAATGCAGGAGACATGGTTTCTATCCCTGGGTCGGGGAGATCCCTTGAAGGGAATGGCAACCCACTCCAGATTCATTAAGAAAAGGAAAGGTTGATGTCTTTACCACGTGTGATCTTCCTGTCCATGAATATAATCTGTACATCTGAAAATGTTAGCCATTCCTTTGTCTATAACGGTAAACTTTTATTAATTTCTCCACTATTTCTGACATCTTTTATCAAATTTATTTCTGGGTGCCTCTTAAGTATTAGCAACTTATTTTTCAAAGAAAATAATAAGCCCAATTGGTTGTGTACATTTTCTAATATAATGCAATGGCAATTGATTGCTTACAAAGTTGTGGATATACTTTAAGCAAAATAACATATGATTGTGCAGTACCTCTGGGCTAGGAACAGTGGGGCATTCATTCTGCCATAGACATGAAGGAGGTGAATATAGCTGCTTGAGAGGAACTGTGGTTTCCCACAGAAGAAAGCAGGAGTTGGTAGGAGGTTGGTACTCTGCTTTCGTACTTCTTTTACTTTCCAGGTTTTTACTCGTGTCTCTCATTGACTGAACTAAACTCAGAGCCTGAGGGCTAGGGAGACCCAATCTGTAAAGAATAGCCACTTAGGGCACAGAGAAGAATGGAAAAAGATCTAAGATGTAGAGTACATCCTGGGGGTTAACAGAAAATAGGCAACACTCTTCTTGCTATTTTAACTAGTTAGAGTTCTCCACAGAAGCAGAGTCAATAGAGTCTAAATATGGCTTATGCAGTTATGGAGACTAAGAATCCCCATGGTCTACTTTCTGCAAGTTGGAAACCAAGGAATTATAATAGGGTAGTTTGAAGGCGTAAGAGTCAGAAAGCTAATAGTGTAGATTTTAGCCTTGGTTGAAATGGTTAAGACCTAGGTCAAATGGTCAGGCAGAGAGCAAATTCAACCTTCTTCCACCTTTTTCTTCTATTCGTGCTTTCAGTAGAATGAATGATGCCCATCCACGTTGGGGAAGGCCATCTGTTTGCTAAGTACACTAATACAAATGCCAATCTCTTCCAGAAACACCCTCACAGACACTCATAGAAAAATAATAGTTAGCTAGCTATGTGGTCATCCCTTGGCCCAATCAAGTTGACATAAAATTAAAATTAACCTTTAGAGTAGTGTACACATCTTAACTCAATCAACACTTCATAAGATAAATGTTTTTATATTCATTTTATAAATGAAGAAATTGAGGTACAGACAGGCTAAGTAATTTTACTGAAGTTTCACAGACAGTAAGTGTTGGAGCTGGGCTTTTCACCTTAACTGATTGCCAAATCCGTACTCTTAAACATATTCTCCTTGTGTTTTATCTGGTAATAGTGAAATAATATTAATAACATAAATATATATTGTGCTATTCTTTCATAGCAGATGAAATTTTGATTAAAATTAAATTAAAACTGTAAAATAATGTGAGGATAATTTACATATTTATGATGTTGTGGTTTCCAAATCATTGTCTGTCTATTCATGTAAGTTTTCTTTAATAATAAGCCTTGCAATTTCCTCTAAAAAGACCTTCCACAACTATTATTAGATTTCATCTCAGCTATATTTTGTTGCTATTGGGAAGTTAAAAAAATACGTACATGATCTATCTCTGTGTAAACTGGGTTGCTCTTGATATTTTTATATTAATTTTTTTCTAGCAAACTTGCTAAACTCTTAGGGAGGGGGACAGAATCAAGCAAAGATGTAGTCTCAGGTACAGTTTGGTCTCGAAGTACCCCTCCAGAGACTTTTTGTTTTGAAATGAATGGCTCAGCTTTTGTAATTAATATCAGTTAATCAGTGGTTGCTGGTAAAAGGGATCTGCTCAGGATACCAAAAACAATTTCTGCAATTTATTATTTTATTTAGGATTGAATGTATCTAGATCAGGGATCAAGGGCCAAATCCAGACCACAGGCTGTTTCTGTAAATAATTATATTGAAACACGGTCATGCTGATTCATTTACATATTGTCTATGGCTGCTTTTAGTTGAGTAGTTGCAATGGACACTGGCCCACAAAGCCTAAGTTATTTACCATCTGGCCCTTTACAGAAAAAGATTGCAAACCTTTATCTAGATTCATGTTGAGATTGGTCAGTTTTTTAACACTTCTTTTTGTTTGTTGGTTTATGATATCAAGTTAATAATGATTTTGATTATTATATTTAAATGCATTTCTTCCTTTTTCTAGACTTTGGGATATTTTGAGCAGGTTGGTAAAAATTTTTCTTAGAGTTCACTGGTAAAGCTTGTGAAGCATGGAATCTTATTTGTGGGAAAGTTTTAAAGATCTGGTACAATTTCTTTAACTGCTTAGCTATTTTAAAAGGCTATTTATATTTCCCATATTCTTTTGAGTCAATATTATTTAATAATATTTTTATAAATTTGTTTACATGAGCTGTCTTATATTTGTTGATGTGTAGTTATTTCATCTTCTCAACTTTTAATTTCCTGTGANTAACTGCTTAGCTATTTTAAAAGGCTATTTATATTTCCCATATTCTTTTGAGTCAATATTATTTAATAATATTTTTATAAATTTGTTTACATGAGCTGTCTTATATTTGTTGATGTGTAGTTATTTCATCTTCTCAACTTTTAATTTCCTGTGACATTTTTAATATCCCCCTTTTTTATTATGTTTTATTTTGAGTTTTCTATCTTTTTGTCACTTTTATTAGTCTTTTAAAATAATCAACATTGTTGATTCTTTTGCTTTTTCATTGCTTTCTTATTTGTTTCTCATTTAGTAAGCTGTGCTTATACTTGTATTATGTCTTAATCTTACTTCCCTTAGATTCTGTTGTTCATTTTCAAGCCTTTTCAGTTATGTTTGGGTTATAAATTTCAACCTTTCTGTTTCTTAATGTGAATGCTTATTTTAAGTATTTTTCTATTTATCATCTATATGTATTTCTATCCTGGTTAATTCATTTAATGATGAGTTGTTTTGAAATAGGTTTATATTTTATAAATACATGAGGCCTTTCTAATTGTCATTTATTTCTGATTTTAAATTAGTTACTGAATTGCTTTGTTGCAGAGAACATATTGTATATGATTGCAGTTTATTAATATTTTTGTTTGCTTGATGATAAAATGTATGTGAAAGTGAAAGTGTTAGTCACTCAGTCATGTCTGACTCTTTGTGACCTCATAAACTATAGCCCACCAGGCTCCTCTGTCCATGAAATTATTCAGTCAAGAATACTGGAGTGGGTTGCCATCCCCCTTTTCAGGGGATCTTCTCAACTCAGGGATCGAACCTGAGTCTCCCACATTGCAGGCAGACTCTACCATTTGAGCCATTAACAAATATTTCATGCATAACTGAATAACTTTGAGGCTTGATATGTTTACACAATTCTGGAAAGTCCTTTGCTAATAGATCTCTAATATAATTTCCAGAAGGAGAGGATAGAGAAAATGGAAGTGTTTTTCAAAGATACTAGTCCTTCTTATTTTATTTTCCATTTCTCTCTTTTTTCTTTAACTGTTAGCAAGTTTAACCTTTCTCTTAATCTCTAATATACTTGCTACCATTTTCCTCTATTATACATTCTGGATAATTTCTTCAATCTATCAATTATTAATTTTTCTTCTTCTCTATTGAATCTGTTGTTTAACTGAACTTGAATATCAATTTCTAGATATTCCATTGGTTTCCTTTTTTGTGATTTATTTAGTTTTATTTAGTTACTTTAATGGGTACTTGCTGATTTTTAAAATTTCTTCTGTTATTTCTTCAGCTATTTTAAACATGATTATTTTATATTGTGTCTGATGATTCCTGTACGTGAAATTTTGTGTAACTGAGTCTGCCCTTTTTCTGACTTGATCATGGTGCCTTATTCTTAGACTTTGTAGTGATGATCATTCCTCCAGGGGAAGACTTCTGTTTGGTGCTGCTGCTGCTGCTAAGTCACTTCAGTCGTGTCCAACTCTGTGCAGCCCCGTAGATGGCAGCTCACCAGGCTCCCCTGTACCTGGGATTCTCCAGGCAAGAACACTGGAGTGGGTTGCCATTTCCTTCTCCAATGCATGAAAGTGAAAAGTGAAAGTGAAGTCACTCAGTCGTGTCCGACTCTTAGCGACCCCATGAACTGCAGCCTACCAGGCTCCGCCGTCCATGGGATTTTCCAGGCACGAGTACTGGAGTGGGGTGCCGTTGCCTTCGAGACTTATGTTTACTTGCAAGTAATGTGAAACTGAGCTGCAAACTCATCTTCTTAGGATCAGTGTGCATTTGGAGATTCAAAGGGAGAAACAACAACCTCAGATATGCAGATAAGCCACTCTAATGTCAGAAAGCAAAGAGGAACTAAAGAGACTTTTGATGAGGATGAAAGAGGAGAGTGAGAAAGCTAGCTTAAAACTCAGTTCAAAAAACTAACGTCATGGCATCTGGTCCCATTACTTCAAGGCAAATAGAAGGGGAAAAAGTGGAAACAATGACAGATTTTATTTTCTTGGGCTCCAAAATCACTGCTGATGGTGACCACAGCTATGAAATTAGAAGAGAGGCTTTCTCCTTGGAAGAAAGCTAAGACAAACCTAGATAGCATATTAAAAAGCAGAGGCATCACTTTGCTGACAAAGGTCTATACAGTCAAAGTAGTCATATACGCATGTGAGAGCTGGGCCATAAAGAAAGCTGAGTGCTGAAGAATTGATTATTTTGAATTGTCATGCTGGAGAAGACTCTTGAGAGTCCCTTGGACAGCAAGGAGATAAAACCAGTCAATCCTAAATGAAATCAACCCTGAATATTCATTAGAAGGACTGATGCTGAAGCTGAAGCTTCAATACTTTGGCCTCCTGACTAGAAAAGACACTGATGCTGAGAAAGATGGAAAGCAAAAGGAGAAGAGGGTGGCAGAGGATGAGATGGTTAGAGAGCACAGTGGACATGAATTTGAACAAACTAAGGGAGATAGTGAAGGACAGGGAAGCCTGGCATGTTGCAGTCTGTGGGATAGCAAGAATCAAACTCAACTTAGCAACTGAACAACAACAAGGGAGATATTTTTCCTTCTCCAGTGAACAAAAGTTTGGTACAAGGCCTCTATTTAAAAGCTGCCTTCTGGCAACATAGATGTCCATCACCAGATAAATGGATAAGGAAGCTGTGGTACCTATATATAAAGGGATATTACTCAGCTATAAAAAGGAATATATCTGAGTCAGTTCTAATGAGATGGATGAACATAAAGCCTATTAAATAAGTGAAGGAAGTCAGAAAAAGACAAATAGGGTATATTAATGCATATATATGGAATCTAGAAAGATGGTACCTACGATCCTAGTGCAGGGCAGCAAAGGAGACAGAGAAGTAAAGAACAGCCTTTTGGACTCAGTGGGAGAACGAGAGGGTGGGATGATTTGAGAGAATAGCATTTAAAGATATACGTTACCATATGTGAAGTAGATAACCAGTGCGAGTTTGATGTATGACATAGGGCACGGGGGGACACCTGTGTGCCTGTGGTTGATTCATGTTGATGTATAGTAAAAACCATCACAATATCGTAAAGTAATTATCCTCCAATTAAAATAAATAAATTTTAAAAACTGCCTTCTGAAGTAGCCCATCTATCTTTAGTACTTCTTTAAATTTGTTATTGACATTTGAGAATCCATTGCTTTTTTCTTAGCTCAATGATGGTTTAAAGAAAAATTATCACATATTCTTTCAGTTTCCCATGATAAGGTTTTTCAGCACAGTAATGGAAATGAAATCCTTGATTTGCTTAATAGAATGATGCATTCTGTTTCCTAAAACGCCATTTAGGATTTAATATTATATTCCCAAATAAGATTGGTATATTATTTTGTTTTCCTTTATTGTCTTTTAATGATTAAAATTACCCAGCTTTAGAAAGTATATTGAGAAAGTTTTTGCATAATTGTTTCTCTGGGAAAGGCTTCTGTGTTCGTGTCAGTGTCCTCCTTGTCTTGTGACAGGCATCCCAGGGATTTCATATCAGATGATGATTGTGGCGTTAATGTGTAACTGTGGGATTTATCTATCTTATGGGAGATACAAATTTGGATTTCCACTCATGTGTGGCAGAATCTAAAGTTTTGATTTCTGAGGGAACTCAATTATTTCTTAGCCAGAAGACTGGGCAGATGACAATTTACCTTGCTGCCTCCCTTCCCCAGAAAGTATAGTTTTTTTCTTTTTATGACTTTCTGTGGGGATTTCAGTTCCATTTCCTCAAATTAAACTTCATACGAGCATAAAGCCATACCCTCTGTGGGCCTTAAAACTCCAACTTCATTCTGTCAGGGCCTATTTTCAGTTTTGATAACATCCTGAAGTACCATGATATCAACCGATAGTTTTGATTTGCCTTTCTGCTTCTGGAAACCAGGGATATCTTTTTCTCTATGTATAGCTAAGCTGTGAATAATGACTTCTGTCCAGGATTTTTATGTTTCTAGAATTAGAGGTGTATAAGTGCCATTCATTACATTTTGCTGCCTGAAGAAGCTTATCGTACATTTTCTACTGGTGAAGTGAGGCTGATGAAATGCTTACCAAATATCTTCATCAGTGATATGAGGGGAATGATACTGTCATTTTATATAATGGTATCATGTGGAAGAATGATCTAAGTCATCATAAAATCACACAATCCTATGAATAGTGTCCAAAATGGTTTCCAAAGGCATTGATACTTTAATTTGCTCTTTTATGTCTTTTTACCCCTATAATGTCTACTTTTTAAACCCTGGCTTAATGCCCATGAATGTAATGGTTTTCACTTATGTCATTTTCTTATCATTTCATTTCATGATCCTCAGTCCAGAGGAAATTTTAACACAAGATTTTACTTCAGTAATATCTTCATACACCTGTCTGAAAAGTAATGTGATTTCTATTCTAATTGTTTCGTGATTGTAGATGACAGTCTCAAAAGAATTTTGTGTTTGTTTTTATTTATAAAATAAAATTATTGTATATATGTATACATATGCCTATATAAATGTTTATCTAAGGGATAAAATAGATATCTTCTAATAGTGATTAAATTAATAGAAAATTTTCTTCATTACGAAGAGAATATTATCTCAGCTGTACTTTCTACTCTCCTAAGGACACTTTTAATTTGATTGCTGCAAGTCTAAGCTCTGACTTCTCCCAAAAGAAATTCTCATAGTAAGATTTCTATGTTCACAGACTTTTAAAAGATATTAATATATTGTTTTGAAAAAAACACTATTGGCCCAATGTAAATTTGTTGAGATTTTCCCATGAGAACAAACATTAATACAAGTATTGTACACTTGAAATCTGCTAAAAGAGTAGATCTTAAATGTTCTCAACACAGACACACAAATGGTAAATATGCAAGGTAATGGATGTGTTGATTGTAATAATCATTTCACAGTATATTCATATATCAAACCATCACATTGCATACTTTAAATATATACAATTTATTTGTTTATTATAGTGTAATAAGGTGACTATATAAAGAAAGAAACAAAGAAGCTTTAACTTGATTGATTAGATCTCACTCTATTTAACACATGAACTGATATCACCCAAGTTTTTCAAATAAAGATTCCATAATCTATTGTGTATGTATGTTTAATGGCAGAAAACATAACCCTCAAAAGAGGTACAGCTCAAAGTTTTAGATACTTTAGTAGTAAATCATGACTGTATGACTCTTTAGGTGACCTTAGCAAGGTGAATTAGAAGCATGTAGATATTTAGATATCAAGTCAGCCTCACCCTTTATTTAAAAATAAGGCTGTGTGGTACATTTTGAGTGTCAATGATTAATACTTTTCCATATGAACTACATCGGTTGGGAGAACACATTAGTGGTTGAATACTAGTAAATTAGCTATTCTTCGGAATGTATTTTTTTTGTGCTGCATTTATAGAAGAATAATGTGCACATTAGGGAACTGATATTTCCAGAATACTCAATATTTGTCAGGTCATATGTGGCATGTTGGGTTCAATTCTGGGTACTACATTTTATGAGGCTCTTTGAAAGACTGGAGTATGTTTAAAGGAACCTGAGTGGGAAGTTGAAATGATGACTTAGGAGGAACTAGAGAAAATCTGGGAAATGTTTAGCTTGGAGATCAAAACATATAGAAAGCATGTAAGAGTTGTCTTTAAAAATTGGAATGGTTGCCAGTCATTCACTTCATAGTCTTTGAGCAAATATTCCACATCAGATATTGAGTATGAGGCCCTGAAGGGAGCAATAGTAAATAAGAAGGGAGTAATATTTTCAAGAAATACAAGGGATAATTATAATCCATGTTATAATTATGTAAGTTCAGCTAAAAATATCACCATGGAAAATGGCAGAACATCATATGAGGAAGGAATTATTGAAACATATTTTAGATTGCCTCAGATTTTATAACTAGAGATAGTGGGTTAAAGGAATAAGACATATTTTCAAGAACAATATAAGGAAGTTCTTTCTGATGATTGTATTAGTCCAGCTTACAAAGGTTTTACAGTGAGGTAAGCCAATGCAGGTAGATGTAAGAGACTCAGATTTGATCTCTGGGTTG
This sequence comes from Oreotragus oreotragus, assembly GCA_006410675.1. Lineage (NCBI taxonomy): Eukaryota > Metazoa > Chordata > Mammalia > Artiodactyla > Bovidae > Oreotragus > Oreotragus oreotragus. The sequence continues at coordinate 86,766 of SJYX01020908.1, forward strand.
GGAAGATCCCCTGGAGGAGGGCGTGACAACCCACTCCAGTATTCTTGCTTAGAGAATCCCATGGACAGAGGAGCCTGGCTGGCTACAGTCCATAGGGTCGCAAAGAGCCAGACACAACTGAAGCTACTTAGCATGCACACATGAACTCTTAAGAGTCATCACAACAAACATTTCGGTTAATAGTATTATAACCATATATACAAATGATGAACCTGTGACACAGAATGTTTAAACAACTTTCCCAAAGATCATAGAGCTAACCAGTAATAAAATTACAGTTTGAATCCAGAGAGTCAAGCTCCAGAAACTGCTCCTAACCAATAGCCAACACAGCCTCTTCACATAGGTTATTGGTCCTCATCTCAAGAGATTTTCTTGCACAATCTCCATGAATACCTGTCAGAAGTGATCCTACCTACATTGAGAGGATGTTCTAATGATTTTTGAGAACTTTCTCTTTGTTGTGAGTCTGTGATGCTGTTGAGATAAACTTAATGAGCAGTCAGTAATTATTTGTTCAGAAGCTAAGAGTAATACACTGGACCTTTATTTTGAGCTAGATCAGGAAGTTCTATTTTTGGTATTGTAGTTAAGATAGATATCTATGTATCCCTACTGCTTGGCAATTACTGTTTTTAATCTCCTAGACAGCAGAGCCTTTTCGGTGATCAGTGAAAACACTGTGTGTCTTGATATTCTCCACCTTGGGAGTCTATTCCTCATGCCACACAACAATGCTGCACTCCTCCATTGCTCACCACTGTGCTTTCCTACAATTTTCCTTTTCTTCTACACCTTAAGTGAAGTCTCCAGGAGCAGCTGTTTAGCTGCATTCCTGACATTCATCTCCTGAAGGAATGTATTTGAAATTCATTGGACCTGGTTGCAACAAACTTTTTCTTGTGTACTGATGGGCTGCTGCTGCTGCTGCTGCTGCTAAGTCGCTTCAGTTGTGTCCGACTCTGTGCGACCCCATAGACGGCAGCCCACCAGGCTCCCCTGTCCCTGGGATTCTCCAGGCAAGAACACTGGAGTGGGATGCCATTTCCTTCTCCAATGCATGAAAGTGAAAAGTGAAAGTGAAGTCGATCAGTCGTGTCCAACTCTTCACGATGCCATGGACTGCAGCCTACCAGGCTCCTCCGTCCATGGGATTTTCCAGGCAAGAGAACTGCAGTGGGGTGCCATTGCCTTCTCCACTGATGGGCTAGCACTCTTCTAAGAACAAACCATTGAAAGTTTTAGTCTTAAAAGAGTACTTTGTTTTAGCTGCTTGGTGAAATTTAAAGAAATATTCCGTGTGACAATTTACAGTGAAAGATCTGTGTCTCATTTACAGAAAGGATGATCCATCACTGCACAGGAAGTTCACCAGTTTGCCTTGGAGCTTATGTGATTTTGGTGCCATGCTCATCTCCTCCCCCACACAGATTCTCAGCTGAAGGCCTTGTTTCCCATTTTAGTAAATGTGAAAGGTCACTTCCATGAAGTCCCACCAGCACCCACCACTGGCATCTGTGCTCACATATCCTGCTTTCCTTTGGTCACCATGAACCGACAGTTCGCCCAGCAGAGATTAACATTCAATGTGTATACTAGATCTAATTCTTGTTCTGCTTATTTGAAGACTTTGATGCAGTAATCTCTCCCCTTTTCTGGTACTGAAATTTGTTTATTAAGGTTGGAAACTTTTAGGGAAGAGCAGTTATGTTAGAGGGTGAAATCAAGAGTTCACTTTTGGAATGTCCTATGAATGGCATGCCCAGTGCAATATCCAAGTGGTTGTATCAAAGTGCTGGATGTATACATAAGTCTGGACTTCCCAGGAGGCACTAATGGTAAAGAACCTGCCAATGCAGGAGACGTGGATGTGTGGGTTCAATCCCTGGGTGGAGAAGATCCCCTGTAGGAGGACACAGCAATCCACTCCAGTATTCTTGCTTGGAGAATCCCATGGAAAGAGAAGCCTGCCAGGCTACAGTCCATGGGGTTGCAAAGAGTCAGACATAGCTGAAGCGACTGAGTGCACACACAGGCATACATGAGTCTGGTAAACAACTAGGTAGGTCTCAGTCACAGGCAATAATTTTGAAAGTCAAAAGTACACAGAAATGGTATTAAAATCCAGAAGATTTGACTGGAAAGTTAGAGAAGACCAGAAGGTCACTAAGTTTTGGAGACCTTATAGAGAAGCCAGCACTAAAGTAGAGGGAGTTGGAATGGCTCATGGGTCAGGAAGAAGTGCTGTGTAATGAAGAACAGAGAAGGAAAGTTTTTAAAAAGTAGGAAATAGACAGTAATACTGACTATTGCTGAGAAATACAGAAACAGAAATAAAGAAACAGATGGGAAGGTTGGATTTAGCAATGAGAAAGTCTTGTTCCTTTGATAAGTGAGTTACTGAGAATTGTTAATGACACTGAATCCAAATTTCCCCCAAATTTTTCTCTGAAGAGGGAATGAGAAATCGGATGGTACATAGAGGGTGATATCTGTTGTCAAGGGATTGCTAAAGAATGAGTATGTTTGGAAAAAGTATAAAACTTGCAAAGCAGTGAAGAAGTTATACATGATATTTAAATGACAAACAGGTGATATTGTTAAAAGTAACACTGAAAGGACTAAAAAATAGCAAAGAAATATGACACCTACATTAAGGTAGCTAATAAGTCAATCTTTATAAAATTGACAGAATTTTTCAGAACTGTGGACAGAGAAGTGATCTGAGTAATATTGCATGAGATTGGTAGCTACATACTGGTTTTCTATAAGGACATGCAATATTCCTGATGTCTCTTAAATCTATCTTTAGAACATCTGTTACTAAGGAATATTATGTCCTTTAACTTAACTTTGGGAAAGGACATATACCTTCTTATACCACACATTTATTTCCAAAACTTTTTTATAAGTACTGGGAGTTTAACATGAAAAATTCATAGAATGGATTCTTTTACCACTGTTTTCTTTAACAGAATTCCAAATACTGATAAGGAAATAAAACTTCCACTGGTTCATCTGTTGGACTTCAAAATCTGCAATGATCACCCAAATGAATTAAGTAACTGTGTTTTTTTTTTTTTTGCTATAATCTGCAATTATTTACTGATAAAAATTTTCCCTCTTTCAAAGCTACAAATTAAAGCCATATCAAAGAGCATGTAAAAAAATCAAAATTTGGCAGATCTCAAGGTTAGATGAGAAAACTTAATTTTATCCTAGTTTAGCTAATTATGTACTTTGGTATAATAATCAGGAATTTATACTATTTATATTGTTAAACGTAGTATTATTGAAAACCAGTAATTATGATAAGTATTATTGTGTGAAGGACAGTTCATTGCCCTACAAAATAGATGAGCAACTAAAGATCTGTCATTTTATTTCAAAAGAAGTACTTAGAGTTCATGGAAAGATAATTTATGGTTTCTCATTAGGATACACTATCATTTTTTTGCAAGTTGTGTGTGTTCTCAGTACCCTCAGTCATGTCCACTTCTTTGCGACCCCATGGACTGTAGCCCACCAGGCTCCTCTGTCCATGGATTCTCCAGGCAAGAATACTGGAATGGGCTGCCATACCTTCCTACAGGGGCTCTTCCTGACCCAGCACTCAAACCCAAGTCTCCTGCATTGTNTTTGCGACCCCATGGACTGTAGCCCACCAGGCTCCTCTGTCCATGGATTCTCCAGGCAAGAATACTGGAATGGGCTGCCATACCTTCCTACAGGGGCTCTTCCTGACCCAGCACTCAAACCCAAGTCTCCTGCATTGTCAGGTGGGTTCTTTACCCACTGAGCCACCTGTGAAGCCCTTTTGTAAGTTCGTCTTCTCTAAATAGTGAACTATTTGGGCTAATTTAAATATTGGAAAGTGGTTGTCTAGAATATACAAGAAGTAGGGTGAAATGTATTTTCTACTAATACTTGAAGAGATGGCTGGGATGAATGGTGAAAGATGGAAGTTGATTAATGAGGTAGATATAGAACTATAACTAAAAGACTCTGCATTGTACTAGTCCTGTCTTCCTTTTACTATCGTCTGTTTCTATTATGCATATTGTCACCACACCTGGAAAACAGGGGTGGTGTTCAAGCCTCGCCCTCCCCTCCAAGCTCCCTTTCTTCACTTTTGAAGTATTTATGAGGGTAAGGAACCCCTTTATCATACACAAATTACACCAGAATTTCAAGGAATATTAATTTAGAGTATCTACTGGGCATCTGTGGGCTTAAATGATGAATATATGGGAGATGACTCCAATCTCTTCTGAACACATTAATTTGGGGAGACAGTTATCCATCTTTTAAGGTGATACCAATGAACAACAACAATAATCACAGTGAGCTCTACTTGTTTTTACTTTAACAGTAATGTGAAAGCAAGTGAGTGAACTTGCAAGTACTTCCTAATATAGAGATAGAGACATAGATATATGATTACAAAATTGCTTTAAGTTGTATTCCAATTTCCTCTGGAACAGAGTGATACAATTTTCATACTACTATAAGTAATTCCATTAAAAGTTCTGTAACCTGACATTGATCAGGTATCAAAGACTAGTTTTTTGGTTATTATTCCCATTATCCTTTTCAATATATGTACTTTGGGGAAGTTATGACATTTCTCTTAGCTTCATTTGCCTTATCTATGAAATGGAAATAACATACCTGTTTTAACTAAGTCTTGGAATTGTTGTAAGAATCAAACAAGTTACTTTGTGAAAGGATGATTTATAACTTTTAAAGCATTAGAAATATAAGGTGCTATTTTTATTAACACTAGATAGGTTTAGATTTTTCTCTATTTTACAAATTGCTCTAAGATGCTAATCTTATAAGATGAACTTGTTAGTTAGCTTAGCTTCTACATCCATTTATTTATTGTGAGGCAAGTGATGTTCCATAGAAGAGATCTAGGGCCATTACATTTTATAGAGGTAGAAGCATCATAAATATTAAACAACCAAAGAAGATATTTGGAACTATCTATTGAAATACGTTGCTGTGTCTCTGAAACACCCCTTAGCACACGTTGAATAATTAATAGATTTAAAAAAATACAGTAATGTGAGGCTCATTCATGTCTTTCAGAGCCTTTGGAGTTCATAGGGATAAATGAATGCAATTGTAAAGAAGTATTAGAAAAAGTAACTCATGCAGTTTTTAATAAGTCATCACTTTGTGAGAATGTTTCATTTTTGTCCCAAGGAAAGATTAATAAGAATATGATGTGCAGAGAAAGAAAAAGGAGCAGTGACCAGCCATACACTTATTCCTGATATTGCATATGAATGCAAGTTCACTGGATGAGTTACCTTCTCAGGGAAGGTTTTTCACTGCTAGGAATGAGGATGACACTGAAGCTTAACAGAAAAGATCTATCTGACTTGCTATGATCAAAAAGTCTTCCTTCTTACCCTCCACAAATAGGTATCGTTTATATATTAGCACAAATAACATTATTTAGTTATTTCTAAACTGCAAGTAATAAGAAATTTGACCAATATAGCACAGAAGGAAGGAATTCCAAGAGAGGAAGCAGTTCTTTCTAAAGGTATAGAAGTGACCAGAGGGAATGCAGAAACGCTGGAAACCTCCAGCAAATGACCATTTATTTATGCATCTTCCCCATGGAGGAAATGAGGTGCTGGAAGAACTGCCAATGGCCATGCATTTAAATCCCTGTCTTTTGATTATGAAATATAGTATTATCTGAGTATTATAGATAAAGCAGCTTAACTAAGAAGTGGTTAGAGTTCATAGGTCACAAATGAAGTGTTGGGATGTAAAGTGATAAATAAATCAGCTTTTGGATGTTTAGAGAGAATCTGAATTCAGTAGTTGGAGATGCACAGTAAAGTGTCAGCCAAGGCACTGAAGGATTTCCTGCCCTGGGCAGACAAAGCCCACCTCTTGGATCCTGTTGTTCTAGTGAACTCATACCAGGAGCTGTATACATGTATGCTATTGGCTCCCTTTAAAACAATCTTTTAAAGTTTTCTTCCTTATGACCTACATAGTTCCAACCTCTTTTCTCTTGCTGAGTATTCAGAATCTCCTGTCCTGATCTGAGTCTCAGAAGAGATCTTCTCTGCTGTTGACCACAAGGTCACTCTCCAGCCATCTTTCTGTGTGAAATGAAACCTGTGATTTTGGCATGTTAAGAATTGGCTTGTGGTGGGTCCAAGCCTCTGACTGGAACAATTGGTCTCTTTTTCCTTCTTGCAATGCTGCTGCTTTAAGATGACAATATAATTTATTATTTTAATAGTTTTATTGAGGTATGGTTAATATAAAAACCACACATATTTAATATATACAATTAGATGAGTTTGGATATATGCATACAGTTGTGAAACCATCCCCACAGTCAAGGTGATAGATATATTTGTCTCTCTGTCCCCTCTGAAAGTTTCCTGTGTCCTCCCTCCTTTATTATTTTACTGATAAGATTGCTTAGCATGTGATCTGCCCTCTTTATATGTAATTTATTTTCTTAATAAATTGTTTATATTTTGGAGGCTTATTATTATGGTTTAGTACTAGGGCTTGTGGTAGGAATTTAGTTGCTCAGTTGTGTCCAACTCTTTTGTGATCCTATGGACTGTAGCCTGCCAGGCTCCTCTATCCATGGGATTTCCCAGGCAAGCATACTGGAATGGGTTGCCATGCACTTATACAAGGGATCTTCCTGACCCAGGGATTGAACCCAGTTCTCCAGCATTGCAGGCAGATTCTTTACCATCTTACCATTTCACGCCAGTCAGAATGGCTGCTATCCAAAAGTCTACAGGCAATAAATCCTGGAGAGGGTGTGGAGAAAAGGGAACCCTTTTATATAATGGGTTGCCATGCACTTATACAAGGGATCTTCCTGACCCAGGGATTGAACCCAGTTCTCCAGCATTGCAGGCAGATTCTTTACCATCTTACCATTTCACGCCAGTCAGAATGGCTGCTATCCAAAAGTCTACAGGCAATAAATCCTGGAGAGGGTGTGGAGAAAAGGGAACCCTTTTATATTGTTGGTGGGAATACAAACTAGTACAGCCACTATGGAGAACAGTGTGGAGATTCCTTAAAAAACTGAAAATAGAACTGCCATATGACCCAGCAATCCCACTTTTGAGCATACACACCGAGGAAACCAGAATTGAAAGAGACATGTGTACCCCCAATTTTTATCACAGCACTGTTTATAATAGCCAGGACATGGAAGCAACCTAAATCTCCATCAGCAGACGAATGGATAAGAAAGCCGTGGTACATATACACAATGGAATATTACTCAACCATTAAAAAGAATACATTTGAATCAATTCTAATGAGGTGGATGAAACTGGAGCCTATTATACAGAGTGAAAAAAGCCAGAAAGAAAAACACCAATACAGTATACTGAATCACTGCAGATGGTGACTGAGCCATGAAATTAAAAGACGCTTACTCCTTGTAAGAAAAGTTATGACCAACCTAGAGAGTATATTGAAAAGCAGAGACATTACTTTGCCAACAAAAGTCCGTCTAGTCAAGGCTATGGTTTTCCCAGTGGTCATGTATGGATGTGAGAGTTGGACTGTGAAGAAAGCTGAATGCCGAAGAATTGATGCTTTTGAAGTGTGGTGTTGGAGAAGACTCTTGAGAGTCCCTTGGACTGCAAGGAGATCCAACCAGTCCATTCTAAAGGAGATCAGCCCTGGGTGTTCTTTGCAAGGAATGATGCTAAAGCTGAAACTCCAGTACTTTGGCCACCTCATGCAAAGAGTTGACTCATTGGAAAAGACTCTGATGCTGGGAGGGATTGGGGGCAGGAGGAGAAGGGGATGACAGAGGATGAGATGGCTGGACGGCATCACTGACTCGATGGACGTGAGTCTGAGTGAACTCTGGGAGTTGGTGATGGACAGGGAGGCCTGGTGTGCTGCAGTTCATGGGGTTGCAAAGAGTCGGACACGACTGAGCGACTGAAATGAACTGAACTGAACACATATATGTGGAATTTAGAAAGATGGTAGCGATAACCCTACATTCAAGACAGTAAAAGAGACACAGATGTATAGAACAGTCTTTTGGACTCTGTGGGAGAGGGTGAGGGTGGGATGATTTGGGAGAATGGCATTGAAACTTGTATATTATCATATGTGAAACAAATATCCAGTCCAGGTTTGATGCATGAGACAGGGTGCTCGGGCCTGGTGCACTGGGATGACCCAGAGGGATGGGATGGGGAGTGAGTTGAGGGGGGGAGGCTTCAGGATGAGGAACACATGTACACCCATGGCAGATCCATGTCAATGTATGGCAAAACCACTACAATATTGTAAAGTAATTAGCCTCCAATTAAAAGAAATAAATTTATATTAAAAAATAAAAAATCCCTTCACTGAAAAAAAAAAAAGATTCTTTACCATCTAAGCCACAAGGAAAGCCCCTTGTGGTAGGGAAGCTTTCTCTAATTCTGATTAAATCTTAGTCTTTAGAGTATGCTCTGGACCTGTGACTAGAGGAGGTGGCTTTTACAACTTTCTGTCCCTTCTCTAGAGGTAGAACTTTTTTTACCACATGCCTTCTAATCCTTCCCCCTCGGAGTGGTTGTCCTCCAGTGTCCTCAGTACATATAATTGAAGTCCTGCCCCCTGTACATTTTTTTTTCTTTAAGAGACACAAGGAGTCTGTGGCAGACTAGTGTTCCCTTCACCCAGCTGGAATGTTTCCCTGATCCCAGCTTTGAATGGCAGACCTATTGGAGATTAAGCCTTTGGTTGCCTAAGAGAGAAGGGTGGATTTCACTATGGCTTGTCTTCCCTTCCACCAGCTAGGGTCCTGTGACTAGGTGAGGCACTTTCTCAGGATTTTTGATTCTAAGAGCTGGTGGGTTCCTTTAAATAAAAGCTGCAAAAATGTAGGCCCTTCCCCATGACTTCAGCTCTCAGGAGCTTCTCAGTCTCATGATAGTCTCTACCTACCCTCTAGCAAGTCATCAAATGTTCTAATTTAATGTACCTTCTAGCTTATATGGCACCCGCCCAGTGGCTTCAGCTCCAGATAAGTAAATGACAGAACTGTTTCTCTGGAAAAGGTCATCTATCTATATTTTAAGATGGTAATATGATCAGCAATCTCAGTTCTCTGATCTGTCCAAGAAAAGTTCTTGATAATCAGTTTGGCTATTTCTTATTGTGAGGATGGAATGATGATTCCAAGCTCTTTAGATGTTTGAGCTGAAACCAAAGTTCCTGAAATGCAGTTTTAATAAATGATGGCATCTTATTTTCAAATTGTCAGTCAGTGGTCACTTGTCTCCTAATTTAGATTCTACTGTTGTCTAAGATTTGAACACTCATTATCCTAAACATCCACATTTGTATATATACACATATCTACATTTGTGTATAAAAGCCACAAAATATTTACCTCAGTCATCAGATTCGTTATTGTTAAGTTGAAAGTTGAAATAAATTTAGAGATTATTTCTCCAATCCTTTTCATGTTAGGGGTTTTCAGATTGATTTGGTTATATGACCCTCTAAAGATCATTCAGAGTTCATGACATTAGCTGAAAGTCTGGCTCACTTCCTTGACTAACAGTAGGGATGATTAAAAAACACATTACCTTCCATTTCCATTTATCCCCAGAAACTGTCATTTTGAACAAACTTAATGTTTAACTCCTTTATCAGCCTGCTACTGTACATAGTAATTATTTAAATAATGGTGTCATACATTCATATAAAAACACTTTTATATATACTGTATTTTTTTTCCTTTTATAATCCACTCATAAAGAAGTATTATTACCAATGGGTTTTGAATTCCTCTTGGAATTCAAAAAAGATAAACGATTTGTCCAAGCACGTGAGGCTGACACTAAGGAAAGCATTAGGACGGAAACTCAGCTTTCAGGAGTTTACACAGCATAAAGACTGTTCAGCACTCAAGGAACCAGCTGCCGTTAGCATGATGCTGACAATTTGATGTAACTGCCTGTACTATTCTTAGTACGAAACAATGCACACCTGCTCCTCAGCTTAATAAGGTGTCCTTCCCAGGGCAGCCTCTTGCACAAAGTGAGTGCTCAAAAATGTTGCCCATTGATCAACTGTGTGCCCTTCACATGTGGATACTTTTAAAGGCTGCAACTATTAAACACAGTAAGAACAAACAATATTTCATAATATTTAATATTATTGGTCTTTTGTAGAGTAGTAGGTGAATATTTATTGGGATTATTTATGTGTACTAAGTTTTATGTTACCCAGTTTGGACATAATTACATTTCATTTTTTACTCTCCTAACATATCCTTTGTTCTACTACAAGTTTGTCTTCTCTGTTTGAATTGTGGTTAATTGTGGACATAAGACAATTACTTTTCTAGACTAGATGCACTTTAAGGAAACTTATCATGTCATATTCATAGGGATTAATAAAATGACTTACTCATCATGTATATTCACTTGTGCTGTTGCTTTGGGGAAAATGTGTTACTTTGTATTTCATTTAATAGATTCTATTAGGTTTTCAATTCTCAGAAAGATGCTTCTGACAGTGTAAGACCCTTTCAGCATTAAATGCTCCAGTTAATTTCTGCCCAGGTGAATTCTGGTGTAGTAGCACGGAAAAAGTACAGATATCTTAAGAGTCTGGTTTCCTACATATTTAGCCCCATAATTTAAGGAAATTAGGATAAATTCACCAATGCACATATTCAAAGAACTCTGGGTTTTCTCTACTCTGTTTCAGGTTTTTGTTCCAGCTCAGACTGCATGTGTGCTCAGTCGCTAAATGTGTCCAACTCTTTGCCACTCCATGGACTGTAGCCCGCCAGGCTTCTCTGTGCGTGGGATATTCCAGGCAAGAATACTGGAGTGTGTTGCCATTTCCTCCTCCAGGGAATCTTGCAGACCCAGGGATTGAACCCATGTCTTCTGCAAGTCTCCTACATTGCAGGTGGATTCTTTACTGCTGAGTCACCAGGGAAGCCCTCCAGCTAACACTGTCCTTTCCCTTATCAGCTTCCATCTGACGAAATTCCAAAGCTAAGTAGTCTTATTAATTTTATCCGCCCCCCATCACCTTTTTCCCAGAAAATACATGACCACTTTAACTTCATGCTTCACTTATAGACCTGGCAATGAGCAGGATACTATAGAACTGAGGTTTTCATATTAATTCAGTGGGGAAGAGCACCCAGAAATCACAACACTATCTGCAGAACAGCATGGAATATTCTTCTACTATATCCCATTAGAAGAACTTAGTTTCACTTTCTTAAAATATTACTTTGCACACACAGAACATGTAAAAAGTATTATTGTGTATGTTTAAAATTTTTTTAAGGTTTTGCCATTAACATGTATTCATTACTTACTTATTTGTTTTTTTTTTTTCATCCACCTTTATACTTTGATGAATATCTTGACCAAGCTATATAAGGGAGCATAAGTACCTGTATTTTTCCACTGTAGTAGTCATCCAAGTCTGCTCATTTAAGGAATCTTTATGTAAGAATATTTACAACAGTTTTTTCACTCAATTATTTAGCCCTGGAGGGTGAGTTTTTATACAGATGCGCACAGACGCGCGTGCACACACACACACACACACCCTTATGCAACTTTACATGAATGTAAATGTTATATATTCTTACATAGATTTTTAGTGCATTCTTTTCTCTTTTGAGTTTGTTTGCTTCTCCTTTTCCTCTTTATCATTCTTACCCCCATTCTATTCTCCCAGGAAAGTAACCCGTGTTAACAACTTTGAGTCCTTGATTTTTCTTCACAACCTTAGCATATGTTAGAGTATATATACTGCTATAGGAATTCTGTTTAATTGTTTTATAAAATTAAGATCATACTGAATGCAAAGTTTTCTGCATCTTGAATTTCTCATTTCTTATCATTTACTTTGTAAAGAATCCTCCATGCCAGCTAACCCAACTCTAATTTATTCTTTTAATATATTTTTTAATCCCTGCATGTAGTGCACGGTATGAATATACCACAGTTCCTCTCTTCATGTCATTCAGTTTGTTTTCAACATTAAAATAAATATTAAACACTATATGTGTATGTGTGTGTGTATGTTCAGTTCAGTTCAGTAGCTCAGTCGTGTCCGACTCTTTGCGACCCCATGAATCGCAGCACGCCAGACTGATCTTTTATATGGGCAAACTTTTTTTTTTCTATTTTCAGTGGATTTATTTATTATTTGTTTATTGTCTTTCCCTTTTCCATACAGGTTCCAGACAGGAAGAAAAGTAAGTCCTCTTCTTTCTCTCTGTCTCTTTCAAAGGATAAGACAAGAGAAGACATGAGACAGCAGTGCTTCTCAAACCTTAGTTTGCACCAAAACCACTTGGAGAACATTTAAAACTCTGATGGCTGGGCTCCACTCTGCAGTCTCTGATTCCGTAAATTTAGAGTGAGGTCCAAGATTTTGCATTTTCTAAGTTTCCAGGTGATACCAGTCAAGGAATAGCCCATAAGATAAGCTACCTGAAAGGAAAATCCCTCTTTGATCATCCCTGAGAGACGGGGTGGACTGAGAGAGATGTATAATCCAAAGGCATGATGTCGGGAGACTCTCGGACTGGAGGGGAAGGTGCTGAGTAGATGGAGGTTTAAAGGATGTGGTGGGAGAGGGTGTCAGGAAGATTCCTGGAGGGCTTCAATGGGAAGTTCCATATGCCAGTTAGGTCCTCACCCTGAGAAGCCACTTTTGGTTCCCTACCATCTGGCGCTCTTTGTAAGGACTAGAGTGTATCAATGTAAACTGGGAAAAGAACTGGCTGAAGGTATTTTGAAACTGCCTTAGGAAAAGGTCAAGATTCTCCTCTTCCGAGCTTCACAGGCGAAGTGGTGGGGAGACAGATCCACCCTTCAGTCCAGTCCAGTTGCTCAGTCGTGTCCGACTCTTTGCAACCCCATGGACGGCAGCACGCCAGGCCTCCCTGTCCATCACCAACTCCCGGAGCTTACTCAAACTCATGTCCATTGAATCAGTGATGCCATCTAACCATGTCATCCTCTGCCGTCCCCTTCTCCTCCCACCTTTAATCTTTCCCAGCATCAGGGTCTTTTCAAATAAGGCAGTTCTTCTCATCAGGTGGCCCAAAGTATTGGAGTTTCAGCTTCAGCATCAGTCCTTCCAATGAATATTCAGGACTGATTTCCTTTAGGATGGACTGGTTGGCTCTCCTTGCAGGGGAAAGTATCTTTGTTGGTTCCTTATATCCAGAGTCCCCTCCCCAAGCCCCAGAGGCCTTGTTCAACAAGACAAAGGGGTGGGGAAAATGATGCAACTTGATTGTAATGTGGATTCCTTCTCCCCCTTTTAATTTCCTGCAGGTGGGATGGATCTAAAAAAGACCAGCTTCTCTTAATCAAAACGATCCTCCCTAATGTTCTCCTATTTAAAGGTTATTTGGGGAACAGAATAAAATTTGGATTATTTTACAAAAACATCACCCCCCGCCCCCGCCCCCAACATCTAGTAACACCCTTGGAGTTATTTTAACCAGTGTTGCCAGCGTCCCCATTGCCACCGCATCTCACGGGGAGCCTGACAAAGTAGCCGGCCAGGACTCCACCCCAGACCCTCGTCCTCAGAATGAGGACGCTGTAGTCTGGCATCTGAATTGTTAAAAGTTCCCAGGTGATTCTGATGTGCCCTTTAAGGGTCCAAACCCAGTAGCTAGTCACTGCTCGCTGAAGTCTTTAATCTGGGTAGGGAAGAAACGTTTTAACCACCGGCCGGCTTAGACAGAGGAAAAACTGCAGGAGGTGCTGAGCTTAGGGAAAAAGAAATAAGACTGGAAGTGGGAGAGTGCTTCCGAAAAGGAGCCGCCATTACTGACCAAGGAACTTCGGCAAAAACATCCAGAACTGTACTAAAATTCGCTGCTGAAAGTCACCAGAGTCTTCAATCAACTGTGGTCTTTGAGAAACACAACAAAGAAAACTTCAGTTTTCCCAAGTCCGCAGAGTTTCCGTTCCAGCTCTGAACTTGCAGTGAGTGAGGGAGAGCCTGAAGGTAAGGGCCTGCAACTTTTACCCCCAGTCTTTCTTTACTTAAGGGCATGGTTTGCCGTTATTCAAAGGACTACCCTAATTATGGCTTCTTTATAACTGGCAGACTGCTCTCAGGGTGCTTAAAGGCATCAGTGCTTGGAGGATGCCTGAAAAAGGGAACAGTGGTTATTTCATGGGACATGAGGTGGGTTTGTTTTTTTTTTTTTTTTTTAAGCTTTGCTAAGAGTTGTGGTTTGAATTTGTCTTGGAGGGAAATGGGATGCATTGATAATAACTTTGGTAACTTGTGTCTCTTACCTGGTGAATAGAACAGAAATCTGAAATATTTGGTTAAAGTCTCTGCTTATTTAAGAATTTAAAGAAATAAATTTCACTGATTCACATTGTAAATCAACTCCACATCCTTAACTACAGAAGAAGCTATTTCTTTTCTAATGCTTTTCTCGAGTGTAGCTGTTTTTGACTAGTTGACTCAAAGAGTATGGATAAAATGTCTTGAAAAATGGGCTTCTAAGATATCATGTAATGCTTAAGATATCATGTAATGCTTAAGTATTTTTCTTAATCTGTACAAACTCTTCATTCCTGGAGGTAGCTTTGTATTTTCCACTAATTATGATGGGCAGAATTTTCCCTCCATATCTGGTATTCAGAAATTTTGTGTGTGTGTGTGTGTACATGTGATTTCCTCAAAGGCTTAAATGCTTGGAAGTTTTTTTCTCCCCCTTCCTATAAAGAACATGCGGGCTTCCCTGATAGTTCAGTTGGTAAAGAATCCACCTGCAATGCAGGAGACCCCAGTTCGATTCTTGGGTCAGGAAGATCCGCTGGAAGAGGGATCGGCTACCCACTACAGTATTCTTGGGCTTCCCTTGTGGCTTAGCTGGTAAACAGTCGGCTACAGTGTGGGAGACCTGGGTTCAGTCCCTGGGTTGGGAAGATCCCCTGGAGAAGGGAAATGCTACCCACTCCAGTATTCTGGCCTGGAGAATTCCATGGACTGTAGGCAATGGCACCCCACCCCAGTACTCTTGCCTGGAAAATCCAATGGACGGAGTAGCCTGGTGGGCTGCAGTCCATGGGGTCGCTAACAGTCGGACAGGCTGAGCGACTTCACTTTCACTTTTCTCTTGCATGCATTGGAGAAGGAAATGGCAACCCACTCCAGTGTTCTTGCCTGGAGAATCCCAGGGACGGGGGAGCCTGGTGGGCTGCCGTCTGTGGGGTCACACAGAGTCGGGCACGACTGAAGTGACTTAGCAGCAGCAGCATAGTCCATGCGGTCACCCAGCTGAGTGACTTTCACAAAGAACATGTGGATTCTCAAGATCAGAATTATTTTCAAAGTAACATCTCTATGCCTAGTAGTGACTCATTTATAAGCCAGCTGGTCTGTATTATTAAGTCTCTCATATAACCATCTTTAAATTTGGGTTTTTTTAAATCCACATTTCTTTTCAAAACCCTGTAAATGATAGATAGCCAAAGTTCTGGTCCATCAAATCCAAATTCTAAGTATTCACGTTTCGTCTTCTGGTGGCCCAAGTTTCATTTCTCATGCTCTTTGGACTAGGGTGGTCTCCTCAGTGTTTAAACAGCAAGACGTCTTGTTTGTTTATTATCCCCTCATGCCTGTGGCTTTCCATGCCGGGTGGCCACCACCTCTTTCCTAATGACAGCTGCCTGCCATAGCTGCCACCAGCCCCATGAGGACCACTGTGTCAGTGTAAATGCTCCCCCTGCCCAAACCACGTAAACCACCCACTCGTTTGAAGAAATGGAACACAGAAAAATACTTCACTGTAAAACTGGCAACGCTTCTGCCTTTGAGTGTCTTTAAAATGCCCCCTTACCCCCTTGTAGCCAACCAAGGACCGCCAAATGTCCTTAAAGTCCAATTAGAAAGACTTCTTCACTTAAAAAAAAAAAAAAATTCTTGCCATGGTAGAATGTTTGCCACTCAGAGACTTGTCTCAGTGTTTCCTCTTTTTACTGTAGAAACTTACTCTCCTTGCTACTGTACTTCTATTGACATATAGGTAACAGCAGATGGATTTGGCCCAAAAGTCTACGATCAGAACCCCGGGTCTCTTGCACCGCGGGCAGATTCTTTACTGTCTGAGCGACCAGGGAAGCTCTCACCTTCAAAAGCTGTGTCTCAGCCTTAGTTTTGTCTTTGACAGCAATCATCTAAATTCTATCAACTTTTCAGAAGTCCTTTTGGTTCCAGCCTCTCTATAGCTATCCAGCACTCAGCTTCCCCTTTCCTGTGTTACATACGTCACCCTGCCCCACCCCCAGACTCATCCCTACACACCTCTACTCCCTCTGCAGGAACTGTGAAGTCATAGTGAGGAACTGGAGGGAGGGCTGCTGTATCTTTTCTTTTTTTCTCCCTGTGTTTCCCCTCTACCATTTCTCTCTTTCTCCCTCCCTTATTTTCTCTCCACTTCCTTTTTGTTTTAAAATATCCATAAACTGAACCTAAGCATAAACACACAATGTCCTGTCAATAAATGTGTTTGAGTATGATCATACTCATCTTCAAGGGCAGTGAGAACAAAGCTAGCCATATTACCATGTTGTTTTGCATATGCAATATTTAGTCATGATATAGAATGTTTAATAGCCCTTATACATTATTAGAAGCAACTTCAATAGTTCAACTATTCATGTAAATAATATTACATTTTTTAACTTAAAAAATTTGTAAATATTCTTAAAAAACAATATTTCTGTCTGTTATCCTAATCAGTTGATCTATATCTTTAGTGTTTGAATAGTAATCACAAGTGCTTGACCTATAGTGAAGTTTTACTAAATATTTTTTTAATGAACACAAGTATGAAAAAATGGCTGAATGAATGAAGTAGTAATAATAATATATGTTATAAATGAGGAAAAGAACTTACCAATAGGAAAGTGTTAGGAGTTTGGGAGGAGAAATAAAAATAGAATTTGAACAGCTGTCAAGGCCAATATGGTGTTGTATATGTACAATTCTAATTCACTGTTTTGATGGACATTATAGTTAATGCTTATCAGTTGTGAAAGAAGCAGCTTGATGTATATTACTTATCAATAGTCTTTTAAACAATAAAACATATCTACTGTCCTGTAGAAAGCAACTTTTTTCATTGACATTACTAAGCATCCTGAGGAGAGAAAAGAGAAAATGCAAATATCAAGAATTTATTTTTAATGTAAAATGTTATTATAATAATATCTAGAAAATATTCCCTAGCTGGATTATTAATTTCAAAAATAGAAACACTGTTTCTAAAAGTTTATAACCCATGATATTACTTTGCATAATATTATACCTGCAGTAGGGACTGAAACAGAAGCTTTTTAAAGTAAACGAGTAAATGAGATTAAAAGCTCTTCCAACTCTGATTAAGGATTTATTTTCATAAGCTTCTTTGTCTGAGGTTGTATTACTATTATTTTCTAAAATAATTTGCCTTTCATCGTATTTATTTGTTTAATTGGATGATAATTGCTTTACAGTGTGTTGGTTTCTGCCAAACAACAATCATTATATTTTAAGTTGAAATACACTTGACATAGAACATTTTGTAAATTTAAGATGTACAGTGTTCATTTGTTACATTTATATGTTGTAATGAGATTGTCATTGTAACAATAATTAGCACCTCTTTCACAATACATAATTATCCTTTCTTATAGTGGTTGGAGTAATTAAATTCTAGTAGCTTACCAAGTTCGATTATAATACAATGTTGTTGTCTGTATTAACTATACTGTCCATTAGGTCTCTAGGGCTGATTTACTACTCACTGTAAATTTGTACGCTAAGCAACACTGATCCTATCCTCTTTTCCAAATCCCCTGGTAACCCCCATTTCACTCTCTTTTTATGAAGTCTGTCTTGTCGAGATTCGTCATATCAGTGATACCATACTTGTCTTTCTTGATCTGGTTTATCTTAGCGTAGTATGCTCGCGGTCCACCCATGTTTTTGCAAATGGCAGAATGTCCTCCTTTCTCGTGGCTGAATAATATTCCATTATGTATATAAACGACATCTTCTTTATCCATTTATCCACTGATGAGCACTTATGTTGTCTCCCTGTCTTGGCTATGGAGAGCAATGCTGCAGTAAACATGGGGGAGGGGCATGTATCTTTTTGAAATCCTGTTTTCATCTCCTTTGGGATTATAACCAGAAAAGGAATCTATTTTTAATTCCTTAAAGAACCTCCATATGATTTTTCATAATGGTTGAACCAACTTTCATCCCCACCAAGAGCATATAAAGTTTCCTTCCCACCGCCCCCCACCCACATCCTCTCTAGCACTTGTTATCTCTTATCTTCTTGATGATAACCAATTACACGGGATTCCTCACATAAGTGAAAGGCTGGCTTTTGCTAAGCACAAACTAGTGACTCAACAGTAACAGCAGAGAAATTGGGATAAATGCAAAGATTTAGTAACTGTGAAAGCTCCAGTACTTTGGCCACCTGATGTGAAGAGTCAGCTAATTGGAAAAGACCCTGATGCTGGGAAAAATTGAAGGCAAAAGGAGAAGTGGGTGGCAGAGGGCGAGCTGATTGAATAGTATCACTGACTCAATGGACATGAGTTTGAAGAAACTCTGAGATACAGTGAAGGACAGGGAAGTCGGCCTGCTTCAGTCCGTGGCATCACAGAGAGCTGGACATGACTTAGATACTGAACAGCAACAAAGTGTGAATGTGATGGTAGAGACTGTGAACATTGTCGTGTGATTTCTTTTATGTTCTCAGCTACTGTATTCAGCTGCTGAAACTGTGAGTGAGAGAATAGGTGGGAGATTTGAAGAGTGAGAAAATAGGGCATTTTCATCTGTGAGAGAAGACTAGAGAAATTTAGTATGATTTATAGCAGTAAGTAAACTCTTGATGAAAGTGAAAGAGGAGGGTGAAAAAGTTGGCTTAAAGCTCAACATTCAGAAAACGAAGATCATGGCATCTGGTCCCATCACTTCATGGGAAATAGATGGGGAAACAGTGGAAACATTGTCAGACTTTATTTTGGGGGGCTCCAAAATCACTGCAGATGGTGACTGCAGCCACGAAATTAAAAGACGCTTACTCCTTGGAAGAAAAGTTATGACCAACCTAGATAACATATTCTAAAGCAGAGACATTACTTTGCCAACTAAGGTCCGTCTAGTCAAGGCTATGGTGGTCATGTATGGATGTGAGAGTTGGACTGTGAAGAAGGCTGAGTGCTGAAGAATGGATGCTTTTGAAGTGTGGTGTTGGAGAAGACTCTTGAGAGTCCCTTGGACTGCAAGGAGATCCAACCAGTCCATTCTGAAGGAGATCAGCCCTGGGATTTCTTTGGAAGGAATGATGCTAAAGCTGAAACTCCAGTACTTTGGCCACCTTATGTGAAGAGTTGACTCATTGGAAAAGACTTTGATGCTGGGAGGGACTGGGGGCAGGAGGAGAGGGGACGACAGAGGATGAGATGGCTGGATGGCATCACTGAGTCGATGGATGTGAATCTGAGTGAACTCCGGGAGATGGTGATGGACAGGGAGACCTGGCGTGCTGTGATTCATGGGCTCGCAAAGAGTCAGACACGACTGAGCGACTGAGCTGAACTGAACTGAATGCAGATAATCCTGGCATGTGCACACAGAGCCCCACTTCACCCCCAACTTNGTGCTGTGATTCATGGGGTCGCAAAGAGTCAGACACGACTGAGTGACTGAACTGAACTGATAGCAGTAAGAGCCAAATTAATGTGAATACTCATGAATTTGAAGGGATCTCAGATATTATGATTGCATGCTTTCTCTAGATCTGACAAAGCCATCCATCATCCAAGTTTAACATCTAAATGTTTAAAGCAGAGAGAGATTACAATGGATTCTCTAAATAGGATATGTATTTAGGGGAAGTGTTTTAGCAAGTGGACAAATACTTGGGGAGTAGCTTGAAACCAAAAGAAGTCAGGAAAGCACTGAGGGACTGGATTGGATCTCCATTTTTTCCAACTAAAAAGTAGTATTTGCAATGGGAATTAATAGAAACTTTCATATTAACACTTTTCAGCAAAACTGTACTCCCGAAGGAAAACACCGTCCTTGGAGGGGTTGGCTTAACAAGCTCCATGGGGTAACATTTATTACATCATGAAACTTTCCAAAAGTAGAGTATGGAGAGGAGCAATTTGAAGAAAAAGTACACAACACATACATATCCTTGGGGATTGTACTGCGGGACATGGTTCATAATGTATGGCTGAGATCCATTACATTCCTATATCAACATCCTCTTGATGAAGGACAACCTGCACTCCTAACATAGCTCTTACTTCTCAGCGTAAGCAGGCATGCACACACACACACACGCATACACTCATCACTCATACATACACACACATGCACACTGACAGCAAGCTGAAGAGCCAAGCAGAGAGGGGTAGGTTCTGCTGTAGTCTGCAGGGAAGACAGAATGGTGGGAGGACGCTTGGCAATTTGTTCCCTGGACTCGACAGGAATGCCTCTGGGGGATGGGCTAGTTTTAGGTGATCAGACTCTAGAGCCCTCACTTCTAGAGGATCCTGAGCACCCTGAGTCCTTCTCTGTCAGGGCAGAAAAGGTGTCTGGGACTCAACTATCCGCTGCACTCACCCCAGGGAACAGGTGACTCAGCTCCAGCCATTCCCCATCTCTGTGAGTTTTCCTCTACATTCCAGCCCAAATTGAGAAAAATACCAGAAATAGTAGCAGCTCCCAGTTATATAAATTCTTACTTACACATTGATTAATGGTTTAAGAAGAGCAGGACAGAAGGCTGGCAGAATCATCAGGTTTAGGAAAAAGAAAAAAACACCCTTCTGAAGACCCTTTTCTTGCTCTGTGCTGGGGTCTCAGAGTCACATCTGATATCCTCATCTGATATCATATCTGATATCCACATGTGATATCCGGGGATACTGGATGTGACTGATACAGGTTTCTTACTCCTCCTAGTCAGAGCCCCTCCCTGGTGTCCTACATGTCGACAGAAGCTGGTGAAACTCAATGTCCCTGAATCATTGCATCAAACTAAGAGGGACATAAGATCACGTAGAGCGTTGCCTCCCTTACATGTAATGAAGCCAGAGGTGTATGTGACTTGTCCTTCGCTGTCTTTCATTTCTTCCTTGGCTGAGAACCATCTGTTCCTTCTACATCCTAGGTATGTCCTCCTGCCAGGGAAATGAGAACGCTGGAGCTCCTTTCCTTTCTGCTCAGTAGGGAGGTGTTAGTAAGTGGCTGGGAGAGACCCTCTAGCCATTTGATAAAGATCCTGTTATTTTTCCTTTTGTAGCAAGGAACCTGGTACCTGTACCAATTTAGCTTACCGTGATTTGCTTCCAGAATTTCTCTTCAGGGATGGTTGTCCTCCACTGAGGATAACTAAACCTGATATTCTTCACAAGGATATATAATAATTTCCTGAATATCTTAATTACTAATTCCTTCCATGATATAAAGCCCAAGCATAGGAATGAAAACTATATATATCATCTATCTATAGATATTTTTCTCATATTATTGAGGAATATGTTAGTTTTTTAGAAACCAGGCTTTGGCCATGAGTGATAAAAGTCACATCATAGTTTCTAACATTTTGTCATTGAAAATGATGATGTTAATTAAATAATAATATTTTTTAACTGGTAATAATTATGTTGGTAAAGACATCTCTGTATAATGGATGGTGTAGGTCTTTAACACGTCATTCCTTCTTGTCATTCATCTAAGAAACAAGAGTATGCGTTTGTACAAGTTATTAGCAATGATCACTTTTGGCCATAGGTTTCACACATATATTATTTTATGGAATGTCATGTTTTATTAAGACTTAGGAAAACTTGATGTCAAAGTTTCCTATGAGATAAATGCTAATTTGTTCACAGAATGAATCAGACCATTGAAATTTTAACTTGTAATTCTAAAATTTCTAAGAGCCTAGCATTATCTAAATACAAAGAAAACCAAAAAGTATAAATAATTTTAATTCTAAATATACTTTTGCCTAAAAAGTAAACTTTCATATAATATTTATATCATTTTCTTCAATAGTAGTGTTAAATTAGTGATGTTCTCCAAAAGAAGTCAGTAAACGTGTGTTAGAATTAGACAAGTGAAGCTGAGAATTCATTGTTCAGTTAGCAACTTAGGTATTCTCCCAAATTGTATATGGTTTCTGTTGAATGAGAATATTAGAAATTTGGCAACAATCCTGATAAAAATATTAATAACTTAATATCCAATAAATCTAGATACTGATTTAAAAACGTGATTCTTCAATAAGAAACCAAATTTCTTTTTTACTCATAGATGAAGTTTATTTTTTCCCCTTTTTAAAAAAGTTTTAGTTGGAGGATAATTAGCTTATAATATTGTCTTGATTTCTGCCATATATCAACATGAATCAGCCATAGGTATACATATGTCCCTTCCCTCTTGAACTTTCATCCACCCATCTGAGTTGTCACAGAGAAGTGGATTTGAGCTCCCTGCATCATACAGCAAATTTTATACACGGTAATGTATATGTCTCAATGCTACTCTTTCAAACTGTCCTGCCCTCTCCTTCCCTCCCACTGTGTCCACAAATCTGTTCTTTATGTCTGCATCTCTTTTGCTGTCCTGCAAATGAGTTCATGAGTACCATTTTTCTAGATTCTGCATATATGCATTAATATACAATATTTGTTTTTCTCTTTCTGAATTGCTTCACTCTGTATAATAGACTCTTAAGTTCATCCACCTCATTAGAACTGATTCCAATGTATTCCTTTTTATGACTGAATAGCGTTCCATTGTATATATATGCACCACAGCCTCTTTATCCATTCATCTGTTAAAGGGCATCTAGGTTGTTTTCATGTCCTAGCTATTGTAAATAGTGCTGTGGTGAACAATGGGGTACATGTGTCTTTTTCAATTATGGAGAAACTAAATGTTTTTAGTGAAATAACTTGATTCAAAGATGAAGTAAAAAAAATCTACAAGATAAGTACAGAATAATTTAAGCCAGAAGGAACAAAGTACTTAAAATTATGAATTCAGTTCAGTTCAGTCACTCAGTAGTGTCCGACTCTTTGCTACCCCATGGACTACAGCACACTGGGCCTCACTGTCCATCACCAACTCCAAGAGTTTACTCAAACTCATGTGCATTGAGTTGATGATGCCATCTAACCATCTCATCCTCTGTCTTCCCCTTCTCCTCCCACCTTCAATCTTTCCCAGCATCAGAGTCTTTTCAAATGAATTAGTTCTTTGCATCAGGTAGCCAAAGTATTAGAGTTTCAGCTTCAGCATGAGTCTTTCCAATGAATATTCAGGACTGATTTCCTTTAGGACAAACTGGCTGGATCTCCTTGTAGTCCAAGGGACTCTCAAGAGTCTTCTCCAACACCACAGTTCAAAAGCATCAATTCTTCAGCGCTCAACTTTTTTTATAGTCCAACTCTCACATCCATACATGACCACAGGAAAAACCATAGCTTTGACTAGACAGACCTTTGTTGGCAAAGTAATGTCTCTGCTTTTTAATATGCTGTCTAGGTTGGTCATAACTTTTCTTCCAAGGAGCAAGCATCTTTTAATTTCATGGCTGCAGTCACCATCTGCAGTGATTTTGGAGCACCCCAAAATAAAGTCTGTCACTGTTTCCATTGTTTTCCAATCTATTTCCCATGAAGTGATGGGACCAAATGCCATGATCTTAGTTTTCTAAATGTTGAGCTTTAAGCCAACTTTTTCACTCTCCTCTTTCACTTTCATCAAGAGGTTCTTAAGTTCTTTGCTTTCTGCCATAAGGGTGGTGTCATCTGCATGTTTGAGGTTATTGATATTTCTCTCAGCAATCCTGATTGCAGTTTGTGCTTCATCCAGTCCAGCATTTCTCATGATGTACTCTGCATATAAGTTTAAGCAGGGTGATAATATACAGCCTTGACATACTCCTTTTCCTGTTTGGAACCAGTCTGTTGTTCCATGTCCAATTCTAACTATTGCTTCCTGACCTGCATAAAGATTTCTCAGGAGGCAGGTAAGGTGGCTGGTATTCTCATCTCTTTAAAAACATAATGGAATTAACTTGGAGATACCACCTAAACCAAGTAATACACAGTAGCATCACCTATATTTGGATCACCTATACTTGGATTACTTAACATTATTTGTGTATTCATGAAACGTTTTAAGATTAACAAGTAACATTTTTTCCTACCAAAATTTATAATGTTAAATAAAACATGGGAAATCCATGGAAAACTGCAAATGAGAGAGATTATACAAAATAAGAACCCAGTCTTCACAAATATCAATGTCAAGGAAAGAAAACTGATTAACTTTCAGATCAGAGGTGGTAAAATATTATATGTGACATTGAACTTCAGTCTTGGACCAGAGGGGCTGAAATGCTATACCTAAAATAGTGAATCATGTTATCATCTCATGATTCTTGCTCTTAAAAAGATCAAACAGTTTGGAGATAAGCTGGCCTTATGGTGCACTTAATTATTATACGGTTCAGAGAATATTAACGAGAGAGAGAGAAATGATAAAACAAACATGAAAAAATTGGTAAAAGGTATATACTAATATTGTTTATATTTCTGGTATTTATCCTAAATGTTGATAACTTCACAATAAAGTAAGAAAAACAAACATGCTGAGAAACATTTTCGAGAACTCTCATTGAAGTAGGGACAAGCACACAAACTTCTTTTGAATTTACTTCCCATAAGTAACTGATTTTCATTGATGTCCAGCTCTGACCTTCCCATCACACTTCAGTCCCTTAGAGACTGCCTTTGGGAATGGAGGGCAACCAATCATGGATCGCAGAATTCATCCTGGTGGGATTTCAGCTCAGTGAAGACATGGAATTGCTCCTCTTTGTTATCTTCATCCTGTTATATACCTTCAACCTCCTGGCAAATGGCATGATCTTGGGACTCATCTCACTTGACCCCAGACTGCACACCCCCATGTACTACTTCCTGTCTCATCTGGCCATCACTGACATAGCCTATGCTTCCAGCAATTTACCAAATATGCTGGAAAACCTAGTGAAACACAAGAAAACCATCTCTTATTTCTCATGCACCATGCAGATGGTCTCCTATTTGGCCTTCGCTTCTGTAGAGTGTCTGACTTTGGTGGTGATGTCCTATGACAGGTTTGTGGCGATCTGCCACCCCCTGCAGTACACGGCCATCATGAACTGGAGGGTGTGCACGTTCCTGGCCATCACTTGCTGGGCATGTGGATTTTCCCTGGCCATAGTCCAAGTAAGTCTGTTTCTACGGCTGCCCTTCTGTGGGCCCCAGAAGGTAAACCACTTCTTCTGTGAAATTAGCTCTGTCCTCAAAGTGACCTGTGGTGACATCTGGATCAATGAAATGTTCCTCTTTGCTGATGGTGTGTTTATCCTAGTTGGGCCCCTTTCCCTGATGTTGGTCTCCTACGTGCGCATCCTCTGGGCCATCCTGAAGATCCAGTCAAAGGAGGGCCGCAAGAAAGCCTTCTCCACCTGCTCCTCCCACCTCTGTGTGGTTGGGTTCTACTTTGGCATAGCCATGATGGTGTACTTGGCCCCTGACAGTAGCCACCAAGAGGAACAGCAGAAAATCCTTTTCCTGTTTTACACCTTCTTCAACCCATTACTGAACCCCCTTGTCTACAGTGTACGGAATGCTCAAGTGAAGGCTGCCTTCCACAAAGTATTGCAGAGAAATAGATCAGTGTGACACAGGGCAGAATTATGGTGTAGTGAATTTTTCTTATGACAATCAAGAAAATTTCCCATCAAAATACATGGCTTAAGGATGAAGATTCTACAAAGTAACATCAGCAAGAAGGCACAAGAGAGACCCCCAACACCCTTCCTCCATGGAGATGACATAATAAAGATCTAATTGCCTTCACTGAACACCAGACATCACACAGGAGTTTGACATCACACCCTAAACTATCTCAATCAAGAAGATATGCAGTGAAGCTTTTAGGCAAACTTATGGCATTTGACCTTCCATAACTGATTTTCTTCTCTGTCCCAGGGTAGCAGGATCAGGAAACAATTCCCACTCCCAGCCCTTCCTTAAGAGGGACAGAGAAGAATGGACCGTGCAGACCACTCTAGCTTTTCAGGGGATAGTGTGAGGGTTTGTTAGTTATCTTGCCTATGGCTCAGGGCACTGATGCTAATGGTGGTTTGGATTCCTTGTTGGGACCACCGAGAAACATAGTAAGCACCCAGCTTTTTATGGATAGACTGAGATATTTTGGATTTTCACAGTTCTGACCTATCTGCACTGGTATTTCATTCTTGTGTTAACATGAAATTTCCTGTTGACATTCGATGTTTAGTTTCTTTACAAGTGCTTCTTTACCATCTGCATATCTTCTTTGATGAGGCATTTCTTTAAGTCTTTTACTCATTTTTATGTAACAAACTTTATTTTAAAGTAATTTTAGAATCAAAGAGAAATTGAGTGAAAGGTACAGAAAGTGAAAGTGAAGTTGCTCAGTATTGTCCGACTCTTTGCGACCCCATGGACTATAGCCTACCAGGTTCCTCCGTCCATGGGATTTTCCAGGCAAGAGTACTGGAGTGGGTTGTCATTTCCTTCTCCAGGGGATCTTCCCAACCCAGGGATTGAACCCGGATCTCCACATTGCAGGCAGACGCTTTAGTGTCTGAGCCACCAGGGAAGTGTGAAAGGTACAGAGATACCCCCAACACCCCCTTGTCTCCATACATACATAACCTTCCCCCTTATAAACATCTCCCTGCAGAGTGGTGCATTTGTTATCATTCATAAAGCTGTCCTGATACATCATCACCCAATTTACACAGCTTCTGTGAGGATTCATTTGTGCTGTTGTATATTCTGTGTACTGGATGAGTATATAATTATGTGCAACCACAATTAAATTTTCATACAGAGTAGTTTCACTGTCCTGAGAGTCCCTCTTCCTCTCTCACTACTAGTCCCTGGTAACCACTGATATCTTGATTGCCTCCACAGTTCTGGCTTTTCAGAATGTTGGGGTCGTACAGTATATAGTATTTTCATGTTGACTTCTGTCACCCAGTGGTGTACATTGAAGTTTTGTTTTGTTTTACATGCTAGTTCATTTCTTTTTAGTGCAGAATACTGTCCTATTGTCTGCATGCACCACAGTTTATCCTTTACCAACCGAAGGACATATGGATTGCTTCTAAGTTTCAGTTCAGTTCAGATCAGTCGCTCAGTCATGTCCGACTCTTTGCGACCCCATGAATCGCTGCATGCCAGGCCTCCCTGTTCATCACCATCTCCCGGAGTTCACTCAGACTCACGTCCATCAAATCAGTGATGCCATTCAGCCATCTCATCCTCGGTTGTCCCCTTCTCCTCCTGCCCCCAATCCCTCCCAGCATCAGAGTCTTTTACAATGAGTCAACTCTTCG
>SJYX01020908.1:117828-132653 GCA_006410675.1 Oreotragus oreotragus
GACTATAAAGAAAGCTGAGCACTGAAAAATCGATGCTTTTGAACTGTCGTGTTGGAGAAGACTCTTGAGAGTCCCTTGGACTGCAAGGAGATCCAACCAGTCTATTCTAAAGGAGATCAGTCCTGAATATTCATTGGAAAGACTCATGCTGAAGCTGAAACTCCGATACTTTGGCCACCTGATGCAAAGAACTAAGTTAGTTTGAAAAGACCCTGATACTGGGAAAGATAAAAGGCAGGAGGAGCAAGGGATGACAGAGGATGAGATGGTTGGATGGCATCACCAACACTATGGACATGAGTTTGAGTAAGCTCCAGGAGTTGGCGTCCTGCAGTCTATGGGGTTGCAAAGAGTCGGACATGACTGAACTGAACTGAATCCGAGGAGCATGGCTTACAAGTTACTCTCCTGCTCTCAAGCAGTGCAACTTGGTAGACTGATGTTTTTACATAGCTTGCTATTAACTTAGGCAAAATGAATAATTGGATCCATATCTGGAACAGAAAAAGTGTGGATGAATGGTTAATGAAAGGAAATCTTTGAGAGTCTGAACTTGCCTATATTTACTGAGAAATATATCCAAGTAAGAAGTAATAGACAGGACTAAATCTGGTGGATCTNTTGGTAGACTGATGTTTTTACATAGCTTGCTATTAACTTAGGCAAAATGAATAATTGGATCCATATCTGGAACAGAAAAAGTGTGGATGAATGGTTAATGAAAGGAAATCTTTGAGAGTCTGAACTTGCCTATATTTACTGAGAAATATATCCAAGTAAGAAGTAATAGACAGGACTAAATCTGGTGGATCTAGTATAGAAGGAAAAAATTAAGTGTTTATTGCCAGTTTATTGCAAGAAGCACTAAGCAAAAAAATTTTTTCCATCTGAAAGAAATGCTTTCTGATGATAATAGGTATAAATATTTTCCCTAATTTGAAAATAGTTTCTGTTTGGTTTTCAGAAGACTATTTTTTAGCTCACTTTAATTCTACCTTTCTTGCCTCCCATTTGTTGAGCTTTCTGTGTTCATGGAAACATAACTTTTTATCATGTTGGGAAATACTCCAAAATAATTCCCTCAAAATTTGCTTTTCTCCCATTTTGGTTTTTAATTTTAATTTTTCTTCCAGTTTTATTGAGATATAATTGACATAGAGCACTGTATAAGTGATAGAGCATAATGATCTGACTTACAGAAAAAGTAATTTTATCACAGTAAGTTTAGTAAACATCATCTCATATAGATAAAAACTTAAAGAAGTTGAAAAAATTCCTTGTGATGAGAACTCTTAGAATTTTCTCTCCTAACAAATTTCCTATATACTTCATAGTCATGTTAATTGCAGGGAAGGCAATGGCACCCCACCCCCAGTACTCTTGCCTGGAAAATCCAATGGACGGAGTAGCCTGGTGGGCTGCAGTCCATGGGGTCGCTAACAGTCGGACAGACTGAGCGACTTCACTTTCACTTTTCTCTTGCATGCATTGGAGAAGGAAATGGCAACCCACTCCAGTATTCTTGCCTGGAGAATCCCAGGGACGGGGGAGCCTGGTGGGCTGCCGTCTATGGGGTCACACAGAGTCGGACACGACTGAAGTGACTTAGCAGCAGCAGCAGCAGCAGTGTTAATTGTGGGGTTCCTTGGTGACTCAGCAGTAAAGAAACTTCCTGCAAATGTAGGAGATGCAGGTTTAATCCCTGGGTTGGGAAGATCCCCTGGAAAAGGAAATAACTAACCCACTCCAGTATTCTTGCCTGGAAAATTCTTTGGATAGAGGAGCCTGGCGGGCTACAGTTCTTGGGGTCTCAGAGAGTCAGATATGACTAAGCACACATGAGCACAAGTGTTAATTAGATTTATTTTACCATACATTATATTGCTAGTTCTAATTATCTTATAGTAAGGATTTTGTAATTCTGACTGCCTTTATCCAATTCTCCCAGTTCTCACTGCCCCCTTATCTGATGATAACAAACCTGATTTCTTCTTCTATGAGTTTGATTGAAGTTTAATTGACCTATGACACTGTTAACTTTTGCTACACAACACAGCAATTTGATATTTCTGTACATCTCCAAATGATCACCATGATGAATCTAGCTAGTATTTATCTCTATTCAAAGATATCATAAGGAATCTCCACACTGTTCTCCATAGTGACTGTACTAGTTTGCATTCCCACCAACAGTGTAAGAGGGTTCCCTTTTCTCCACACTGTCTCCAGCATTTATTGCTTGTAGACTTTTGGATTGCAGCCATTCTGACTAGTGTGAAATGGTACCTCATTGTGGTCTTGATTTGCATTTCTCTAATAATGAGTGATGTTGAGCATCTTTTCATGTGTTTGTTAGCCATCCGTATGTCTTCTTTGGAGAAATGTCTATTTAGTTCTTTGGCCCATTTTTTGATTGGGTTGTTTATTTTTCTGGAANATTCCCACCAACAGTGTAAGAGGGTTCCCTTTTCTCCACACCCTCTCCAGCATTTACTGCTTGTAGACTTTTGGATCGCAGCCATTCTGACTGGTGTGAAATGGTACCTCATTGTGGTTTGATTTGCATTTCTCTGATAATGAGTGATGTTGAGCATCTTTTCATGTGTTTGTTAGCCATCCGTATGTCTTCTTTGGAGAAATGTCTATTTAGTTCTTTGGCCCATTTTTTGATTGGGTCGTTTATTTTTCTGGAGTTGAGCTGCATAAGTTGCTTGTATATTTTTGAGATTAGTTGTTTGTCAGTTGCTTCATTTGCTATTGTTTTCTCCCATTCAGAAGGCTGTATTTTAATGTGCATTTCTTGCCTTATATTTTTGGCTAATGAATTATTCCTCGCTGTTTATTTTATATGTATTTTAGACTAGGGAAATGATGTTAGACAAAAATCAATTCAAACGATTTTCTTATTTGAGCTCAAAATGGGTCATAAAGCAGCGGAGACAACTAGTGACTTCAACAATGCATTTGGCCCAGAAACTTTTAATGAACATACAGTGCGTTGGAGGTTCAAGAAGTTTTGCAAAGTAGGTTAGAGCCGTGAAGATGAGGAGTGCCGTGGCTAGCCATTGGAAGTGTACAATGACCGACTGAGAGGATCATTGAAGCTAATCCTCTTTCAACTACATGAAAAGTTGCTGAAGAACTCAACATCGACCATTCTATGGTCATTTGGCATTTGAAGCAAATTGGAAAGATGAAGAAGCTCGATAAGTGGGTGTCTCAAGAGCTGAGTGCAAATCAAATAAACACTTTTAGAAGTGTCATTTTCTCTTACTCTATGCATCAGCAATGTGGATTTTATAACCAGTGCTGACCAGTTCAGTGGCTGGACTGAGAAGCTCCAAGCGCTTCCCAAAGCCAAGCTGCACCAATAAAAGCATCATGGCCCTTGTTCCGTGGTCTGCTGCTAGCTTCATCCACCACAGCTCTCTGAATCCTGGTGAAACCATTACCTCTGAGAAGTATGCTCAGCAAATCGATGAGACACACAGAAACTACAACTCCTGCAACCAGTACTGGTCAACAGAAAGGGCCCAGTTCTTTTCTGTGACCTGGCTGCATATCACCCAACCAATGCTTCAAAAGGTGAACAAATTGGGCCACAGTTTTTGTCTCAGGTGTAATATCCATGTGACCTCTGTCCAACTGACTACCACTTCTTCAAACATCTTGACAACTTTTTGTAGGGAAAATGCTTCCACAACCAGCAGGATGCAGAAAAAGCTATCCAAGAGTTCGTTGAATCCCAAAGCATAGGTTCTTATGCTACAATAATATACAAACTAATTTCTCATTGGCAAAAATGTATTGATTGTAATGGTCCTTATTTTGATTAATAAATGTGTTTGAGCCTAGTTACAGTGATTTAAAATTTAGTATCCATAAACATAATTACTTTTGCACCAACCTAATAGTTTCTTTTATTTGTACTATTTATTCACTGAAACCATTTATTTGCTATTTACTATTTGCCTCCCCCAATTACAATGTATGTTCAATAGGACTTTATCTATTTTGTCTGGCTCTTGGATGCCATGGTTTTATGCCACAGTTTAGCAAATTGTGACCAGCTGGCCAAACCCAACCTACTGCCTGCTTTGTACATAAAGTTTTATGGGGAAACTATCAGATCTGTGTGTTTACATACTGTCTCTAGTTGCTTTTGCCCTACAACACCTGACCTGAGCAGTTGTGACAAAGATTGGGTGGCCCTCAAAACCTAAATCTTTTACTATGTGGCTGACTCACTACAGAAAATGTTGGTTAATCTCTGGCAAAAACTACTAACTGATGCATTCTAAGTATTTAAACACTTGCAGAATGAAGGAGTGAATGAATCAATAAACATATAACCTATATAGATAAAGAGTAGAAAATACAGATGAAATAGTGTTAAAGGGATAGGACTATGCTTAAAAACTGTTTTTGTTTTTAAATCTTGTAATATTTAAGGTCACTTTTTAAAGTAGATACAGAATTTTAAAATACCATCACTTCTGTAGATTGTTGGGAATATTGAGCTCTTGTGGCTCAAGAATTGCTTCACATCTAGATTACTGAACCATTTGCTCATGCTTTCATTTTTAGTTCAAAAGCCAAGCACCCTCATTCTTAATTATCCTTCTAATTGTGAGCTAACAGTGGGGTAAGCCAGCCCATGGGGATTACTTGAGAAGCTATTTCCACAGTCGATGATGCGAGTTGTTCAAACATGAGTGGATCAGAAACAGACCTGACTTATGGAGTAATATAAATAATATTTACCAAACTGGTCATTTATCAAAATTAAATTGATCCAAGACCCCATGAGGCGCGGTTATCTTAGTCTCTACTCCAGACATAACATTTACCTGATAACTGACAAAGCTCCCAGGCCAGCTCCATTCTCCTTAGCTTGGCATTTCTTACTTGGACCTTTCAAAGAAGCCTTCTTTGTTTAAACTTCAATCTGTTAAACAAGAAAAAGCAGTGAGCCTTTACATTTTTAAAAGATCAAAAAAAGAAAAGAGGAGAAAGAGACACTTTATTTGTTTCACACAAGGACGAAAACTGGTCTCACTCACTGACTCCATCCGTCTCCAGGTTCCTCTGAGTATGGTCACAGGATTTTTAAAGCTATTTGCTCATTTGCTTAATGCTCCTTTAGGGGCCTTTCCAATGAGTAACACAGCCAAAAAAGAGGAGAGACAATCTATTCACCAAAAGGTCTCATTTTTAAAAGACATTTTTCATACTCCATTTCACAAAAAAACAATGGTTGCAAGAGCTCTGGGACATTAATTTTTCAAAGGCAAAATATTCATCTTTAATGCACATGGCCATAGGTTCAAAAAGCAATGTTAAGTTTGTGTATGTTGGCTGGAGTAATGCTATTTAAGACTTCCTCCTAGATTTCTACTTCAGAACAGTTTCATCCAACAGTGTTCAGTGTGTTGCTTTGCATTTCAAAGCCCTAAAATCAAACATTATCCAGGTTCCAGGGTGGCTTTCAATGTAGAAGGGCATGTGTTTAAGTGGATTTATAGGCACTTACATCCTTAATGAACACTGGTGTCATTTTCTCTAAAGTAACTCAACAACACAGTATAAATTATTTGATGCTTTTTTTTTTTTTTGCCAAAAGTAAGTAAAAGATCACAGTGCCCTAGAAAGCATCCTGACCACCTGAGTGACCTCATTAAACATGGCTGCCCCATTCTGCCCAGAGTTCCCATTTATAATTAATCATGAAAATGGCTAGACTAAGTAGAATTCAACTATGATGAAGGGTCAAATTTTTAGAAGACAAAGTTGAAATGATTCTGAGGCTCAGGGTGATACAGCTCTTTGTAAAGGTTCACTTCAGAAACGACCTTTCTAGAGTGGAGAGGTGAAATGTCTTAGACTGAAAAAGGAAAGGCAGCAATCCTAGAATAGCAACGATGTATAGGAACCCACACGGAGAACGAAGATACCAAATAGGACAGAATGCTAGAGACATTCAAAAAGTCATGCAAACAGAAATGGAGCAGGGATGCTAATTGTGAATCTACTTCATAAAGGACATATTTTTTGAGGCCAATAACATATCTTTCTACACAATTTCAAATGTAGGATATTACTTAAGTCTCTTTCTGCTCCATATCTCAATCTATAGGAAGTCCAGCAGCCATGTATTCTGCTTTTATTAGACTGAGCATATCCAGATGATTTTAATAAAGTTTTAAAAGGACATTAGTTTCCTGCTGTTTCAATGAAAACCACTTGCAAGATGCATTTAGAGCAACAGAAATATTGCATGTCAACACATGCTCTCTTTATGCAAATACACCACTTCTCTAATAGCCAACAAAACAAAACAGGGACACACTCATCAAGTGCATGAGACACAGGAGAAAAATATCATCATTGTAAATGTTTATGGATAAAAAAAAAAAAAAGGGAGAGTGTGATGGGTACCAGGGTAAGCTGCCCAGATTCCCAGGATGAAGACTGAGGTTCTTACTACTTCAATGACTGAAAGCTCAGCATCTGCTGGAGTCCCTCTCTCTGGGAATTATCAGCCAAATAGTATCCTTTTAAAGAATTTTTATTGCAATATTGATTTACAATGTTGTGTTTCACGTGTATAGCATATTGATTCAGTTATACATCTTATTCTTTTTCAGATTCTTTCCCCATATACGTTATTACAGAATATTGAGTGGAGTTTCCTGTACTAAGCAGTAGGTCCTTGTTGGCTATCTATTTTATATGTAGTAGTTTGTGTATGTTAATCCCAAGCCCCTGGTTTATAACATCCCTCCTTCCTCACATCTCCCCTTTGGTAACAATAAGTTTGTTCTTGAAATCTGTGAGTTTGTTCCTATTTTGTAAATAAGCTCATTTATATCCTTTCTTTTAAAAATTAGATTCTGCATATTATTATGTGATATTTGTCTTTGTCTGACATAGTTCACTTAGTATGACCACCTCTAGGTCCATCATGCTACTGTAANTATGTTCAATACAGGATACAGGATGCTTGGGGCTGGTGCACGGGGATGATCCAGAGAGATAATGGGGTGGGGAGGAGGGGGATTCAAGATTGGGAGCTTGTATACACCCATGGCGGATTCATGTCAATGTATGGCAAAACCAATATAGTATTGTAAAATAAAATAAAGTAAAAATAAAATTAAAAAAAATTTAAAAATAAAGATATCATATAGTTATTGTCTGTATTTCCCATNGTGGGGAGGAGGGGGATTCAAGATTGGGAGCTTGTATACACCCATGGCGGATTCATGTCAATGTATGGCAAAACCAATATAGTATTGTAAAATAAAATAAAGTAAAAATAAAATTAAAAAAAATTTAAAAATAAAGATATCATATAGTTATTGTCTGTATTTCCCATACTGTGTATTTCATACTGTGACTCGCTTATTTTGCAACTGGAAGTTTGTGTGTCTTTATCTCCCTCCCTCGCCTGTTTCTTTGCTCCTCCCTACCTCTCTTCTCTCTGGCTGTGACTTATTTGTTCTCTGTATCTGTGTCCCTGTTTCTGTTTTGTTGTGTTAGTTCATTTATTTTGTTATTTAGTGAAAGCATACAGTATTTATCTGTCTCTTTACGACTTATTTCACTTAGCATAATAGCTCTAGGTTCATCCGTGTTGTTGAAAATGGCAAGATTTATGGCGAAGTAGAATTCTGTCATGTATATACACTGCGTGCTCTTTATCCGTCCATCTCTTGTTGGGCACTTAAGTCACTTGGATATCTTGGCTATTATAAATAATACTGCAATGAACATAGGGGTGCATCTATCTTTTCTAACTAGTGTTGCTGTTTTCTTTGGATAAAAATACCCAGAGTTGGAATCGCTGGATTGTATGGTAATTCTGTTTTCAATTTTTTGAGAAGTTCCCCCATTGTTTTCCACAGCGGATATACCAGTTTACATTCCCACCAACAGTGAACAAGTATTCCCTTTTCTCCACATCCTCACCAACACTTGTTATTTCTTGTATTTTTGGTAATAGTCTAATGGGTGTGAAGCAATATCTCATCGTGGTTTTATAATACTGCAATGAACATAGGGGTGCATCTATCTTTTCTAACTAGTGTTGCTGTTTTCTTTGGATAAATATCCAGAGTTGAAATTGCTGGATTGTATGGTAATTCTGTTTTCAATTTTTTGAAAAGTTCCCCCATTGTTTTCCACAGCGGATATACCAGTTTACATTCCCACCAACAGTGAACAATTATTCCCTTTTCTCCACATCCTCACCAACACTTGTTATTTCTTGTATTTTTGGTAATAGTCGTCTAACGGGTGTGAAGCAATATCTCATCGTGGTTTTCATTTGCATTTCTCTGTCGAGTGATGTTAAGCACTTTTTCAAGTGCCTGTTGACCATCTGTATGTCTTTTATGGAAAAAAAGTCTATTCAGACTCTGCCCATTTTTTAATGAGGTTGTAGGGTTTTTTTTAAGGTTGAGACGTATGAGTTTCTGTATATTTTGATTATTAATTCATTATTAGATAAATCATTTGAAAATATTTTGTCTGTTCAGTATGTGGCCTTTTCATTTTGTTGGTAGTTTCCTTTGTTGTGCAAATGATTTTTCATTTGATGTATTCCCGTTTGTTTATTTTTGCTTTTTCTTCCTTTGCCTGAAGCAACATTCAAAAAAGCAGTAAGGTCAACATCAGAGTACTGCATGTATTTTCTTCTAGTTTTTTCTTTTTTTTTACTGAAGTATAGTAGGTTTATAACATTAATTAGTTTCAGATGTATAGCATAATGATTCAGTATTTTCACAGATTATATTTCATTAAAAATCATTATGATAATGGCTGCTATAGCAGAATACTGTGCTGTACAATATATCCCTGTTGCTTTTGTATATAGTGATTTGTCATCTCTTAATCCCTTATTCATAATTTTCTCCACCTCTCTTTGTTTTCCACTTGGTAACCACTAGTTTGTTTTCTGTATCAGTGAGTTATTGTTCTGCATATACATTTGTTTGTATTACTTTTTATATTCCACATGTAATTGATAACATACAATATGTGTCTTTTTCTGTCTAACCTATTTCACTAAGTGTAATAGTCTCTAGTTCTGTCCTTAATGCTGAAAATGACAGAATTTTATTCTTTTTTATGGCCGAGTAATTTTCCATTACGTGTACTTACCATATCTCCGTATCCATTTGTTTGGGTACTTGGGTTGCTTTTTTATTTTGGCTATTGTAAATAGTGCTGCTATGAATATTGGGGTAAATGTTTCTTTTGAAATTAGCGTTTTCATTTTTTCCAGGTGCACACCCAGGAGGAGAATTGCTGGATCATATGGTAGTTCTATTTTCAGTTTTTTGAGGGAACTCCATACTGTTCTCCATAGTGGCTGCAGCAATTTACATTCTCACCAACAGTGTAGGAGGGTTCCTTTTCCCCATACTCTCTCCATCATTTATTATTTGTATATTTTTGATGAAGATCACTCTGATTGGTATGAGGTAATACCTCAGTGGTTTTGGTTTGCATTTCTCTAATAATTAGCAGTGTTGAGCATCCTTACACTTGCCTCTTGGTCATTCACACATCTTTAGAAAATGTCTGTTCAGTTTCCATGGGTAGCTGTGGAACCAGGGATCCCAAATCTAGTGTTACCCTGCTGCTGGGTGGAGCCAGTTACTAACATAGCTGGCAGTAGGGTCACATGTGTTAAAGAGCTTCCAATGGCCTGGTGGTGTGTGAGACTGTGGCCCAGGGGATCCTGGGCATGATGCCTGCACACTGGTGGATGAGGTGGTTCCCAGGACTAGTGGCAGCTTTCTGGGATGTGGGATCATGTCCTGAGTCCTCTGGCAGGTAAGGCTATGTTCCAGGGCGGCTGTGTGTTCAGAGTGTCTTGACGCAATCATCTGGATCATAAGTGGCCCAGTGTTGCCTGGCTTGCTGCTTGGCCCTGAGCATCTAAGGACTGGTGCTACTGGTAGGCAGTGGAGCCAGTTCCCTGGACTAAAAGCTAGAGGGATGATTCCAGAATGGTGCTTGCCAGCACCAGCGTCCTCATATAAGAATGAGCTCCCCCCAATGGCTGTTTATAGTGTCTATGGCCCCAAAGTCAGTTCTGTTTGCCTCATACCTCTCCAGAAGACTTCACAAGATTGGAGGTGTGTCTCACCCAGGCTCCATTTACATGACTGCCTTTGCTCTGAGCCATAGAGCTTTGGTGGTATTTCACATTTGCTTTTTAAGAGTGGAGTCCTTTTTTTTTTTTTTTTTTTTTCATCCCACAGCCCTATGGCTCTCCCAAAATTCAGCACTGCTGGCCTTCAAAGTCAAACGTTCTGGAGCTGTTCTTCCTGGTATAGGAATCCCAGGCTGAGGAGCAGCTTGAGATCTGGCTTAGACCCCTTGCTTTTCAAGGAGAAACTCTGACATTGTAATTATCCTCCGATATGTGGGTCACCCACCTGAGGACCTAAGTCTTGACTATGTCATGTCACTACCCCTTCTGCCTATCTCATGGTGGTTCCTTCTTTACATCTTTACTTATAGAAGCTCTCTGTTAGTCTTCTGATCTTTTATATTAATAGTTCTATAAATACTTAATAAATTTTTGTTATTCTGGGAGGAGATGAG
The DNA here is from genome assembly GCA_006410675.1 of Oreotragus oreotragus. Lineage (NCBI taxonomy): Eukaryota > Metazoa > Chordata > Mammalia > Artiodactyla > Bovidae > Oreotragus > Oreotragus oreotragus. The sequence goes on from SJYX01020908.1 coordinate 128,449, forward strand.
CTCAAGGTCTTCCTTCTCCACCATTTTTGCCACTCCTGTCCCATTTTATTTGGCAATTTTCTTCAGGATGGTTAGCTTCTAAAAATCACACTCCCATAGGTCTTCCATATGCTACTCCATTTTCTCTCTCTTTTTTTTTTCTTTTAATGTTTTTATTTGAGTTTTTCCTGTTGATCTTCATTTGAATTCATTGATCTTACACTAGACTGGATCAAGTCTGCTATTAAGTCCACATGCTGTTTTCTTAATTTCACATATTATTATTTGTTCCTTAAGATGGAATATCTGCAGTCCCTCCCATCAGGAAGCTTGCACAGGCCTCTTAGACATAGCCTCATTCACCAGAGGGCAGACAGAAGGAATATCTGATTACTTTTGTAGATTCTAATTTTTCATCGAAATGTTGGTTTTTGTATTTTGTGTATCCTTTCCCCCATTTTTTAAAAAAATTTATTTATTTATTTATTTATTTATGTATTTATTTATTTTTTTACATGAACTCCCAAACATGAACCCCCCTCCCACCTCCCACCCCACATCTTCCCTCCAGATCATCCCCATATTTTGAAGTCTTGAGGCTTCAGTTTCTGTGGTATATCTGAGACCTCTTCTATTGGCTCTTTTATCCCTTGGTTATTGATCAAGTCTTCCTGCTTTTTAATATTTGAAATAATAAATCGTGAAGACTATAGATTATTTTATCAGAAATGAAGCTTTGTTTTTTCTCCCTAATGAAAATTAAACTTGTTGAAGTCCACCTTGCTCATTTTAGGGCTTGTTTCTTTTAGAGGTAAGACAAATTTCAGTTATATTTTTTCATGTTAGGACTTAGGCAATGCCTACAAAAACCTCCACAGATATCTTTAGAATATTTTTCTACATATACTTTCTCTCTATAATCTCATCCCCTAAAATCCTAGCTTTCTTATTTGCCCATAACTCTAATCTCTGTTGGAGATTTCAGCTACATACTCCTTGGGAGAAACCTGTGTGAATGTGAAGCTTACTTGCACTCCCTTTAAACAAACTTGTCCTACATTGTTCAGTTGTGTCCAACTCTTTGTGACCCCATGGACTACACATTCCATGGAATTCTCCTGGCCAGAATATGAGAGTAGGTAGCCATTCCCTTCTTCAGGGGATCTTCCCAACTCAGTGATCGAACCCAGGTCTCCAGCATTGCAGGTGGATTCTTTACCAGCTGAGCCACAAGGGAAGCCCAAAAATACTGGAGTGGATAGCCTATCCCTTCTCCAGCTGATCTTCCTAACCCAGGAATCGAACTGGGGTCTCCTGCATTGCAGGTGGATTCTTTACCAGCTGAGCTACCAGGGAATCCCCAACTTAAAAACACTCTCATTCAATTAACTTCTGACTGTGTTAACAATTTTATATTTCTCAACAAAGTGTTTTGGGGAAAAATATTTTGGAAAATTGATGTTTTTCACTTAACAAGTATTTTAAAAACTCATTAATAGCTAAATCAGGAAGAAAATAGTAGATTGCATCAGTTTGAGGAGGGTTTGTCAAGGGCACATGTACATAGGTTATACACCCAACAACCATATCAGATAACAGTTTTCTTTATATTTGATGCCTGTTTGAGCGGGTAAGTTACAAGGACAATATAATGCTGAGTTTTATCTTCAAAGTTATAATTAATCTGAAAGATCAAATCAAGGACTTCCTTGGTTGTCCAGTCAAGACAAGTCCCCACACTTTCACTGCAGTGGTCATGGGTTTGATCACTGTTAGGAGGAACTAGGATCCTGCATGTCATGTTCCACAACCAAAAAGCAAAAGAAATATCAAGTCATAAGCCTGAGAAGTAAATATTAAGCAAGTTGATTTGTGGCTGTTAAAAAAAAAGAAGAGTAAAATAAGGGTAGTTATTATGCGCTAAATTGTGTCCCCCCCCCTCCCATAATGTAAATGTTGAGGTTTTAACTGTCAGAATGTGTCCATAACTAAGCTTCCATATTTAAAATGTAACGAAGCTAAACTGAGATCACTAGGTTGGGCACTAATATGATACAACTGGTGTCCTTTTAGAGGAGATGATTAGGCTCCAGACATACATGAAAGGAAAACTGAGTAAAGTCATAGAGAAAAGATTGCCATTACAAGCCGAAGGAGAGGCTTCAGAAGAAAGTAAACCTGTTAAGTCCTTGCTCTTGGACATCTGGCCACTGGGACAGTAAGAAAATATATTTCTGTTGTTGAGTCCATGTAGTTTGTGGTGCTTTGTTATGGCACTCTTAGAAAACTAACACTTTAGCTCAGAGGTATAAGAAATAATCACATAAATGTCAAGTAACAGTGTGCCAAACCATATGTATGGAGTCCGTTATCAAAGGTATTATTAAAGAAGTAATTGAAGAAAAAATAACAAATAGTACATTGTTTTCAAGTTTGGGGAAAATTTCTTTCTTACTTAAAGGTCCTAAAAATGAAGTCTTCAAGAAAACAATATCTTTCTTTGAATACCAGCACAAAAATCTCTTAGGTATTTCCAGTTGAACTCTCACTTTAAGAAATCACAGTAATCATATCAGAATTTCTTATTAAGTTGCCCTTATTAAGCCTGCACATCTCTGAAGTCCTCTAAAAGGAGCATATAATCAAAATTTACCTTAAAAATTAAAACTATGGGGAAATAGAAACCATTTTGTAGACAAAAAGTGCATGTGGATGTGTGTGTGTGTGTGTGTGTGTGTGTGTGTGTGTGTATTCTTCAATCAGCAAACCAAGATGAAGATGAGCAAATTGAATTTAAAAGAGCAAAAATAAATCTCCTCTGTGTTAAATCTTTCCCGACTTTGTGACATAAATATGACACTGAGATATTGCTATATAATTTGATCTGAAATGCAAAAAGTCATCGGAACCACATACTACTTCTCAGGTAGACAGGCAGGAGTTTGTCATATGAAAAGTTCCTCAAATTTATCTAAGCTTATATTGTATAAAGAATAGCTTATGCTATCTCTACATAGACAGAAAATATTTACATAGACAGAAAATATTTTTACTTTTAAAAAAGCACTGATGACTAGGAATAAATTGAGTAAAGACCTCCAGAAACTCTGCTCCAGAAAATCAAAAAGCACACTGACAGAATCTGTCAAAATCATCTTTTTCAAAACCTACAAGTTAAAGACTTGCAAAAATGTCAGTATTCATCCAGGAAAAACTGCTGACCTTGTTAAGAACAGCGAAGTCTGCAGGGTTTTCACTTATTCTGTAGCCATCATCATCACTCCAGCTCCACAGTACCCTGGAAAACAAGCAGCCCTACAGCGGTGGTGAGACCCAGCATTCTTACAGCCTCTGGAAGGTGTAGCCAAGAGCAAAGGAGCAAACTAACTTACAATATGTGGAAAAGAATTTACCATTAGTGTATAAAACGGGATTAGGATTAGAACCTAAGCATACCAGAGATTCTGAACTCTTAAACTTTAATACGAATTGTGGAATCATGACTGAATTTTATAACCAATGTTGGAAAACAAATAATATTTTATTTATAACTGCAATATGAAGTATATATGTAAATATTTATGTGCATATATACTGCATATATATTTTTTATTTACATGTATATGTATATATACTTCTGTCACCAAAGGCAGCTAGAGGAAAGTAAGAAAGAGAAGCATTAAGCACATACAAGTTAATCCTTAAAAAATATATATAATAGTATCTACTATTATAAACCAGGCACTCTCTTGACAACAAGCAAGAGTAATGCATGAGAAAGAAGCTTATAATCAGCTCCTTGTAGCTGGCTTTTGGGCACTGGAATTACCCTGCAAAATAGAAGTCAGAAGACTTGCTGATTCACTCTGATGTGCAGTAGATAAGCATTTATTCTGGACCACTGCATTTTGGGAAGAGGCCTGGCTTGTGATATTTACTTAGGTTTTATCAGCATATTAAATGTGTTGAAATCCCTGGGATTCATGAAGTCCTATAGAAAGTGAACAGAAAATAGATGACTTCTACGATCTGATCATTGGACCTAGCAAATAGATAATTGGTATCATTGAAATGAAGTTTCACATTCTGACCAGATGTTTTCAAGACAAAATAGGGGCAGAAATTTTCCAGATAGAAATTTCTGGAGAAAAATTCATTAGTAGGCAAGAGTGGTAGAATTTATAGCCTAAGTTTTAGACTGGTCTTCTCTGGGAAAAAAAAAAAAA
>SJYX01020910.1:0-24640 GCA_006410675.1 Oreotragus oreotragus
GGGCTCCAAAATCACTGCAGATGGTGATTGCAGCCATGAAATTAAAAGACGCTTACACCTTGGAAGGAAAGCTATGATCAACCTAGATAGCATATTCAAAAGCAGAGACATTACTTTGCCGACTAAGGTCTGTCTAGTCAAGGCTATGGTTTTTCCAGTAGTCATGTATGGATGTGAGAGTTGGACTGTGAAGAAAGCTGAGCACCGAAGAATTGATGCTTTTGAACTGTGGTGTTGGAGGAGACTCTTGAGAGTCCCTTGGACTGCAAGGAGATCCAACCAGTCCATTCTGAAGGAGATCAGCCCTGGGATTACTTTGGAAGGAATGATGCTGAAGCTGCAACTCCAGTACTTTGGCCACCTCATGCGAAGAGTTGACTCAGTGGAAGAGACTCTGATGCTGGGAGGGATTGAGGGCAGGAGGAGAAGGGGACGACCGAGGATGAGATGGCTGGATGGCATCACAGACTTGATGGATGTGAATCTGAGTGAACTCCGGGAGTTGGTGATGGACAGGGTGGCCTGTCCACCATGGGGTTGCAGAGAGTCGGACACGACTGAGCGACTGAACTGAACTGAATCTCATGCATTTTTTCCATTACCCTTAAAGCAAAATCTAAATATTTTATTCACCCTTTGCCTAATAGGATGTGGAATAAACTATTTTGTCTTCTGTGGAATACAATAAACAATTGATGGAAATTAACAGAAAGAATTTAGTAGTTTGAGGAACTGATTTAAAACATTATCTTACTTTAACAAGACTTTCCAGGGCAGTCAAACCTTTCAAGATGACTTGATTTACCTTTCATATTAACAACAGCAACACTTGGTTTAGGGACCTTTTATGCCCCTTCAGCCCTTCATAATCTGTCTCTTTGTCTATGTCTGCCTCTCAATGGCAATTTGAAGTGGCTTTCTTGCTGAGGGCTTTCACTGGTACAGTCAAGAGCCACTAGAGATTTTAGGTTAGATCTTGGTTCTGAAAAAAAGCCTGGCTCTTTTCCAATCTTCTTCAATATCCTGAAGTTCACTCAGAGCTATTGATATTGATTTTTTTTCAGCTTTTGTGGTATTTTTACCTTCTTTCTTAGGCAAGAGAATTTTAAAGGACATAATTTTCCTTCTTAAATTGGCTTCAAACTCTGAGGCTTGATCTATTTCTCCAACCCTTACTTCTGATCTGTACTCTGCATGATCTTCTACTGACAGCATGCAGACCCAAGGTTCAGCAATCTAGTACCTCCAGGTCTGCCTATAATATTGTATTTGCAGTTAATTTCCTAATCACAGATATATTGTATTTTGTATATGATCCCAGTAGTAAATTTTATAGGTTTTTTAAAAATTCATTTTGTTTCCACTTTAACTCTGTTTATTTGTAGCCAAGATCTGTTTATTTTTAGCTCTATTTATTTATATATACAGTTAACCCTGGAACTACATGAATTTGAATTGTGTGGATATCCTTACACACTTTTTTTTTTTCAATAAAATATGATCAGTTATTTGTATTGGCAAGTTTCACATCCATGGATTCAGCCAGTCACCAGTCAAAGTTTCTTTCCCAAATCTGTTGAATCCACAGGATGTGAAACCTGAAACCCACAAATATGAAGAACCAATTGTACTGTGGCATTTTGTATAAGGGACTTGAGCACCTGCAGATTTTGATGTACACCACAGTGCGTCTGAAACCCCATGGACACTGAGGGTTGGCTGTATATGAAAACACCCTATTATCCCAATTCTCCTTTATTCAGAAGTTTGCTTAAATATCTCAGGTTTAAATCACAGTATAAAAATGGTTTAAAATGAAGCATTAATTTTATGCTTATATAGCTGTAAGAATATATATTTTTAAAATGGACTTTATATTTTAGAGTGGTTTTATGTTCACAGCACATTTAGGAGGAAAGTATACGGATATTTCCCATATCCTGTTGAAAGGACTACTGTTGCTCCATTTTACTGCCTTTGCTCCTTTGTCAAAAATCTGTTTATCTGAAATTATATTTATGTTGTTCCATATCTGGGCTCTCTATTCTGCTCCATTGATCTACATGTCTGTTACTTTGCTAATATCCCACTAGTTAGTTATTGTAGCTTTATAGCAAGTGTCGAAGTAGCATGATACCAGTCTTCCAACTTAGTTTATGTCCTTTAATATTGTGTTGGCTATTCTGAATCTTATGCCTCTCAAACTTTAGGATACTATCTTGATATCCACAAATAATTTGCTGAGATTTTATTGGAATAGCATTGAATCTATAGATAATATTTGGAAGTAATGATATCTTGACAGTAATGAGTCTGTCAAACCCTGAACAGGGACAGGAATCTTTTTTTGAATTTTGCCTATCAGTACTGTTATTTATTTGGAAAGACAATGGAAACTCCAGTTTATAAGGAAATGCTAAACCAAGTATTAAATATTAAATACCTAAGTTTATTGACTTAATTTCTAGCTTTCTGATAATGATATTGTCTAGGATTTATTTCTCACACTGGTTGCAAAATCATCTACATTCTGTGAATGTTTACATCACTGACATTAACTCCACTGAACTTCATACTGAACTTCTCTTTATCTACAATAAGTACTTCTTTCAAGCTTCATATCAAATTTACTTATAACTCTTACTCATACCTCTTATACCTCTATATAACTGATACTTCTTAAACCTCTTACTCAGGTCTTCCCTAGTAGCTCACCTGGTGAAAAATCCTCTTGCAATTCGGGAGACCCCAGTATGATTCTGGGTTGGGAAGATCCACTGGAGAAGGAATAGGCTATCCACTCCAGTATTCTTGCAGGGGCTTCCCTCGTAGCTCAGTTATCTGCCTGCAAAGCAGGGCACCCGAGTTTGATTCCTGCTTGGGAAGATCCCCTGGAGAAGGAAATGGCAACCCTCTCCAGTATTCTCGTCTGGAGAACTCTATGGACAGAGGAACCTGGCAGGCCTCAGTCCATGGGGTCGCAAGAGTTGGACATGACTTAGCAACTAAACGATGATGACTAAAGGGGCTTCACAAGTGGTCCTTGTGGTAAACAACCTACCTGCCTAATGCAGGTGATATAAAAGGTGTGGGTTTGATCCTTGGTCAGGAAGACACCCCTGAGTAGGAAATGGTAACCCACTCCAGTATTTTTGCCTAGAAGTAGAAAATTCCATGGACTGAGAAGCCTAGCAGGCTACAGTCCATGGGGTCGCAAAGAGTCAGACATGACCAAGCACACACACACTTACTCATAACTTTCTAAAATGTATTTTCCTTACAAAGTTAGAAACCCTATGATACAGCTATTCATGGTGATGATTCCATGTGAAAAACTATTTTCTGATGATAAATTGCTTTTATGCAAAATACTAATTAAAGGCTACAACTACTGGAGTGACATTTGGTAATTTTCCATTTCCAGCAGTCTAAATGTTTTCATCAGAAAGTTAAGGGATTAAACTATATGAAAGTTCATTTCTCAGGGGAATCACCAGGACATCAGGACATAATAATTATTAATATAATAACTCCAGCAACTTGGCATTTTATAAGAACAGAATGTACAAGTAAATCACTGCCATTGTAATTCTTAATAGCCTTATAATGGAATAAGAGTAGAAAATTTTCTAGACCTTGAATTTTCCAGGATTTGAAACAGCTCAACTGGAGTTCCATTACCTCCACTAGCTTTGTTCGTAGTGATGCTTTCTAAGGCCCACTTGACTTCACATTCCAGGATGTCTGGCTCTAGGTGAGGGATCACACCATTGCGGTTATCTGGGTCATGAGATCATTTTTGTATAGTTCTTCTGTGTATTCTTGTCACCTTTTCTTAATATCTTCTGTTTCTGTTAGATCCATACCATTTCTGTCCTTTGTTGTGCCCATTTTGCATGAAATGTTCCCTTGGTATCTCTATCTTGAAGAGATATCTGGCCTTACCTATTCTATTGTTTTCCTCTATTTTTTTGCATTGATCACTTAGGAAGGCTTTTTTCTCCCTCCTTCTTTTTCTTTGGAACTCTGCCTTCAAATGAGTATATCTTTCCTTTTCTCTTTTGCCTTTAGCTTCTCTCTTTTCTCAGCTATTTGTAAGGCCCCCTCAGACAGCCATTTTGCCTTTTTGTATGTCTTTTTCTTGGGGGTGGTCTTGATCACTGCCTCCTGTACAGTGTCACAAACCTCTGTTCATAGTTCTTCAGGCACTGTGTCTATCAGATCTAAACCCTAGAATCTATTTGTCACTTCCACTGTATAAATATAAGGGATTTGCTTTAGGTCTACCTGAATGGTCCAGTGGTTTTACCTACTTTCTTCAATTTAAGTCTGAATTTGGCAATAAAGAGTTCATGATCTGAGCCACAGTCAGCTCACAGTCTTGTTTTTGCTGACTGTATAGTGTTTCTCCATCTGTGGCTGAAAAGAATATAATCAGTCTGATTTCTGTACTGACCATCTGGTAATATCCATGTGTAGAATTGTCTCTTGTATTATTGGAAGAGTGTGTTTGCTTTGACCAATGTGTTCTCTTGGCAAAACTCTGTTAGCCTTTGCCTTGCTTCATTTTGTACTCCAAGGCCAAATTTGCCTGTTACTCCAGGNGTGGCTGAAAAGAATATAATCAGTCTGATTTCTGTACTGACCATCTGGTAATATCCATGTGTAGAATTGTCTCTTGTATTATTGGAAGAGTGTGTTTGCTTTGACCAATGTGTTCTCTTGGCAAAACTCTGTTAGCCTTTGCCTTGCTTCATTTTGTACTCCAAGGCCAAATTTGCCTGTTACTCCAGGTATCTCTTATAATGATCTTATAATAGATGATATTATAATGATCATCTAATTATCAAATAGAAAATTTTTATTCCTATTTATTTTGAGGTAGAACCATTGTAGATATATAAACATGGATGAATTTAAAACTATAGAGAATAATACTGTTAAGATATTTGAACGCACCACCAAGTTGATTAACCTGGGGAGGAAAACTCACCTTTCCTTAAAGACATTTTAGGCTCAGACTCCTCACCTTTTAAAAATAAATAAAACACAAACAAAGAAAAAACTTCCAGACACCACTATCCTGAATTCTAGTTTCATCCCAAGTCATTATGGTTAATAGTACCTATATCTTAAAATTATACCTCAAATATCTTTATTTTGTTAAAATCTAATAATAGAGCTACAACTTTTTGCTCAAAGTGTATAAAACTGAATGTTGTTACCTCTCTAGCTATGAGAAAAAGCCAAATAAACAATTTATAACTTCTGAAATCATAAGAGAACTGAATTTTCAAACAGTGACATAAGCTAAATTGGAGAGGAACAAGCCCCCTCAAAGAAAAACAGGACAGACTGTCTTAAACTGCAACAGAGAATGGGAGCAAGAGGCATCATGCTGTCTGCAACAAAAGTGGAGAAACACGACCATCAAAAATTAACTCAAATGTCAACCAGAAAATTCATCTAAAATGTGATAATATTGATTCCTATATACACACTTTTGTATTTATGCTGACTGTTCAGTTACAAGAACACCTATACAAGAATATTCTTTGCAAAAGTGATGCTGTTTTTCTTAAAAACCAATAGTGTCCATCCACAAGAGAGTGGCAAAATAAAGTATAAGTCAGTTCACTTCCAGACAATTGGAAAACTGTGACCTATTGGTACATGCATCAAGAATCATGAATCTCAGTCACATAATATTAAGTATCAAATCATAAAAATGCATACAATATATTTTTGTTTGTTTTCTTCCAGTTTTATTGAGATATAATTGACATACAGCAGTGTATAAGTTTCAGGAGTACAGCATAATGATTTTACTTATATACGTTACATGTGAAATGATAATAATAGTAAGTTTAATGAACATTATCATTGGCTTAAAGCTCAACATTCAGAAAACTAAGATCATGGCATCTGTCCCATCACTTCATGACAAATAGATGGGGAAACAGTGGTTGGCTTTATTTTTTTGGGCTCCCAAATCACTGCAGATTGTAATTGCAGCCGTGAAATTAAAAGATGCTTACTCCTTGGAAGGAAAGTTATGACCGACCTAGACAGCATATTAAAAACCAGAGACATCACTTTGTCAACAAAGATCCGTGTAGTCAAGGCTATGGTTTTTCCAGTAGTCATGTATGGATGTAACAGTTGGACTGTAAAAAAAGCTGAGGGCTGAAGAATTGATGCTTTTGAATTGTGGTGTTGGAGAAGACTCTTGAGAGTCCCTTGGGCTGCAAGGAAATCCAGCCAGTCCATCCTAAAGGAGATCAGTCCTGGGTGTTCATTGGAAGGACTGATGTTGAAGCTGAAACTCCAATACTTTGTCCCCCTGGTGTGAAGAGCTGACTCATTGGAAAAAACCCTGATGCTGGGAAAGATTGAGGGCAGGAGGAGAAGGGAATGACAAAGGATGAGATGGTTGGATGGCATCACCGACTCAATGGACATGGGTTTGTGTAGATTCTGGCAGTTGGTGATGGTGTGCTGCGGTTCATGGGGTCACAGAGTCAGACACGACTGAATGACTGAACTGAACTGATCATCTTATATAAATACAAAATAAAATGTTTTCCTTGTGGTGAGAACTTTTAGGGTTTATTCTGATAATAACTTTTCTATATAAGATACAGGGGTGTTAATTATATTATATCACTAGTATTTCTTTATCTGGTAATTGCAAGTCTGTTCTTTTGGGCAACTAAACATGTGTTTTGAGGTTTCATATCACATCCAGTTCCCCTTCCACTCATTCCCTACCTCTGGTAACCACTCTATGAGCTGGTTGGTTGGTTGGTTTCCTGAAGTACAATTGGTCTACAACACTGTGTTAGTTCCTGGTGCACAATATAGTGATTCAACATTTCCCTGCCTTACAAACTGATCATTGTAAGTCTGATTACGACTGGTCATGGTACAAAGATATTACATTATTATTGAGTACTGAGTATATTACTGAGTATATTTCCCACGCTGTGTATTTCAACCCCGTGACTCATTTATTTTGCAAGTGGAAGTTTGTACTTCTTAATTTCCTAGCCTATTTCATTCTTCGCCCCTCTCCCCTCCCTTCTGCTATCTGTTAGTTCTCTTGTTTTTGTCTTATTATATTTGTTCATTTTTTTTGCTTTTAGATTCCACATAAGTGAAATCATATATTTGTCTTTCTCTGTTTGACTTATTTATCTGAGCATAATGCCCATTAAGTTCATCCATGAGGTTTTATTCCTTTAGGATAATATTGCATCATGTGTGTGTATGTGTATATATGTGTTTGTGTGTCATATAGTTAACATTTTATTCGTCTATCCATGGGCACTTAGATAGCTTGCATATCATGGTTATCACGGATAATGCAATGAACACAGAAATGCACATATCCTTTTAAATTACCATTTTATTTTTTTGAAAAAATACCCAGAGATCAAATTCCTGGATCGTATAGTAGTTCTATTTTTAATATCTTGAAGGAACTTCCTTTCTGTTTTTTATTTTTCCATAATGGTTGCACTAATGTACCATCTCTACAACATTGTGAAGAGGTTCCCTTTTCTCTATATTCTCACCAACACTTGTTATTTATTGTCTTTTATAATGCCATCTGACAGGTGTGAGATGGTATCTCATTACGGTCTATATAGTGCCATTTGAAAAAGTTCAAAAACCTACACATCTAATCCATATTTTGTCAAAAGATATTTTTCAGTGCTAATTCTTTGACAAGGAGATGAAAATTAGAAATGCTTAAAATGGGAATATTTGGAATATATGGACTTCAAGGTATTTTGTAAAGATGCTCCTTCTTAGCTATTGAATCAGTACTTAGGGGCTATATGGTTATTTTAATTAATGAACGATTATTAATTCTGAAGTATTAGCAATATTTCACTAGTACTTTCAAGTAATCACCTTTCATAAGTACATTTATAATGGTGTGATTTAAATGTTATTGAGAACAGGAAACACCAGAGAAGGTTAAAATGCACAGAAACAACTGTAATATGTGGGTGTTTTCAAAAGTAAAGCTAAGTTTATACAAAGGCCACAGCGGCAATGATAGACAGAAATTTCAGAATGAAGTTAAGTGCCATTTCACATAGGGCTGCCAGAGGGCTCTTGGATAAGGGGTCAGTTTGAACTGAGACCTCAACAAAGTCTGAGGCTGAATTAGATAAATGCAGGGGGAAGAACATTAATAGTAAAAGGAAAGTCTCTTTGTAGAGGGGCTACCTGAAATGTTAATATTCATTTTGAATCACCCTTTATGGCTATATGATTTTCTTCCTGGACAGAACAAGGTGTCAAGGGCTATGGGAGTAAAAATAAAATGGTGAAGAACAGAGAAATTGTAATGGGAATTTGTCAATTTGTGGCTATTCAACTATCCTTTTTTAGATGAGATTTAATCAACATAAACATTTTTCTGCCACTATCCCAGAAAAGAGAAGGGATAGGTACCCACTCCTGTATTTTTAGGCTTCCCTTTGGCTCAGCTGGTAAAAAATCCACCTGCAGTACAGGAGACCTGGGTTTTATCCCTAGGTTGGGAAGATTCCCTGGAGGAGGACATGGCAACTCACTTCAGTATTCTTGCCTGGAGAAATCCCATGGGTTGCAAAGAGTCAGACATGACTAAGCACCTTTCACTAATTGACTTTGGCCACTTGATAGAAGAACTGACTCACTGGAAAAGACCCTGATGTGGGGAAAGACTGAAGGAAGGAGGAGAAAGGGATGACAGAGGATAAGATGGTTGGATGGCATCACCAACTCAATGGACATGAGTTTGAGCAAGCTCCAGAAGTTGGTGNTTGACTTTGGCCACTTGATAGAAGAACTGACTCACTGGAAAAGACCCTGATGTGGGGAAAGACTGAAGGAAGGAGGAGAAAGGGATGACAGAGGATAAGATGGTTGGATGGCATCACCAACTCAATGGACATGAGTTTGAGCAAGCTCCAGAAGTTGGTGATGGACTGGGAAGCCCGGCGTGCTGCAGTCCACGGGGTCACAAAGAGTTGGACACAAGCAACTGAACTGAACTAAATGACTTGGTAAAACACATGCCTAGAGAATGGGGATGAGGGAGGGAAACCCTACAAAAAATAAAAGGGCTTATCAGTTTACTGAACTTCCTGGGCCAATGAAAGTCTGGAGTATATTGGATTATCCCTTCAATACTGAAAGAAAAGTTGATGTCAGAACGCTGCAAACATTTATTTGGCTTTTGGACTTTGTAGGAAATATCTGCCTCATTTGGCTAGGTATTTTGATGCAGTTGTTTGGATAACTGAAAGGCTGACATCTTTGAAATGAGTGAAGAGCTGTGTAAAACCCTTAAGTATCCTTGACTGAATTGCAGCAGAGTATCTTAAGGTCTGGGAGTAAAACCTCCTATGTTTGCCAAAGACTGGGAATGTAGTTGTCAACAGAAATTGAATGCAAAACAGATTTACAAAAAAAAAAAAAAAATTGATTATGGGATAGTGGTTTTTAAGGAGGACCAAATTGAAACAGGACGATAAAGAATCTGCTTTCAGTGTTGAATGTAGTGTGATTAAATTGCTGTTTCATTTTGGAGTGCTGAGTGTGGACAACGTACGTAGAAGTGTGAAAGAGAAGAGTGCGTTAGTGTACTACTGAGCAGTGTCCTAATCACTTTTCCTTACAAGTTAATCAAACCGGTGCTGTCTTATTCATGAAATAATGACACTTGTGAACTATTTTTATTTTTGACATTTTTGTGTTGCAAAAATGGCTATTCACCTAATAGAGGAGAAATTGTACACGGTTTAAGAAACCAAGGTCCTAAAGCAAATGTGACTGAAAAACTGAACCAAAGTAATGCAATAGCAGCCAAAATCATAATAATAATAATAACAACAACAATAGTACTACTACTACTAATGATGATGATGTGAATAGGATATCATTTGTCCAAGTAATGATTCTGGCACATGACCAAATCTACCCTAAAGGGAAGAAAAATATACATCATTAGTGTTGTCAATCTGTTTTGAGCTGTAGAGTCAATAGATTTTTTCCTATAGATACTATTTTGACATTATTTTACCACGGCAAGTTTGACATTCAAGGTATTTTAAGTAATTTTCCACATCATTCGATTTATAAAATTTTTTTGCAGTGCATTCATTCAAAATGGAGTGACTTTTGAGTTTATATTAGTATCACAGTTAATGTGCCCAGTGCTATTTTTACATCATTGAACAGAAATGATACTTGCTCTTGTGAAGCACAAGTATACATAAAGAATATGATATTTGATGTTGACATTGGCATTACTTTTAAAACCAATTAAGATGTAATAAACTTACATTTTAGATCACACAAAATAGTAGCCCTGTAGTATATTTTAATCCTTGTATCTGCTTTGTAACTTCCTATTTTATATAGACTGCCTATATAAATGTTAAAAGCAGAAAATATGTTTAAAGTAACCTTAAAAAGTTAAAGAAATTTGAAATGATTGTCAGTTCATACTCATACTAGGTTGATGTATAGTCCCAAATCAACCAGAGATGCATTTGATCGTATATCTGTCAAGTATTTATAGCTAAGCTAAAGCTAAGCTAAGTCACTTCAGTCGTGTCCGACTCTGTGTGACCCCATAGACGGCAGCCCACCAGGCTCCCCCATCCCTGGGATTCTCCAGGCAAGAACACTGGAGTTGGTTGTCATTTCCTTCTCCAATGCATGAAAGAGAAAAGTGAAAGTGAAGTCGCTCAGTCTGTCCAACTGTTAGCGGCTCCATGGACTGCAGCCCACCAGGCTACTCCGTCCATTGGATTTTCCAGGCAAGAGTACTGGGGTGGGGTGCCATTGCCTTCCCCATCAAGTATTTATACTATATGCAAATACATAAAATAATGTCTGGAAGTATATTTTTTTTTAAAAAAGTGATAACATAGGTTAGCCTGGATAAGGGGTTGGTGGATTATTAGAGCTGGAAAAAAAAAACTTCAGTATTATTTCTATTTTTTAAAAATTTTATGATGAGAATGCAGTAATGTATTATTAATGTAATATCTGTATATTTCAAATGTTATTATTCCTATTGTTGAGAACATGCCTCATGCTGCTTGCCAGAAATTAAACAGTTAACCAGAGCTTGTCTGCTGAAATGTGGATTCAGAACCATGTATCTTTTTCATAAATGACCTAATATCAGACAGAGGAATAACACATGTCTTCTAGAATTCCCATCAAGGTAGTTTTCAGCCTAAGAACTTTAAATTTGTTGTCTTTTACATGGTCTTCAATTGGACTAAATTGCAGATTAATTTAAAACAAGTCCAAATAAAATCGACTTATCTCAGCTACCAAATGGACTAATGTAGAGAAAACTATTAGTGACAGAGTCTTAGTAGAGTCACCAAAAATCCTATTTAAAAATTGCTTGTTTCAATATGCAGTGTTCCATTTAATCAAATACAATTCTGAGCCAGAAATGTGGGCTTACTTATGTAAATCTGACTTATTCCACATAAATAGGATATGTGGCCTAAGCTAGTTATTGACTCATGAGCCATTGTTGGCTTTCTCTAGATTTATTTAAAATGAATATTGAATAAAAGCACCAAGAAATGTATTATTGATTTAAAGAATTACTAGGATTTGACAGAAATTCATGCCTTTGAAATTGACAAAGCTGTTAAAATTGAGGGATTTAGCATTAAAAAAAAATACAATTGTGTTAGTGCATGTTCCATAATCTTTTTTATTGAAACAAAAAATGTGTTAGAAATAGAAAATTGAGGATTTGAAGATTCAGTGTTCCAAGGAATTGATACAAATTGGAAGAACAATAAAAAGAAGGTGACAGTGTTAGTCACTCTGCTGTGTCCAACTCTTTGTGATCCCATGGGCTGTAGCCTACCAGGTTCCTTTGTCCATGGAATTCTCCAGACAAGAATCCTAGATGTGCATGCCTGTGTGCGTCTGCTGTCTATCTGCTAATTCACTGCGTTTCTTTGCTATGAGTTTGACCAGCTCTTCAATCCTCTTGTGTTCTCTGTCCTCTTCTTCCAGACTCACACCCTCCTTCCAGTTCCTTATGAGTGCTAAACACAGCTCGACTAGATTGCTGTCATTCTTTACTCTCTGTCTTGCTGCTGCTGCTGCTAAGTCGCTTCAGTCGTGTCCAACTCTGTGTGACCCCATAGACGGCAGCCCATCAGACTCCCCAGTCCCTGGGATTCTCCAGGCAAGAACACTGGAGTGGGGTGCCATTTCCTTTTCCATCTGTCTTGCTAACTTCCTTCTTTTATCTCTACTCAAAGGACACCTATCAGGCAGTCTTCCCTAACAACTGATAAAAGAGTTAATGACACACCTCAGTCTAATCAATACTTCCCCACCTCCCCAAGACAACAGTCACCTCCATCACCACTAGTTCCTTGCCTTCTCCACCATCCCAACTTCAGCCCCAACACAGCCTTGCTGTTACTGCTGCTAAGTCACTTCAGTCGTGTCCGACTCTGTGTGACCCCATAGACAGCAGCCCACCAGGCTCCCCCATCCCTGGGATTCTCCAGGCAAGAATACTGGAGTGGGTTGCCATTTCCTTCTCCAATGCATGAAAGAGAAAAGTGAAAGTGAAGTCGCTCAGTCTGTCTGACTGTTAGCGACCCCATGGACTGCAGCCCACCAGGCTACTCTGTCCATTGGATTTTCCAGGCAAGAGGACTGGGGTGGTACTGCCACCATTAACATCATCATGACTGCACCGCCTCTTTGCAAACTTTTTCTCATGGTACATACCACCAGGTCATATAGCATATATTTATTTATTTAATTTCTGTCTTTTCCCACTAGAATGTAAGTTCTTTAACAGCTTTGGTTCATGGATATATCTCCAGTGTCAGGTAGATGGTGAAGCTTGGAATTTATAAGGTGTCTAATATATATTTACAGATTGAATAAACAAATAATGAGAAATTTATTTCTGTCCTTATAAAAAGTGACCTTTTAGAATACCATCTTCTATTCAGTTTATATGGGCTTCCCTGGGTAGCTCAGATGATAAAGCATCTATCTGCAATGCAGGAGACTGGGGTTCAATCCCTAGGTTGGGAAGATCTCCTGGAGAAGTGTTTGGCTACCCACTCCAGTATTATTGCCTGCAGAATTCCACGGATGGAGGAGACTGGTGGGCTACAGTCCTTGGGGTTGTAAAGAGTCAGGCATAACTAAGCAACTAACATACACGTGCTCAGTTTATGTATTTCCCTTTGACAGTGTGTGATTATGTTATAGTATGAATCTATCTAAATTCTCCCTTAATGCCATTTGTATTTTGTCTTTTCCAAAAGTATTAGCATATTTTTTGCTTCTTGAAATTTTGTGTGTGTGTGTGCTCAGTTGTATCCAACTGTTTGTGATCCATGGGACTATAGCCCCTCAGGCTTCTCTGTCCATGGGATTTCCTAGGCAAGAATACTGGAGTGGGTTGCCATTCCCTTCTCCAGAGATCTTCCTGACCCAGGGATTGAAGCCACATCTCCCTCTCCATTACAGGCAGAGTCTTTACCTGCTGAGCCACTGGGGAAGCCTATGAAATTTTACAGCATATCTCAATGAATTGCAGAGAAAAATCTTACTTCGTTGTTAATCATTTTCAAAGTTACTGGGCAATTTATATATACTTTGTCTCCTTAAAACTGAGATTTATTTAGACAGTTTCTTATAACAGTTGCAATTATATGGAATTCAGAAGTTTATTAGGAAAAATAGATATCTGAAACACTTTATAATTTGGGTGTTTTATTTTCTATGTTCTAATTGATACAGAGAACACAGGGACATTAATCTTTTTTTTTCTGTTAGCTTTTTTGCTTTTAATTTATTTTTAATTAAGGGTAATTGCTTTAAATATTGTGTTGGTTTCTGCCATACAGCAACATGAATTAGCCATAGGTATACATATGTCCCCTCCCTCCTGAACCTCCCTCCCAAGTCCAACCCACCACCCCATCCTATCCCTCTAGGTGATCACAGAGCCTCGGTTTGGGTTTCAGTTCCCTGAGTCATATAGTAAATTCCCACTCGCTATCTATTTTATATATGGTAAATATATATATATATATATATATATATATATATGTTTCCATGATACTCCATTCATCCCACCTTCTTCCCCCACCCCAAAACCATGTACAAGACAGTAATCTTAATTTTAGAAACTTTGTGAAAAATGTTGAAATTATTTTTAATTTGTTAGATATACTCATCTTCTTTTCTGTGTGTTCTAGGTTTGGGGGTCATACTTAAAAAAGAGCATGCCCATTTATAGATTTAAATAATAACAACTACATTTTATATTTTCTCCTCTATCATCTTTTATGTTCCTCTCCTTCTCATTAGCCTTCTAATTTACATTCGAATCAGCTTCTGTATTTATTCTAGTACAAGGTGTGAGATAAATTTACTTTTTCCCAAATATCTGACCCATTAGTACAAAACTCTTCATGGAATTATCATTGTATTTCTACACTACATAGCTATTATTGTTACACTATGTAGCTATTATTTTCTTATCCTTTCTGTCCAAGTGATAGTCACCTGTAATAATGGTGATGAAAGTGAAAGTGTTAATCATCAGTTGTGTCCAACTCTTTGCAACCCCATGAACTGTAGCCCACCAGTCTCCTCTGTCCATGGAATTTGGTGGGCAGGAATACTGGAGTGGTTAGCCATTCCTTTCTCCGGTGAATCTTTCCCACCTAGGGCTTGAATCCAGGTCTCATGCGTTACCCGCAGATTCTTTACAATCGGAGCTACCAGGAAAGCTCGTAATAATGGTGGTGTTCCAATTCCACTAACATTTCAATTCCAAACTGAAACTTCTCATGTTTTACTTATTTGACTTATGCCTCATAACAGCAATGTCTGAACACTAGTTTACATAGTTATGTCTTTATCCTAGTTTTAAAGGGAAAGCTCTAATGTTTCTTCGTTAAACATGATATTTATTGTACACTCCTTTACTGTGTGGTGTAAAGAAGGGACACCTCTTCACTCAAACATCTTTTGATGAGCAGAAGATTTAAAGAACTTGTTTAACAGGCTTTACATAACGGCCGTTCAGTGACTGCACCATACCATTGTTTTTTAGAAGTACAAATGATAATTACAAATACTGACTATAGAGTAGAGAATAGAGAAAGCTTGAACATATTTCAAATAACTAGAGTCATAGCATTTAATTTGGCCTCAGTAGAAGGGGTAAAAAATCAGTGTAAAAAAGATAATTAAAAAACCCCCAAACGTTAGCAAATGAAACAGTACACTTCTAAATAATCCATTACTTTTTAATGATATCACAATAGAAACTAGAAGATGTTTTAAACTGACTGGTAATGAATCTGTGGCATATATGAATTTGTGAGAGTCAGCTAAATAGTTCTTGGAGGCAAGAACTATTAATTTGATTTGATTCTCATCAGTTGACTCTAGCTACATGAATGTTGGCAAGCCATTGAAAGTTTTTGTGCTTCAATTCTATCACTTTAAAAAGAGTAACTGTTTACCTCATGAACTGGTTATAAAGATTATAGAAGAGACATCTATACAAAAATGTTTTATAAAGGAAAATACAGATATAACAACAGACATAAATAGAATAACATAAATAAAGTTTGAGATACCCAAGCTTTTCATTTATCATTTTGAAGTGACAAAAGTAGGAATAATAGCTTTATAAATCTAAAGTCCTTATTATAACAAGGTAGTAAGGCTTACTGAAGTCATTTTGTTGTTATTTGTGTCTGACTTTTATTTAAGACTCCAATAATTACATAGTTAAAATACTTTGTCCCATGAATATTATGAAAGATGTAGTTCATTACCAAAAGGATCTATTACTTTGAAATCTTTATGAATGCTAAAATAGACTTTGAGTTTTATTTGAATTTTATTTATTCATTCTCCCTACTGCAGTAACTATATTCTGCCCAAGTAAATACACTGGTGCTTTAAAAGTAGATTGGATAAGTCAATGAAAAAATAGTGACCACTAGCCCACATCAAGCTGAGAAAACAGGAACTCATCATCTCCATATGATATAAAACTCTGTCAAAAGAAGAATCCAATGAGTCTTAGCTAAAGTAGTAAAAACATCATGGATGTAGTTCATGTAACCAAGCTGCTGCTGCTGCTGCTGCTGCTGCTAAGTCACTTCAGTCGTGTCCGACTCTGTGTGACCCCATATCCTAACATACTGTGAAGATTTATCAGCTGGACCATGAAAAAATATGGACTCTATTCAACAAAGCAATTAAAAATGAACACTGGTGCAACTGAAATCCAAATAAAATAAGCTTCCAATGTAGACGAAATGCAGAAATAGAAGTTTGTTGGATCTCTCTTGCTCTCTTCCTCTCCCTCTCCTTTAGAATTCTGTATGTTAATTTATAAAGCTGCTAGTCTTCTGAATAGAATAAAGCAACTGACAATGGCTAATAAAGCTCCTTACCCCCCAGGAAGACGGAACACAAAAGCATGTAGCCAGTGTGGATTCTGAGCAGCAGGGTGATTCTATGGAAATTTTCTATTATTTCCTGGTTGCTTTCTTTCTAGAAATTAGAGAATAAAGCTTGTGAAATCCACAATCACCATTCTTTATTCTAATAACTGATGATAAAAATAAAATATTAAAAAGATATCATAGTTGAGCTACAAAGTTCTATGGATTATTCTGTCAAATGAATGGAAGACAAGCAAAAGAGAATGGGCTGTATTCAAAGAAAAGTTAGCAAATGTATACAGAAAAGGCAAACACTCAGATTTCCTAAGAATTCAAGGAAACTACTGCAGAGGAATAGTCAGGGGAGCAGTGAGAAGTGAAGACACTTCACCATGAAGAGATGAATATGTGAGGCTTCCCGGGGACACGTCTTCTTTAAATAAAACACGTTGTTTAAGTGCAGTGGCTTAGTTGCATCTTGATGCTTTCCTTCCACACTATTTCAAATATCTGTGTACCTACAGGGTCCCTTACTTGGATCTGTACAATCCAGCACACATTTATTGTTCTGGTCCTGTTCTTAATGAAAACGAAAGTGAAAGCGCTAGTCGTTCAGTCATATCCAACTCTTTACAACCCCATGAACTGTAGCCTGCCAGCCTCATCAGTTCAAGGGATTCTCTAGGCAAGAATACTGGAGTGGATAGCCATTCCCTTCTCCTCTGCAGCCCACCAGGCTACTCCGTCCATTGGATTTTCCAGGCAAGAGTACTGGGGTGGGGTGCCATAATTTTTAAAACCGGCACAAGAAAAATAGAGCAGGGCATTCAATTTCATTAACAGGAAATTCATTTTTAAATCAAAGTAAATAATATAATCATTATAATATAGACATGTGTCAGTGCAGTTGACTGTGTAAGAAATTGGCTAGTTATTTCAAAGGGCTTTGACATTTTAAAAGTATAATATTTATCTTGAACCTGATTAAAATCATAAAGATATCAAAATTCAAAGGAGGAAATCAAATGCCTTCTTTGGGGAAAGGAAGTTTGAGAGTCAATAACTCACATATTTTCTTTATTTATAAGAAGTGAAATTCAATCTTTCATTTTTCTTCCCATCTAACATAGCAATATAACAAGTTTTGCCAAGCAAGAAGGATAAACATTTGGGTTACTTTGAGTAAGTCTTTTTCTTTATTTTTCATCTTAAAGGAAGCCGTGCTTTTCATTTCTCTATAGTTCTGAAAATATTTCACTGTACTTTCTACATCCATCTCTAGATTCAGCTTCTTTAAATAATTTTATTTTCTCTAAAATTCATTTTGTTTATATTCCAAGAAACTTTATGCTTTAATTTATTTGACTTTATATTTTAAGATACAGCTTTAATATTCTCTGACTCTAATCCTAGTTCTTATTTAAATATGAAAATAATGTTTTTCACATTTAAATATTTTCATTTTGATTATATGATTGATTTTTATTTATATGTAATAATTTCTTTTCCTATTACTTTTATAAGAAATATAAAAATATATTTGCTCCCAATGTCTATATCATCTATGGCTATATCTATTTATCTAAATATATGCATATGTTAAATGGGCTTTAATGGTCATTACATAACTCTTGGAGAAGAGCATTTTGTTTTGTCTCTCTTGAGAATACAGAAACACTTTTAAATTCATATTTCTTGTTCTTTATGAGAGAGCTACCCTATGCCAATCTCTGTATTTAGATTATGGTCAGTCCTCAAAATTTTAGATAGTTATTAAGATAATCAAACAGATGTGAAAACTGAAGACAACAGAGTCTAGGTGATTTGCCAATTGTTTAATCTATAAGAAGAGATTCATTATTACTAATAGAATTCAAGAGGAAGGAGGAATTGATATTGTCACTGAATGATTAGCTAAAATTAGAGTTTAAAATGGTATTTTTAAGGAGGGAAAATATTTGTACAAAGACATAAATTCAGAATATTGTATTCTGTTCCAAACAGCTAATGCAAAAAAGTGTGTTTATTTCTCCTGTTTATTGGCATACTTTAGGAACACAAGTGGATACTATATCAGGAATTAATAAAAGATAGGATTAAGGCAAATTATTCAAGCTCAATATATTCACCTTTCCCTTTGTTTTAGTTACCGGATTTTCTAACCAGAGTGGAGTCTTGGTTCATAGCCCTTAAGCATGTCCCTAAGTGATGAGCTGTCCCAAAGGAGATAAGAAACAAAATAAAGTTATTGTCTTAGAAATTACTGATCCTTAGGGTTATCTCTCCTTCCTGAATCTCCCAAAATATTCTCAGGCCTAATGGTGCCACTCAGGAGAGCCAGAAATCAGGTTTTCAATCATGCTAGCCAAATCTCTGACTTAATTGCTTACTCAGACCATCTAATGTTAAAAAGGTTGGGGTCATTTTGAGTGGGGGGGTTCTTTAGCTAGCCTGAGTGATACAGAGGGATTTCTGGAGTCTTGACCAGGGTATGGAAGTAGACCAATACGTCATCCTAACTTCTGATGTCCTTTCTGGGCTGCCTTAATGTGGGTCACATATCCCTAAATACTACAGAGAATCCAGCATGGAGAGAGAAAGAGAATATTTGAGGCAGTTCAAACTCCAGACTAAAAAGTAACAGAATGACTTTTACTTCACACAGCATCTCTGCTGTACTTTATCTCCTCATGCATGCATGCTGTCGCTTCAGTCATGTCCGACTTTGCAATCCCGTGGACCGGAATCCGCCAGACTCCTCTGTCCATGGAATTATCCAGGCAAAAATATTGGAGTGGGTTTCCATGCCCTTCTCCAGGGGATCCAGGGATCGAACTCACCTCTTTTATGTCTCCTGCATTGGCACACAGGTTCTTTACCACTAGTGCCACCCGGGAAGCCCTTTATTTTCTCAGAACACACACACACCAAATTTGTTCTCAGCAAACTATAAAAAGCAACTTAGAGGCAAAGTGAAACAGACATTTTTTGATTGCTTCGCCAACATTTATCTCCCCAAGAGTACCACTTTCATAGTCTTTTCCTGTTCTCAGCATGGGTTTTGAGTGGAATTGATATCATTCTTAAGGCAATTATCCTGTGGCAATCCTCTGGTCACAGAAATTGTTTAATGGGTGAGTATGAAACAGTAGCAACACACATAATTTCCAAAGAAACCCTAATTCCTAGAAGAAAACATAGGAAAAAAACCTTCTTGACATTGATTTTCACAATGACTTTTTGTGTATGACATTAAAAAGCAGCAAAAGCCAAAGTAAAGTGGCACTATATCAAACCATAAAGCTTCTGCACAGGAGAGAAACAGTCAACAAAATGAAAAGGTAACCTACAGAATGAGGCAAAATATTTGCAAATTACAGATCTAATAAGGTGTCAATATAAGGAATGTATACATCTCAGTACTGAAAAATCAAATAATCTGATTCAAAACTGGGCCAAGAATCTGAAAAGACACTTTTCCAAAGTGTATATACAACTGGCCAACGGGCAATGAAAAGGTGATGGACATCACTGATCATCAGGGAAACATAGTTCTAAACTACAATGAAATATCACATCAG
Source organism: Oreotragus oreotragus (assembly GCA_006410675.1). Classification (NCBI taxonomy): domain Eukaryota; kingdom Metazoa; phylum Chordata; class Mammalia; order Artiodactyla; family Bovidae; genus Oreotragus; species Oreotragus oreotragus. The sequence goes on from SJYX01020910.1 coordinate 20,078, forward strand.
ACCTGTCAGAATTATAATTATAAAAAATTATAAGAGCTAATAAACATTGGCGAGGATGTGGAGAAAAGGATATCTTTATGCACTGTTGGTAGGGGTGCAAACTGATACAATCCTTACAGAAACAGAATGGAGGTTCCTCAAATAATCAAAAATAGGACTACCATATGAACCAACAATTCCAGTTCTGAGTGTAAAATCTATCCAGGGAAATGAAATCACTATCTCAGAGAGGTACCTGTACTGTCATGCTCACTGCAGCATCATTTGCAATAGCAAGATATGGAAACAGCCTACGTGTCCATCAAGAGATGAATGGATTTGTGATACACACACATACATGCAGAGAAATACTTTGCCATATAAAAGAAAAAAATCCCTGTTCTTTGTAACAATATAGATAAACACGGAGGACATTATAATCTCACTTACATGTGAAATCAAAAAACTGTATTCAAGGACTTCCCTGGTGATCCAGTGGTAAAGAATCCGCCTGCTAATGCAGGGGACACGGGTTTGATCACTGATCAGGGAAGATTCCATATGTTGCAGAGCAGCTAAACCCATGCACCACAACTACCACAGCTACCGAGCCTGAGCTCTGGAGCCCGTGAGCCACAACTACTGAAGCCCGCGTACCCTAGAGCCCATGCTCCACAACGAGAGAAGCCTCTACAGTGAGAAGCCTGCACGCCGCAACTAGAGAGCCGCCGCCGCTCGCTGCGACTAGGAAAAGCCTGCACACAACAGTGAGGACCCAGCACTGACAAAAATGAATAAGCAAATTAAAAAAAAAGAAAAAAACTGAACTCATAGGAAGTATTGTTTGCCAGAGATTGAAAGTAAGGCTGGGAAATGGGTAAATGTGGTCAAAGCCTAATCGTGTTAGTTTTAAAATGAATAAATTCTTATCCAGCACAGCATGGTGACAATAGTTACTTGAATACTTGAAAGCTTCCAGGAGAGTAGATCCTAAAAATTCTCAACACACACACACACAAACACACATAAACACCCACAAGGTAACACTGTGAGATTACAGGTGTAACTAACCTTATTATGGTAAATACATCTATATATGTGTGTGTGTGTGTGTGTGTGTGCGCGTGTGTATGTGTGTGTGTGTATATGTATATATCTCACACTGTACATCTTAAACTTATACAATGTTATATTTCAAAGAGAAAACCATAATTCGAAAACATGCACTCCAATATTCACTGCAGTGCTGTTTACAATAGCCAAGACATGGAAGCAACTTAAATGTCCATTGACAGAGGAATGGATAAAGAAGAAGCTGTGTGTGCCTGCTTAGTCACCTAGTTGTGTCCAACTCTTTCCAATCCTTCAGACTATATCCCACCAGGCTCCTCTGTCCTTAGGATTTCCCAGGCAAGAATACCAGAATGAGTTGCCACTTCCTTCTTAACCAGGGACTGAACCTGCCTCTCCTGTGTCTCCTGCATTGCAGGCAGATTCTTTACCCACTGAGCCTCAGGGAAGCCCCATGGTACATATATAGAATGAATACTATTCATCCATTAAAAAGAATAAAATAATGCCATTTGCAGCAACACGGATGGATTTCGAGACTGTCATACTGTGTGAAGTAAGGCAGAAAGGGAGAAATACTATATGACATCCTTTATATATAGAATAGAAAAAAAATGATACAAATGAACTTATTTACAAAACATACAAAGATTCACAGACTCACAGTTGAGGGGGAGGAGGGGAAGAGTTAGTGAGAGAGTTTGAGATTGACATCTGCACACTGCTATATTTAAAATGAATAGCCAACAAGGAGCTACAGTGTTCCCTGTATAGCATAGTACAGCACAGGGAACACTGCTCAGTGTAATGTGGCAGCCTGGATGGGAGGGAAGTGTGGGGGAAAATGGATACATTTATATGTATGGCTCAGTTGTTCTGCTGTACACCTGAAACCATCACAGCATTGCTAATTGGTTGTACTCCAACATGAAATAAAAAGTTTGTTGTTGTTGTTGTTTTAATGACACTCCCTCAGCTAGCTCAGGTATCCCCACTATAATCAATCATTGCACCCTTTACTTTCCCTTTAGAAGCCATATCATATTTTGTGTTTATTTATACATATATGGATATAATTGTGTGATGCCTTGACTATCTTACTAAATTAAGCTTATCAAGGGAGAGGACTTAACATGTTTATTTTTATGTCCTCAATGCCTAGCATATTGCCTGGCACTTAGTAGACATTGAGTAAAGGGCTTCCCCCCCCCCCCAATGAAATGACTACATGCTTCTTATATTTTGAAGTATATCAAATGATTATATATATATATATATATATATATATATATGTTTCTTATCTATTTCAGAAAAAATGCAGGATTAGGAACAGTGTGAATATGAACTAGAATTTTCTTTTCATGGACCTTCTTGGCACACCCAGTGGTATTATTTTCTNCCCCCCCCCCCAATGAAATGACTACATGCTTCTTATATTTTGAAGTATATCAAATGATTATATATATATATATATATATATATATATATGTTTCTTATCTATTTCAGAAAAAATGCAGGATTAGGAACAGTGTGAATATGAACTAGAATTTTCTTTTCATGGACCTTCTTGGCACACCCAGTGGTATTATTTTCTTCCACTTCCATTCTGGCCACCTGGCCAGCAGAGCTCTGAAAAAGGCAGCTGGGGCAGAATGGGGCGATCTACCAACTCCTGGGCCCAGCCCTTGGCCTTTCTGCTGTTGCTCTTTGAACCTGACTTTAAGCACTCAGGGTAAATGAATTATTCTCTTCCTGTTTAAGCACTTCTGAGAAAGAACAGCTGCAAAGCTGGATGAGTCCTGGAAGATCAAACAAGACTGGATACTCTTGCTGGCTTGTCAGGCCCCATTGCAGAGCTTGCTAAATGCCGGCTAGCATTTGATTATGTTCAGCACAGCCCCCAAGGAAGTATTATCTCTGATTGTCATTTTGAAAGCAAATTATTTTAAACAAAATTCTTCCTTGCCTTTCATTGTGAAAAAATCCAGTCCGTCTTTGGCTACTCTACCCTTCGCTGTTCTGGTCAAATGCCACCGCCTGTTCCAAAGAATGACTCTTCAATACTATTACTGATAGACGACTCAGAACAGAAACTGTCCTTTTCTTCTTTCTACCCTCTGGAGCCATAAATCATCTACTCATCCCAGGTGATTGCCACAGACAGTCCACTTAAAGCCATATTTCATGATTTAAAAGGTATAATATTTCTTCAACAGACCATTTCTAATCATTCTCCTTGCATATTGTGTGTGGGATACTTGGTAACTCTTTGTACAGTCTCTTCAGTTTTTCTATAATCTAAAACTGTTCTAAATATAAAGTCTATTTGAAAATGTGAAGGCTGATTAAACTTAGATGTAGTCTTCATAATTTACTGAAGCTTAAATACAAAGCATGTATCCTCTTAAATATCCAGGCAATAAAAGTCACTTGAACTAGAGACTGGTTTCAGAACTTCACAGAAAAAATCCCCATTGCCAAAATAAAACTGCAGTGGAATGGGAAGGTAGAGAGAGCCAAGATGTATGACTCAAGAATCTTGTACCTAATCAAGCTACTGTTGTATTAATATTATGAAAATTTTTACAAAAGATATTGTCAACATAAAAAAATTGTACTGAGAAGTAACAGTACACACAAACATGGTTTGAAATATTTTCTACAATTAGTCAGTAGGTCAAAATTTAAAAGTCAGCTCTTATAATTGTGACTCGGTTATGAAAGAACCTGCAGGAATCCTTAAAGAAAATACATATTTAAGGTCAAGTAATTTATGGGCTTTTTTATCCAAGAAGAGAAGATAAAATTATAGTAATTGGCAATGTAAATGGATAATATGTCTAACAAAAATTAAAAGGTCAAAGGAAGAAATTATAGAAGATATTCAGAATTGTAATTTTGGTTACCTTTTTAAACTGAAGAAAAACATCTATTTCTGCTTTACGGACTGTGTCAAAGATTTTGACTGTGTGGATCACAATAAACTGTGGAAAATTCTGAAAGAGATGGGAATACCAGACCACCTGACATGCCTCTTGAGAAACCTGTATGCAGGTCAGGAAGCAACAGTTAGAACTGGACATGGAACAACAGACTGATTCCAAATAGGAAAAGGAGTACGTCAAGGCTGTATATTGTTACCCTGCTTAGAGTACATCATGAGAAACACTGGGCTGGAAGAAGCACAAGCTGGAATCAAGATTGCTGTGAGAAATATCAATAACCTCAGATATGTAGATGACACCACCCTTACGGCAGAAAGTGAAGAGGAACTAAAGAGCCTCTTGATGAAAGTGAAAGTGGAGAGTGAAAAAGTTGGCTTAAAGCTCAACATTCAGAAAACGAAGATCATGGCATCCGGTCCCATCACTTCATGGCAAATAGTTAGGGAAACAGTGGAAACAGTGTCAGACTTTATTTTTTGGGCTCCAAAATCACTGCAGATAGTGTTGCAGTCATGAAACTAAAAGACGCTTACTCCTTGGAAGGAAAGTTATGACCAATCTAGACAGC
>SJYX01020910.1:25495-70934 GCA_006410675.1 Oreotragus oreotragus
GCTAAGTTGCTTCAGTCATGTCCAACTCTTTGCAACCCTATGGACTATAGCTGGCCAGGCTCCTCCTCTCCAAGCAAGAATACTGGTGTGGGTTGCCATGCTCTCCTCCAGGGGGTCTTCCTGACCCAGGGATCAAACCTGCATCTCTTATGTCTCCTGCTTTGGCTGGTGGGTTCTTTACCACTAGCACCACCCGAAAGATCCCATATGCCTTGCCAAAAAATCAAAACCTAAAACAGAAGCAATATTGTAACAAATTCAATAGACTTTAAAAACGGTCCAAAAACATTAAAAAAAATAAAATGCATGGCAATAAAATAAGTGTGCAACAGCTATAAAGTTCTGATTTGCCCCTTGAAAGAAAACCAAAATTTATTTATTTATCAGTACACACAAATATCGATAGAGACTTAGGCACCATATTGGACTAGAGAGCAGCCCCATGTCCTCAAGAAGCACAGAGTCAGTGAGATAGAAAATTTGCAAATAAGCACATAGTTGTGATGCTATATGACAAATTCTTCTACAGAGGGAAGAATAAGAGAGTAACAGCAGCAGAACCAGGCCTGATTGATTGAAAAAGATTTTACCTTAGGAAGTAAAAATCAAAATGAAGCTTTGCAGTGAAGGTTGAACTGGGATTCTTCAGGGAGGAATAGCTACACCAACCAAGACAGCATATTAAAAAGCAGAGACATTACTGTGCCAAAAAAAATGTCTATATAGTCAAAGCTATGGCTTTTCCAGTAGTCTTGTATGGATGTGAGATTTGGACCATACAGAAAGCTGAGCACCAAAGAACTGATACTTTCGAACTGTGGTGTTGAAGAAGACTCATGAGAGTCCTTTGGACTGCAAGATCAAACCAGTCAATCCTAAAGGAAATCAATCTTGAATAATCATTGGAAAGGCTGATGCTGAAGCTGAAGTTCCAATACTTTGGTCACCTGATGTGAAGAACTGACTCACTAGAAAAGACTCTGGTGCTAGGAAAGATTGAGGGCAGGAGGAAAAGGGGATGACAGTNGAAGCTGAAGTTGAACGGTTTTATGACTGTCTCTTATACACATCTAGATGTGTATAAGAGACAGGTCCATCACCAACTCCCAGAGTTCACTTAGACTCACGTCCATCAAGTTGGTGATGCCATCTAGCCATCTCATCCTCTGTCGTCCCCTTCTCCTCCTGCCCCCAATCCCTCCCAGCATCAGAGTCTTTTCAAATGAGTCAACTCCTCACACAAGGTGGCTAAAGTACTGGAGTTTCAGCTTCAGCCTCAGTCCTTCCAAAGAAAACCCAGGCTGATCTCCAGAATGTACCGCTGGATCTCCTTGCAGTCCAAGGGACTCTCAAGAGTTTCTCCAACACCACAGTTCAAAAGCAAATTACTCATTTATAATTCAATATTTATAAAACACTTGTTATTTATAGGGCAATCCTGAGTGCTCATTGGAAGGACTGATGTTGAAGCTGAAACTCTAATATTTTGGCCACCTGATGCAAAGAGCTGACTCATTTGAAAAGACCTTGATGTGGGAATGATTGAAGGCAGGAAGAGAAGAGGATGACAGAGGATGAGACGGTTGGATGGCATCACCGACTCAATGGATATGAGTTTGGGTAAACTCCAGGAGTTGGTGATGGACAGGGAGGCCTGGCATGCTGTGGTCCATGGGTTTCAAAGAGTCAGACATGAGTGACTGAAATGAACTGAGAGAAGATTTCACAGTAAATTATCTAGGACTTCTGTTTTGGGGTCTTTTTTTCTAAAAGTGAAAAAAAGTCAGGATTTGAAAAGGTTAACTTACTTATACAGATTATAAAGGAAAAGTCTGTCTCCAGGTCTATACATATGAAAAGACAATTTTCCTTAATCAACTTGTTGTATGACTTGTTTGAAATGACTACTGTGGAGAATTAATATAGGGCGAAAATGTTACTGAGAATATAAATGTCAGAACTAGGTAGGATGCATTTGGTTTGGGAACTCTTCCTTCCCTTCTCCTCTCTCTTTCTCTATTTTCTCCCTCGCTCCCTCTCTCCATTCTTCCTTCCTATTTTATTCAACATGGGGAACCAATTTTCATGAGAGGGCCCAGAGATGATGCTGGTTCAGCCTTCTCTCACAGGGCTTTAAATGTGGACTGCCTTTCAGCTATCTGCTCAAAAGGTACATGAAAAGATGCATAACACTTAATTATTGGGGCTTCCCTGGTGGCTCAGCTGGTAAAGCATCTGCCTGCAAGCAGGAGACACAGGTTCAATCCATGGGTCAGGAAGATCCCCTGAAAAAGGAAATGGCAACCCACTCCAGTACTCTCACCTGGAAAATTCCATGGATGGAGGAGCCTGGGAGGCTACAGTCCATGGGGTTGCAAAGAGTCAGACATGACTGAGCAACTTCACTGGTTAATTATTAGAGAAATGCAAATCAAAAACAACAATGATAAAGTAAAATGGGAAAAAAAAAAAAAAACAATGAGATATCACTTCACACCAGTCAGGATGGCCATCATCAAGAAGTCTTACAAATAACAAATGCTGGAGAAGATATGGGAAAAAGGGAACCCTCCTACTGTTGGTGGGAATGTAAATTGATACAAACACTATGGAAAACAGTATGGAGGTTTCTTAAAAAACTAGAAATAGAACTACCACAAGCTCTAGTAGTCCCACTCCTGGGCATGTATCTAGAGAAAACCACAATTCAAAAAGACACATTCATCCCATTGTCCATTCCAGTGCTATTTACAAGAGTCAAGACATGGAACTAACCAAAATATCCATGAACGAATAAATGGATAAAGAAGATGTGGTATATTTATACAATGGACTATTACTCAACCATTAAAAAGAACGAAATAATGCCATCTGCAGCAACATGGTTTGCCGGGAGCCAGCGTGAAGAACTCTGCCCATGGCAAAGGTCATGAGGAAGGAGGCTTGGCATACGCAAAGGCATGATCAAGCCTCAGGNGAAGGAATGGAGTAGGCATCATAGTTAATAAAAGAGTCTGAAATGCAGTACTTGGATGCAATCTTAAAAACAACAGAATGATCTCTGTTCATTTCTGAGGCAAACCAAGCAATATCACAGTAATCCAAGTCTGTGGATTGCCCCGACCAGTAATGCTGAAGAGGCTGAATTTGAATGGTTCTGTGAAGACATACAAGACCTTCTAGAATTCACACCCGAAAAAGATGTCCTTTTCATTATAGGGGACTGGAATGCAAAAGTGGGAAATCAAAAGCTACCTGGAGTAATAGGCAAATTTGGCCTTAGAGTACAGAATGAAGCAGGGCAAAGGCTAACAGAGTTTTGCCGAGAGAACAAACTGGTCATAGCAAACACCCTCTTCCAACAACACAAGAGAAGACTCTATACATGGACCTCACCAGATGGTCAATAATGAAATCAGATTGATTATATTCTTTGCAGCCAAATGTGGAGAAGCTCTATACAGGCATTGAAAACAAGACTGGAAGCTGACTGTGGCTCAGATCATGAACTTCTTATTGCCAAATTCAGGCTTAAGTTGAAGAAAGTAGGGAAAACCACTAGACCATTCAGGTATGACCTAAATCATTTCCCTTATGACTATACAGTGAAAGTAACAAATAGATTCAAGGGATAAGATCTGATAGAGTGCCTGAAGAACTAACGACAGAGGTTTGTGACACTGTACAGAAGGCAGGTCTCAAGACCATCCCCAAGAAAAAGAAATGCTAAAAGGCAAAATGGCTGTCTGGGCGGCCTTACAAACAGCTATGAAAAGAAGAGAAGCAAAAGGCCAAGGAGAAAAAGAAAGATATACCCATTTAAATGCAGAGTTCCAAAGAAGAACAAGGAGAGATAAGAAGGCCTTCCTCAGTGATCAGTGCAAAGAAATAGAGGAAAACAAGAGAATGGGAAAGACTAGACTAGAATCAAGATTAACCTGGAGTAATAGGCAAATTTGGCCTTAGAGTACAGAATGAAGCAGGGCAAAGGCTAACAGAGTTTTGCCGAGAGAACAAACTGGTCATAGCAAACACCCTCTTCCAACAACACAAGAGAAGACTCTATACATGGACCTCACCAGATGGTCAATAATGAAATCAGATTGATTATATTCTTTGCAGCCAAATGTGGAGAAGCTCTATACAGGCATTGAAAACAAGACTGGAAGCTGACTGTGGCTCAGATCATGAACTTCTTATTGCCAAATTCAGGCTTAAGTTGAAGAAAGTAGGGAAAACCACTAGACCATTCAGGTATGACCTAAATCATTTCCCTTATGACTATACAGTGAAAGTAACAAATAGATTCAAGGGATAAGATCTGATAGAGTGCCTGAAGAACTAACGACAGAGGTTTGTGACACTGTACAGAAGGCAGGTCTCAAGACCATCCCCAAGAAAAAGAAATGCTAAAAGGCAAAATGGCTGTCTGGGCGGCCTTACAAACAGCTATGAAAAGAAGAGAAGCAAAAGGCCAAGGAGAAAAAGAAAGATATACCCATTTAAATGCAGAGTTCCAAAGAAGAACAAGGAGAGATAAGAAGGCCTTCCTCAGTGATCAGTGCAAAGAAATAGAGGAAAACAAGAGAATGGGAAAGACTAGACTAGAATCAAGATTGCTGGGAGAAATATCAATAACCTCAGATATGCAGATGGCATCACCTTTATGGCAGAAAGTGAAGAAGAACTAAAGAGCCTCTTGATGAAATTGAAAGAGGAGAGTGAAAAAGTTGGCTTAAAGCTCAACATTCCAAAAACTAAGATCATGGCATCTGGTCCCATCACTTCATGACAAGTAGATGGGGAAACAATGGAAATAGTGAGAGACTGTCTTTTATGGGGCTCCAAAATCACTGCAGATGGTGACTGGAGCCATGAAATTAAAAGACACTTGCTCCTTGGAAGAAAAGCTATGACCAACCTAGATAGCATATTCAAAAGCAGAGACATTATTTTGCCAGCAAAGGTCCATCTAGTCAAAGCTATGTATGGTTTTTCCAGTATTCATGTATGGATGGGAGAGTTAGACTATAAAGAAAGCTGAGGGCCAAAGAACTGATGCTTTTGAATTGTGGTGTTGGAGAAAACTCTTGAGAGTCCCTTGGATTATAAGAAGATCCAACCAGCCCATCCTAAAGGAAATCAGGCCTGAATATTCACTGGAAGGACCTATGTTTAAGCTGAAATTCCAATCCTTTGGCCACCTGATGGGAAGAACTGACTCACTGGGAAAGACCCTCATGCTGGGAAAGACTGAAGTCAGGAGGAGAAGGGGATGACAGATGATGAGGTGGTTGAATGGCATCACCAACTCTATGGACATGATTTTGAGTAAAGTCTGAGAATTGGTGATGGACAGGGAAGCCCGGCATACTGCAGTCCCTGGGATCACAAAGAGTAAGACACGACTGAGTGAGTGAACTGACCTGGACTGTATGATATAATATTACAGTTTTATTTTCTTTTTTTATTGGAATATAACTGTTCTAAAATACTGTATTTGTTTCTCTTGTACAAGTGTATGAATCAGCTCTGGGTATTCTATATGCACTCCCTCCTGAACCCCTCTCACGCAATTCCACCCCTCTGTGTTATAACAGAGCACTGAGCTGAGCTCCTTGCACTATAAAGCAGCTTCCCACTAGCTATCTAATTTACACATGGTAGTGTTATCGTTGCTACTCTCCTAGTTTGTCCCACTCTCCCTTTCGCCCCGTTGGGACATGTTTGTTCTCTACATCTGTGTCTTTATTCCTGCTCTGCAAATAGGTTCATGTGTACCGTTTTCCTACATATAACATATACGCATAAATATACAATATTTGTTTTTCTGACTTCTCTTTGTGATAGACTCTAGGTCCACCCACATCTCTACAACTAACCCAATTTCATTCCTCATTATGGCTGAGGAATATTCCATTGTATGTATGTATGTGCCATATCTTTTTTATCCATTCATCTGTGTTTGGACACTTAGGTTGTTTCTGTGTCCTGGCTATTGTTAAACAGTGCTGAAGTGAACCCTGGGTACATGGGTCCTTTTGAATTGTGTTTTTCTCAGGATATATGCCCAGTAGTGGGGTCATGAGATAGAAATGATCTTAATAAAATATAGAAATAAATTCTGTTAGTGTACAGCTCTCCAACATAAGACTTAGTAGCATAGCAAATAGTAAACACTTACAGTAATTATGCACTATGTAGTAGCTTCTAGATACTATCACTGTTCATTGCAGGGCCAATTGTATATTATTAAAGGTACAGTAATTGCTAATATTGTAATTAGTATTTATTTCAAACATACTGAATTGTGTATCAAAGTGATTATAATGTGTTTTGCCTTATTAACTTTATATTTGTTACAAGTACTGAAGTCGTATTATTAAGTAAAATTTCTTTTTGTTTAATGCTTTAGTATTGTGTTTTACTACTTTTTCAGAATGCAGCTGAGGAAGTTTATTACTGATAGTATTCTTTGCCCTCTCCAAACACTCCTCAAACTTTGACAATATTACATTTAGGAAATAGAGAACACCTCTAATAAGACACTCTGTCTAATGAGGGTTTTAAAATTAGGGGTTTGAATGCCTAGCCTGAATCTCTGGACAAACAATAGACACAGTCAATGTATAAAATTCAAGTACTTCATGTATATTAACTATAATCATGAATATATGCATATGTTGTGTTGGTCTGCTTTCTTTTTTTTTTTTTTTTTAATCAAGACTGTCTTTTTCCCCCTTATATGTCTCCAAGTTAATTTCATTTCTAAGAAAAAGTATACTAACAGGAGTTGAGCTCTATTATGATAATTGGTTTGGTTTTACTGTGTGGGCACTGTGAGCAGCTGGAGGCCCAGCATAAGAGCTTCTGCGGATGATGCCAAACTACATCTTACAGCTTTGACCACATGCATATTTTTCCACCCGCTTTCTTCCATGATAACATGGTCTAAATGTAAGCCAAAAATGACAGAAATGAAAATCACAATTAAAAGAAAAATTACAGAATCCAGAATGAGGTTTAAACGATCAGAATTCTAGTTCAATTAAGATAACAGATATCGTTGCCCAAAGCTTTGGCATTATTCTATATATAGATATTGTTTCACAAATAAGAGAACAATTTGGATAGTGTAATCATCTGAAACTGTGCTAATTGGGAAACCCATGAATTCATCTGTCATGGAAAAGTTAGTAAGGTCATGATGAGAATGTATTACAGGGAAAGAACTCTGAAATTTAAGATGACATTTCTCAATCTGTACTCTGTGGGGAAAATATTTACTTAATAAAAGGATGAAGTGTAAATTTATAAAATATATAAGGAAAAAGAATTAGAAGAAGATCCAGGACCTTGAACTAGACAAAGAATTTCTGAACACACACAAAAAGGTTAAGTAATAAGTACTTATGTGTGTGTGAGAGAGAGAGAGAGGGAGGGTGTGTGTATGTTTGAGTCTCAGCTGTGTTCAGTTCTTTGCAATCCCATGAACTGTACCCCCAGTAGGCTTCTCTGTCCATGGGATTTCCCAGGCAAGAATGCTAGAGTGAGTTGCCATTTCCTTCTCCAGGGCAACTTCCCAACCCAGGGATCAACCCAGGGCTCCTGCATGGCTGAAAGATTCTTTACTGTCTGAGTGACCATAGAAGCTCCTTTTTGTGTGTTTAGACTTTATTCAAAGTAAGAAACTGTTCATTTAAGAATGCCACATACTGAATAAGAAATAACATACCTGTGGAGGGAAGATACTTACAATAAATACGTTTTGATAATTTCTTTTTGTTTGTTTTATTCTGTGAAAAATCTTTTAAGTTGAATTAGGTTCCATTTATTTTTGCTTTCTTTTATTTTTTTGCCTTTGAAGACAGATCCAAAAAGAAACTATGTGAAAGAGTGTTCTGCCTACGTTCACTTCTAGAAATTTTAGTGTTTCAGGTTTTAAATTTAGGTATTTAATCAATTTTTAGTTTATTTTTTTGTGGTGTGAAATAATTTTCTAATCTCATTGTTTTACACGTAGCTTTCCATTTTTCCCCACTTCATTTTTGAAGAAACTATTTTTTCTCCATTGTATATTCTTGCCTTCTTTGTCGCAAATAGACAGTGAACACATGGTTTTATTTCTGGGCTGTCCTTTTTCATTGATCTGTAGGTCATATTTGTGTCAGTAATATGCTATTTTGATTACTGTAGCTTTGTAGTATAGTCTGAAGTCAGGGAGTATGATGGCTTCAATAACTTTTCTCAAGATTGCTTTGGCAATTGCTTTTGTGGTGTCATAAAATTTTAAGATTGTTTGTTGTAGTTCTGTGGAAGCTGTCATGAGTATTGATAGGGGATGCATTAAATCTGTACGTTGCTTTGGGTATATGAACATTTTAGCAATATTAATTCTTGTTACAATATTAATTCTTACAGTCGAACAACACATCACTCCATTTCTTTGTATCATTTTCAAATTCCTCCATCATCATTTTGTAGTTTTCAAGGTATAGGTCCTAACTGCTAGGTACTTTATTCCTTGATGAAATGGTTTCCTTGATTTCTATTTCTGTTACTTAACATGTGGAAAAACAACAGATTTCTGTATTCTAATCTTGTAATCTGCCACTTTGCTGAATTCATTTATTCTAATTCTTATTGGTGCAGTCTTTAGGATTTTCCATATGTAGTATCAATTCCGGGGAAGGCAATGGCACCCCACCAAAGATTCTTTACTGTCTGAGTGACCATAGAAGCTCCTTTTTGTGTGTTTAGACTTTATTCAAAGTAAGAAACTGTTCATTTAAGAATGCCACATACTGAATAAGAAATAACATACCTGTGGAGGGAAGATACTTACAATAAATACGTTTTGATAATTTCTTTTTGTTTGTTTTATTCTGTGAAAAATCTTTTAAGTTGAATTAGGTTCCATTTATTTTTGCTTTCTTTTATTTTTTTGCCTTTGAAGACAGATCCAAAAAGAAACTATGTGAAAGAGTGTTCTGCCTACGTTCACTTCTAGAAATTTTAGTGTTTCAGGTTTTAAATTTAGGTATTTAATCAATTTTTAGTTTATTTTTTTGTGGTGTGAAATAATTTTCTAATCTCATTGTTTTACACGTAGCTTTCCATTTTTCCCCACTTCATTTTTGAAGAAACTATTTTTTCTCCATTGTATATTCTTGCCTTCTTTGTCGCAAATAGACAGTGAACACATGGTTTTATTTCTGGGCTGTCCTTTTTCATTGATCTGTAGGTCATATTTGTGTCAGTAATATGCTATTTTGATTACTGTAGCTTTGTAGTATAGTCTGAAGTCAGGGAGTATGATGGCTTCAATAACTTTTCTCAAGATTGCTTTGGCAATTGCTTTTGTGGTGTCATAAAATTTTAAGATTGTTTGTTGTAGTTCTGTGGAAGCTGTCATGAGTATTGATAGGGGATGCATTAAATCTGTACGTTGCTTTGGGTATATGAACATTTTAGCAATATTAATTCTTGTTACAATATTAATTCTTACAGTCGAACAACACATCACTCCATTTCTTTGTATCATTTTCAAATTCCTCCATCATCATTTTGTAGTTTTCAAGGTATAGGTCCTAACTGCTAGGTACTTTATTCCTTGATGAAATGGTTTCCTTGATTTCTATTTCTGTTACTTAACATGTGGAAAAACAACAGATTTCTGTATTCTAATCTTGTAATCTGCCACTTTGCTGAATTCATTTATTCTAATTCTTATTGGTGCAGTCTTTAGGATTTTCCATATGTAGTATCAATTCCGGGGAAGGCAATGGCACCCCACCCTGGTACTCTTGCCTGGAAAATCCAATGGATGGAGGAGCCTGGTGGGCTGCAGTCCATGGGGTCGCTAACAGTCGGACAGACTGAGCGACTTCACTTTCACTTTTCTCTTTCATGCATTGGAGAAGGAAGTGGCAACCCACTCCAGTATTCTTGCCTGGAGTATCCCAGGGATGGGGGAGCCTGGTGGGCTGCCGTCTATGGGGTCACACAGAGTCGGACATGACTGAAGTGACGTAGCAGCAGCAGCAGCAGCAGTATCAAGTCACCTGAAAATACTGATAGGGTTATTTTTTTCCCTTCAAATTTGAGTACTTTTTTTGTTTCCTTTCCTTGTCTGAGTTCTGTGGCTAGAATTTCCAATGATATGTTAAATACAAGTGTATATATATTTGTCTTATTCCTGATTTTAGAGGAAAGGCTTTCAGCTTTTCACCATTGAGTATGTTGTTAACTGTGGGCTTGTAATAAAAAGGCCTTTATTGTGTTGATACGTTTCATCTTTACCAACTTTGATGACAGTTTTTGTCACGAATAAATGCTAAATTTTGTCAAATGCTTTTCCTGCATTTATTGAGATGATCATGTCATAATTATTTCTCCTCTTGTTAATGTGTATCTCATCGGTTTATTTAAGAATATTGAGTCATTATTGCATCCCTGAAATCAAACTAGATCATGGTGTATGATTCTTTATATATATTTTTGAATTTGATTTGTTAATATTTTGTTGAGGATATTTGCATTTATATTCATTAGAGATAATGACAAAAAATTTTTTTGTAGTGTCTTTGTCTGGTTTGGGTGTCAGGGTAATGGTGGTATTATAGAATAAATTTGGGAATGTTTCCTTCTCATCAGTTTTGTTGAATGGCTTCAGGATAGATATTAGCTCTACATATGTTTGGTAGAATTCTCCTGTGATACCATCTGGTCATAGACTTTTGTTTTATAGGAGAATATTTATTATAAATTCAATTTCAGTACTAGTGATTGGTCTGTTCAGAGTGCCTATTTCTGCCTGATACAGTTTTGAAAGATTGTATTATGTTTTTCCAGAAATTTTCCCATTTCTTCTAGATTGTTCATTTATTAGTATTTGACTGTTCTTAGTGTTCCCTTATGATTTCTTATATCACTGTGATATCAGTTGTACATATACAATGGATTAAAACTCATTGGTAAAAAAAAAAGAAAAAAGAATGAAATTTTGTAATTTGCAAAATGTTGAAGGACCTGGAAAGCATTATGCTTAGCGAAATATGTCAGACAAAGCAAACACTCTGTTATCACTTATGTTGTTGTTATTGCTAAGTTGCATCTGACTTTTGCAACTGCATGGACTATATCCTGCCAGGCTCCTCTGTCCATGGACTTTCCCAGGCAAGAATACCAGGGTGGGTCGCCATTTCCTCCTCCAGTTATCACTTATACATGGAATCTAAAAAACAAAACGAGTCAGTGTATATTACAAAATAGAAACATACTTACAGATATAGAGAACAAACCAGTGGCTGCTGGGATATTGAGAGATACAAACTACCATGTGCGAACAAAATAAGTAACAAGGGTATGTTGTACAGCACAGGGAAATACAACTAATTTTTTTTGTTAAAACTTTACGTGCGATATTATGCTGCACACCTGAAATTAATACAGTAGATTATACTTCAATAAAAAGTATGAACCAATGTAACCTTATGTAAAATAAAACATTAAGGCAATAAATGGTTCGAGAAGAAAACAAGCAAAAGACATAGACATTTATTTCACTAAGGTATATATACAGATGGCAAGTAAGCACAAGGTAGTGTTCAACAGTATTAGTCATGGGAAAATGCAAATTAAAACCACAATGAGATGCCATTACACTCCTTTCAGAATGGACAAAATAAGAAATAATGAAAGTATCAAGTGTTACAAAGAATATGAAGAGATGAGTTACCTATACACTAGCGACAGTATTAAATTATATAGCCACTCTGGAAATTATTTTGTCATTTTATGAAAAAACAAAAGATATACTCCTACAAGGTCCAGAAATTAGACTTGTTCAGTGATGCTGGAGAAATGAAAACTTATGTTCACACAAAAACATGTATGTGAATGCTCAGAGCACCTCTATTCATAATAATTGAACACTGAAAACCACCCAAATATCCTTCAATGGGTGAATTTTTAGACAAATTATTATATATCCATGCTATAGAATACTGCTTAGCATTATAAAGAAGTAAACTACTGAGAAACCTAGTGACTTAGATGGTTCTCACGATATTATACTGAATCTTAAAAGTTACTTACTATGCAATTATATGTGTGTAACTTTCTTTAAGTGACAAAATTATGGAGCTAGAAAAGGGATTAGTGGTTCCCAGGGCACAGGAATGAGAGTGGAAAGTAAGATCATGGGAGAGAATGCTATAGGAAAGGATAGTTATCAAAGGGATATCAAAGCATGAGTATCCTTATGATTTTGAAACTGTTCTTAGAACTGTATTTTGGCTAAAGCTATGGTTACATGGATACACCTATATGATAAGATTACAGAGAATTAAATACACACATAAAAACACACACACACAAACACGTGACTGTATGTAAAAGGTGAATCCAAATAAGTTTGTTGGCTGGTGTCATTGTCAATTTCCCAGTTGTTATATTGTGTTTTGATTACGTAGAGTGTCACCATTTGGAAAAACGAGGTGAAAGGTATAGCTAAGCTCTCTAAGCTGTTCTTACAACTTCATGTTAATTTACATTATCTCAAAATAAAAAGTTTAATTTAAAAAAGTTTTATTTTAATCCAACAGAAAAAGAGTGCATACCATGAATTCTTATATTCAAAAACTGGCAAAATTTTCTGTGGTGTTACATGTAAGGATAGTGGGGAAGGTCATGAATTAAATGATTTTATAATGTAATTATATATAATTATATATAAATAATGTTATTATATTTTGTTTCTTGACCTGATTCTATTTGTATTTCCATATTGCAAAAATTTGCTGAATGATGCACTTGACTTGTGCATTCTTCTGCTCATTTTTTTTTTTTTTCAATTTTTAAGAAACAGTGGAAGCAGTGTCAGACTTTATTTTTTTGGGCTCCAAAATCACTGCAGATGGTGATTGCAGCCATGAAATTAAAAGACGCTTACTCCTTGCAAGAAAAGTTCTGACCAACTTAGATAGCATATTCAAAAGCAGAGACTACTTTGCCAACTAAGGCCCCTCTAGTCAAGGCTATGGTTTTTCCAGTAGTCATGTATGGGTATGAGAGTTGGACTGTGAAGAAGGCTGAGCGCCAAAGAATTGATGCTTTTGAACTGCGGTGCTGGAGAAGACTCTTGAGAGTCCCTTGGACTGCAAGGAGATCCAACCAGTCCATTCTCAAGGAGATCAGCCCAGGGATTTCTTTGGAGGGAATGATGCTAAAGCTGAAACTCCAGTACTTTGGCCACGTCATGAGAAGAGTTGACTCATTGGAAAAGACTCTGATGCTGGGAGGGATTGCGGGCAGTAGGAGAAGGGGACGACAGCGGATGAGATGGCTGGATGGCATCACGGACTCGATGGATGTGAGTCTGAGTGAACTCCGGAAGATGGTGATGAACAGGGAGGCCTTGGCGTGCTGTGATTCATGGGGTCGCAAAGAGTTGGACATGACGGAGTGACTGAACTGGACTGAACTGAAGAAAGGTTACTTATAAAGGACTGTTTGGGCATGATATGCTTGAGGAAAAAGTGAACTTGACAATCCCATTTTTTTAAACCACTCAGTTAAGTTATGATTAATATAAAAGTATCTGCACGCACATTTCTACAAATATTAAGATCACAGACTATTTGAAAAATATATATACATATATATGTGTTTATATATATGTGTGTATAGAGACTTACATATAACTTTATATATATATATATGTAGTATATAAATCTGTTATATATTTGAGAAATTCTGAATTAATGGATCAAAAAGTCCGTATATGTACAAGTCACTGAAAAATGCTTGACGTCTTAAATCCTTGAAGTTCTGAGAAACAGGACAAATTGATCAAGCTTTAGGAAAGAAGAATGTCTTAATTATGTAATTACCTATCTTTAAGAAAGATTTATAATCAAATCATTTAATTTAACTACTAACATTAACCTTCATACAATAGCTTAGAAGGAAATTTGTTACTGATTAACATATCATTTGGAGATATTCAGTAGATGTCATTTATTCACTTTACATCTATTTTCTAAGTAGGTGGGAAATTATAGAATATGGTGTGGGGTAAAGAGTACTAAGACAAATAACAAAAAATATGTCTAAAAAATCAAAGTGCTTTCATTCAGCATAGAAATATCAGTTATGAGTAAACTAGTAAATGGAAATTTCAGATACTTTATTTTGTTACATTTGAACATAAAATGTTGTTGGGAAAGATAAGTGAAAACATAACTATTAAGCAGGAAAATAGGCACATTTAACACACTGTCTCTCTCTCTCTCTCTCTGTGCATATATAAGTGTTGATATATATATTTCCTAATTTTGTTTTAAGCCCTATATCCCAAGCCTTTAATTCTAATTAATGTACTTGCCAAGAGGCACTGAGGGGCTTCCCAGGTGGTTCAGCAGTAAAGAATTCACCTGCCAATGAAGGAAACACAGGTTTGATCTCTGGGTCAGGAAGATCCCCTGGAGAAGGAAATGGCAACCCACTCCAGTATTCTTGCTTTGGAAATCCATGAACAGAGGAGACTGGTGGTTACAGTTCATGGGGNAAGCCTTTAATTCTAATTAATGTACTTGCCAAGAGGCACTGAGGGGCTTCCCAGGTGGTTCAGCAGTAAAGAATTCACCTGCCAATGAAGGAAACACAGGTTTGATCTCTGGGTCAGGAAGATCCCCTGGAGAAGGAAATGGCAACCCACTCCAGTATTCTTGCTTTGGAAATCCATGAACAGAGGAGACTGGTGGTTACAGTTCATGGGGCTGCAAAGAGCTGGACAGAACTTCGTGATTAGATGACAACACTCATTATTAGGGAACAATTGTGGATGTAGAGTGCTCTAGAGAAGAATCTGGTGCAGCTGAGTTGAATATTCTTGGATAAAATGAAATCTAAACATTCACACAAAGATACAATTCTTTTCTAAGTTTACTAGCTATCCTATAAAGTTGTTGAGTTTTAACTTGTTTTCTTCTTTAAAGTTCTATGAATACTGCTATTTGGGGTGATTATTTTTTCAGGCATATTTGCATTTCTCCAAGCGGAATTTCATTTTCTTATATTTATTACTGTATTTGTAACCTCTCTAGGTCAATTTATTTCTCTGTTTATTCTACTCTTTTGTACACCTGCCAATTTATTATCATTCATGCATCCCTGTAATGTGCCCTTTGCTTGCCTTTCAAGATCATTAATTTAATACTAAAGAAGATTACCACTCACACTAGCCGTTAAAACTTTCTCCTTGATATTCTCCACATCCCAGTCAATGATATGTGTCATTACCCTTTCTTTATGAATTTTGGGCCTGTTTTCAATCTATAAAATCGTTCTCCAAACCCATTTAAGATAACTTTGCAAATATTATTATATGTATAGCATGATGTCAAATATTTCGTAAACATATAAGATTGACATAGGATAATACACATAATATCTAGAATATCTGATTTATTTTCTCAGGAAATATCTATGTATGTGTGTGTGTTTGTGTGAGTGTGTATATATATAGAGAGAGTCATCTATATTTTTAAGCTCCAGATGATTACACAGACATTTTGAAACATCAGAAGCATCACACAGATGCAATTAGTTCTTTATAAATTTAGCCAGTGTTACCATTATCTAGCTAGCTAGCTATTGCCCTGGAAAACAAACCTACAAACAGATACAAAAACTTACTTTGAGGTTGTGTGTTCAGTGTCTCACTTAATAAGTCATGTCGAAATAGTCTGACTTCCTCTTTTACTCAGAAGTATACCTTCAATCAAAAAAGTATGCAGTTGAGTCCATTACTGACAGTTTTTTAGATCTATCAGAATTGTAGTGGTATTTAGTAGGCAGCATATTTGCTAATTCCTTTAGTTTATTTAAATTTTTAAAATTTTAATTTTAAATTTTAAAGTACTTATAATGTTTTGTTAATAGCTTCTACCATAATAGTCAACTTCCCATAAAACAAGTGGTTTGCACAGTAATTGTTACCTCTTGGTTTAGTAAATAAACTTTCCATATAATCACAAGTCTGGACAAGTCAAGTTGGGAAATAATCTAAGTTTTTATACATTTGCCAAATATTTTATTTAACATCTTTTACTTCTTCATGCACTCGTCTGAAGTCTGAAGATGTAATATTAAACAGTATTTTAAAAACCCAATTTTGAAGACATGATAGTCTGTCTGACAAGTATTTCTAAGGTGAGAGCAAATGGGAATTGCATAAACATGTATCACAATGTGTATTATGCTAGTCTTGTTTTCATAGGACACTTTGGTTGATTTAGTCATGTTCAGTAATGGTACCTCATAAATTCTTTATTAAAATATTGCAGGTAGCAGAATTATAAGAAACAAGTTGGATATTTTCACTTAAATGGAAATAATCTATTTTATCACTTCAATTTTCGTGTTACTTTTATTTTAATTGATTATTTAAGGCATATATTATTTGGTATTTTTTTCCCCAAGAGTGGTAATTTGGCTCTATTTTCCTTTTATTGTTAGAAGTTTTTTACTGTAAGTTGTACTGTTAGAAGTTTTTTTTTTTTTTTTTTTTTTACCAAAAGTGAAAACTTCATAGCATATATAATCATTCTCCATTGGAATATAAAATTCACATTTTCAGGGAATCACAGTTTCTCATTTTTCATTGGCTGAACTTTTTCGTAGGTAGAAATATAATTATTCATTAGTTAGCATTCAGTTATCTTCTTTATGAATATTTAAATCCATAACAATTTCCATTCTGTCATACTTACACCCTCACATTTTCTATTTTCTTATGCTCTCATAAGTTATACAGGAGATTGAATGGATTTCAAGTCANAAGTGAAAACTTCAGAGCATATATAATCATTCTCCATTGGAATATAAAATTCACATTTTCAGGGAATCACAGTTTCTCATTTTTCATTGGCTGAACTTTTTCGTAGGTAGAAATATAATTATTCATTAGTTAGCATTCAGTTATCTTCTTTATGAATATTTAAATCCATAACAATTTCCATTCTGTCATACTTACACCTCCACATTTTCTATTTTCTTATGCTCTCATAAGTTATACAGGAGATTGAATGGATTTCAAGTCATTCATTTTTACAACTTCTGGTTGATTCTGGGAAATGTTTTGAAGATTTGACGTTTTTGCCAAAAATCAAGTTTTGGTATAACTTCTAAGTAGCCTCTATTTATCATAATTTCTATTAGAATAGAAAGTATTTCAAGGAAAAAGTAGGTTTACTTATTGACTTGGGGCCAACTCTTCCTTTAGACATCGTGGCTAGGACGCTCATTACTTATGGGAACTCTCAAAAATGCTTTAATTTAGTTTAAAATTAGAAGAAAATATGAAACTTTTAGGTCAAACAGTATTTTAATATATAATGATAATATATTAATCTTTATATCCATATAGTTATAAAACATAATTTTGAATATTTTAATATTTGTTTGAATGGTAAAAAGGGGCAAAGAAAGCAAAAATGCTGACATCCCACAGANAACTCTCAAAAATGCTTTAATTTAGTTTAAAATTAGAAGAAAATATGAAACTTTTAGGTCAAACAGTATTTTAATATATAATGATAATATATTAATCTTTATATCCATATAGTTATAAAACATAATTTTGAATATTTTAATATTTGTTTGAATGGTAAAAAGGGGCAAAGAAAGCAAAAATGCTGACATCCCACAGAAGTCATAATGAAGTTGATTGACCCTGTTGCTCTTTATTGAAACATGGGATGCTGTGGGACTATTGATTAATATAATCGGTGACTATACACAGATTTTACTCTATACACGTCACTCAAACTATTGTATTTTATGTGTATTTGCTGAGTGAAAGCCATTTCCAAGTATTTTATACATTTTCTAATCCCCACCATTGTCATATTAAAGAATTGGGAAATACAGTTGAATGAACAAGTTGATTCTTGTGTAGTGGAAAAGAACAAGGGAATCCTAAGCCATTCAGGGTTAGTATTAAAAATAAATAATACTAAATAATACTAATAATAAGTAAATAAATATATACAGTTAGTGGGGAAAAAATTTGACCAGACATAGAGAATAATAAATTTTATTCTCGCTATGTATCTATGAAATTCCCCTAAATTTTTATAAAATCTTGCCTTCAATGATCTTCTCTATATATTTGTATATAATTAAATGATGAAGTATTTCAAAACTAACTCAGAAGTGAATAGTAAGATTTAGGTTAATTTTTTAGGTTATGTTAGAAAAGAAAAAATCATAAAGAAAACTTCTAAATGACTTAGTCCATAGTTCTGTAAGTTAAATCACTGCTTCAGTCTATATGGTTGTAGTTCTTGATGTTCATAAGTACTAAAAGTATTCTCATTAATTAATAATATGATCTTCTCTTTCTACCCTTAATTCAATGATTTCCTGCATATTGAGTTTTAAAAGAATACAGATACACAAAATATAATTAAACTATCTAATTGAAATGCATTCAGTTTAATTATACTGAAGAAGGTATAAACATTATACCATTATAAACATGTAGCTTTTTAATTTTCTTAATGTAGGGAGAAAAACTAACAAAAATTAAACTGTGTGTTTTATTTTTTGTACATTTATTGACTGAGCATCAGAGGAAAGTATATGATTTTCTTGGGAAGTGGTATTATTTCATTCAAACTTTGTGATTTAGGGGTGGGGACAGGCTAGGCAAGATCCACATTCTTTGATATGATCCCATAAACTCTTATTTTAATGTCTTAAAGATATTCAGTGTTAAGAGAAATACAGTGCAAAAGAAATGGAGAGTTTTAAGTGACCCAGTTAATTTCATCAGTCCTGGCATATCAACATGGGTAATTTAATTTCTACCTCATACTACAGTAAGCAGATGCTGTGGGTGAGCTTGTTGTTCAGTCACTAAGTTGTGTGTCTTTGTGACCCCATAAACTGCAGCATGCCGGACTTTCCTGTCCTTCACTATCTCCCTTAGTTTGCTCAAACTCATGTCTATTGAGTCAGTGATGCCATCCAACCATCTCATCCTCTGTAGCCCCCTTCTCCTCTTGCCCTCAATCTTTCCTAGCATCAGGGTCTTTTCCAGAGAGTCAGTTTTTTGCATCAGGTGCCCAGGGTATTGGAGCTTCAGCTTTAGCACATCTTTCCAGTGATCATTCAGGGTGTATTTCTTTTAGGATTGAGTGATTTGATCTCCTTGCTTTCCAAGGGACTCTCAGAAGTCTACTCCAGTACTACTGTTCAAAAGCATCAATTAGAGTAATTATCACAATGTCTTTCTCTAATACTTGTTTGCCTGGCCTAATTCCAACTGGATTTTGCCCAGGGCATCATAAGTGAGATTTGCCACAGGGTTTCTGAGAAAACCTTTTTTCCTGGATAAATAGAAGAAGCTTAGATGTACAGAAGCATTGTCTCTTAGCTACATTCCTTTGATATTCCCTTTTCCCTTTGGTATGGATATGATCCTTCGAGCATTGGCACGTGTATTATTTCTGTGAGAGTGAAAAACATACATGCCTGGATGGTAGAACACAAAAGCAAAAAGTGCTACACCCTTGACTTCATTGATGGGCTAGACTAAACCCAGATAGAATCTACTTCCAGAGTTTCTATTACATAAGATAAATCAAAGTATCTTTTAAGTTATCATTATTTGTGAGTTCATTTTTTACATTATACAGAATGAAATAGTTCCTGATATCTTCATACTACAGCTTCTTTTTTACATTCCTTTCTGGGAGTATCTTTGGGAAAATCTGTTTACTTCATTGGTACATTAAATTATTATAAAAATACTCGAGAATTTTATTGCAAAGATTCAGTAATAGTAGGATTTATCCAAGTTTTTATAGCTTAACATATGTATATTTACTTAACTCTCTATCTATTTAATTATGTAAGCATGCCATACTAATGGTGATGAGAGAGTATCTCACTATGGATTTAATTTGCATTTTTCTAATTACTAGTGACATAAAATCTCCTTTCATATGTGTGTTGGCCATTTGTGGATTTTTTTCCCAGTGAATTGCCTTTCTTATTTTTGCTCCTTTATTTGCTTGTCATTTTGTTCTCAAAAAATTCTTGATGTTCTTTATAGTTTGTAAACATTACAGTCAAATTTATTTTCTTCTCTGAAAGGACTTTGCTTTTTTGTACTTCATCAAAAAATCTCTCCCTGCTACAACATTATTAAGATTTGTCCTCTATTATTTAAGTTGCTTTTACATTTAGCTAATTAATCCATATTGAATTAAAATGCATATATCCTGGGAAATAAGGATATAATTTTTATTTCACCATGTAGATAAATTTTTGCTATTGTAAATGNTCTCTCCCTGCTAGAACATTATTAAGATTTTGTCCTCTATTATTTAAGTTGCTTTTACATTTAGCTAATTAATCCATATTGAATTAAAATGCATATATCCTGGGAAATAAGGATATAATTTTTATTTCACCATGTAGATAAATTTTTGCTATTGTAAATGGGGCCATCTCCCCATTTACAGGTTTTAAGAATATGGAGAGATGAAATTGTGTTTTATGCATCTATAAATTTTGATTTATCTAGCCACTTTGCTGAAATGTTTTATGTTTGAACAAGACCCTCATATTTCCTAAGATACTCTTTGTGTGGAAAAACCATATTTTTCCATTATTTCTTAAATTCTTGTTTCTTATTCTCATGCTGTGGAGAAGGCAATGGCACCCCACTCCAGTACTCTTGCCTGGGAAATCCCATGGATGGAGGAGCCTGTGGGCTGCAGTCCACGGGGTTGCTAAGAGTCGGAAACGACTGAGTGACATCACTTTCACTTTTCACTTCCATGCTTTGGAGAAGGAAATGGCAACCCACTCCAGTGTTCTTGCCTGGAGAATCCCAGGGACGGGGGAGCCTGGTGGGCTGCCGTCAATGGGGTCCCACAGAGTCAGACATGACTGAAACAACTTAGCAGCAGCAGCAGCAGCAGCAGCAGCGTTCTCATGCTTTTTGCCTGGTTTGGACCTCCAAATCATCGTTGAAAATAAGTGACTGTGATTTGGAAAAGTTGTTGTTAAGTATTTGGTTGCATTTCTTCCATTTCCAGGTAGGAGTTCATGTCAGTTTCCTCTGAACTGGGATAGGATTTGTGACATGTTTGACCAATAGAGTATGACCTAAGTGATACTGTGTGGTCTTCTAGGTTACATCAGAAAAGACCTTCAGTGGAAGTTCTTATTCACTGGAACATTGGCTTCTCACATCTGCTATGTAACAAGCTTTAGTACCATAAGGCTATGATGCTATGAGGAATCCCAACCACATGTCGTGGCCATGTGTAGCCATGCCAGGTGACAGGCCCAGGTGAGCTCAGCCTTGTTAATATATATGTGAACAAAGCCAGCACCAGATGATTCCAGTCTCCAGAACTGTGTGGGTTCTCAAGGAGTCCCATGTATCACAGAACAGAGAGAGTTATCGCTCTTGCGTACAGTTTACATTTCTAAGTCACAGATCCCATGTACATACAATTGTTGTTACTTTATATCACTAATTATTGATGGTGGTTTAGTATGTGACAATTGATAACTGGAACTGGAAAATATACTTTTCTTATTCATGTCTTTAATGAAAGTATCTTGAAGATGTCAATCTTAAATACAATATTTGGAATAAACTTTGATAGGGCTATTCACTGGTCCCTTTTTCTTGACTTTTCCATCTTCTAGAAGTCTCCCACATTCCTTACCTTAAGGCTCCTTACGCATCTGCAAAGCCAGCATGATAGCATCTTTGAATCTCACACTCTGATGCTCCTGTCTCTCTTTCTCTGATAAAGAATCTTAAATTACCTTAGGCCTACATAGATAATCCCCCCCATGGCAAAACCCTAACAGAATGGCATTGCAAAGTCTCATTTACCATGTAAGGAAACATATTCACAAATTTGGGGGATTTGGACATGGACATCTTTGGTGCAGAGGAACAATCATTCTGCCTAGTACACCATCCAATTTGCAATTGATACTAAAATTAACCTTGCCTTTGATTTCCCCAGTGATAGTCCCTAGCTATGCAATTAAATCTGCCCTAGTAGAAATCTTGAACAGAAGATAGCCTTAGGTTATCCCCAAATAATCCCCAAATCTCAGCACAGACAAGCTTGTGCAAAAAAAATATAGTTAAGAATAGGAAGCAGGATACATTTTGCCTCTCATTCTCTGCTTGTTTCCTCGATGCTCCTGTTCATATCGTAGGACTAACCATGGCCACTTTGAAATGAAGTTTAATGGTTTTTAGTAAGTGGGTTTGGAAAAACTGGATATTTACATGCAAAAGGATAAAATTGAACTCCCATTTACTCTGCTCACATAAATAACCCAGAATGGATTAAAGATTTAAACGTAAGACCTGAAACCATAAATGCTTAGAAGAAAACAGAAAGAGAAAAAGTTCCTGATAATAGTCTTGGCAATGATTGTTTGGAATGACATCAAAAGTTTAATAAACAAGCAAAAATAAGCAAATGGGGCCACATAAAACTGAAAATCTTCTGCGGAGCCAAAGAAGCTATCAACTGACTGTAGAGGCAACATAAGGAATGGGAGAAAATATCTGCAGATCATTTATCAGATAAGAGATTAATATCTAAAATATATAAGAAACTTACACAATTCAATCAGAACAACAAAACAAAATTTAAATGGGGAAAAAACCCGAATAGATTTTTTTTTTTTCCCAAAGAAAGCATATAGATAGCCAAAACATACATGGAAAGTTCCTCAATTTCTCTGATGATGAGAGAGTCAAAACCACACCTCATACTTGTTGGAAAGGTTGTTTCCTAAAGGACAAGAAATACAGATGCTTTTGAGGATGTGGATTAAAGAGAACCCATATTTCCCTTCATGTATTAACAAGCAGGTCAATGGATTATAGTTTAATGGGATATTCTTTAGAAACAGGAGAACTGATATTCCTCTTTGAGACTGCTGTTACCAGCTGCTCTTTCTTGAATAAGGTTCATTCATCATCAGTCTTATTCTCAGGTTTAAGTGTGAGTCACTGTAGTACAGGTTTCTGTATGTGCCAGGTGTTGTACCATGCTAATTCAGAACTTCTGTAGAGTTAACTTCAACAAGGATTACTAGTTTATTTCATTGCTTGTATTACCTGAAGAAGCTGGTGTATTGTCCCTTCAAAGATTAAATATTCTCTTTAAATACAAACCACATTCATGGCCCATTTCCTAAATGTTATATACCATACTAAGTGTAAACACAATTTGATTTCAAAAGCTATTAACCTAAATTGTATTTTATTTTATTTTATTTTTTTTTTAGACTGGCAATTCATTTCTTACATGATAGTATACAAATTTCAATGCTACTCTCCCAAATCATCCCACCCTCTCCCTCTCCCTCTCCTTCTCCCTCAGAGTCCATAAGTCCGCTCTACACATCTGTATCTCTTTTGCTGTCTTGCATACAGGGTCCTCATTACCATCTTTCTAAATTCCATATATATGTGTTAGTATACTGTATTGGTGTTTTTCTTTCTGGCTTACTTCACTCTGTATAATTGGTTCCAGTTTCATCCATCTTATTAGAACTGATTCAAATGTATTCTTTTTAATGGCTGAGTAATACTCCATTGTGTATATATACCACAGCTTTCTTATCCATTCATCTGCTGATGGACATCTAGGTTGTTTCCATGTCCTGGCTATTATAAACAATGCTGCAATGAACATTGGGGTACATGTGTCTCTTTCTATTCTGGTTTCCTCAGTGTGTATGCCCAGCAGTGGGATTGCTGGGTCATAAGGCAGTTCTATTTGCAACTTCTTAAGGAATCTCCACACTGTTCTCCATAGTGGCTGTACTAGTTTGCATTCCCACCAACAGTGTAAAAGGGTTCCCTTTTCTCCACACCCTCTCCAGCATTTATTGCTTGCAGACTTTTGGATCGCAGCCATTCTGACTGGTGTGAAATGGTACCTCATTGTGGTTTTGATTTGCATTTCTCTGATAATGAGTGACGACCTAAATTTTAAAATTCCTGTATTAGGCCAGACATAAAATACCAGTGCAAAGTAGAAAGTATTTTCCAATAGCTCATTTCTCTAAACAATATCATTACATTGGATATCACTCTTTTATGCTTATTGAAACCCATTGCTGCTGTTTTTTCCCCTTGCTTTCATTCTGAGACCACACCTTGGTCCCAGATACTTGGTGTCAGATAATGTTATATGGTTGTTGTTGTTTAGTCGCTAAATCACGCCCAACTCTTTTGCAGTACAGGAGCTTAAACACAACTCATACATAATACCTAGTTTCTGAATATTTTGTTTTTCTGTTTCTTCTCCAGTTATAGTACCATGGTCTCACCATCCATTTACCATCACACTGAGTTTTGTCTTGTTGCTGTAGACTGTGTTCATATTTTACCTATATTTGCTACATATTAAATCACTAATGTTAGCCATTGAATTAAATATCAAGAGATATTGGATGGTACAATTAGTAGCATATGTGACTATGAAATTGCAAAAATATGGAAAAACATTCATCAAGTGGATATTTTGTGAAATGCCAAAGGCATAAGTATAAATTCTTATTTTGAGGATTTTTTTCACAGGATTCAAAGAATAAATTCCTCAGATGTTTTGCTTTCTTTTTATTTAACTATAAAGCTTTTATAGTTTGTAAGTATCCTTCTATCAATAAGTTGTCCCCTAACCTGTAATGTTTTCTAAATCTCCTATAAAACGTTTCAGATAAATAGATTTTTGTTTCTTCTCCTGAAGATTTTGATTATGTATGTCTGCTCTGGGATGTAGGAGTTCGTATTTTTAATAAGCGCCCTCATTATTTCTGATTCACAGTCACATTTGGAAACACTAACTTAGATTCCCTCTTGATCTCTTGCTAATACTAAAGTCCAAAGTGAGCTTTCAGAAAGTGCTGGATTGCATCAATGCATCAGTTCAGCTCAGTCACTCAGTCGTGTCCGACTCTTTGCGACCCCATGAATCGTGAAAAATATTTTTTTTAACAACTGCTGTCTATGACAGTATTCTGTATTGTTGATTTAAGATAGATCCTTATGCCAGTGTAAGGAAGGAAAACTTCAATTTGCTCTCTTTGGGAGCTTGTCTTAAATTCATGTCCATACAGGATCATTAAACTTCCATACAGAGGCAGAACACAGGAATGGCTATTCCTAATCAAGGCCATCATTTGTCACTCAGAGAGGAACTTGATATACTTATTTGCTGGACATGCATTGAACTGAAACATTGTACTCAAGCAACAGAAATGAAGGAAAATCTTTGAAGTTTTAAGATGATCATGATAATATCTGTTGCCTCAGTCCTAAATGAATCACAATGTACCCATTTTAAAACTGGATGTTATCTTCTAATTTACACCCCAAAGCTGAATTCATAAGCAATTATTTACTAAATAATGATATAAATTATGAGGTATTAGAGAATAACTGAAAACAAATAATAATGATAAAAGTAATAATATTAATAATAATAGCATTATTATGCTACATTTGACAGTAAGCTATTTGAAGAATTGTTAACATAAATGAGGATTATTGTATCTTTCATTGAGCTTATGTTACACACTGATATATGATAATTAAATATAAGAGATGGATTGACTAATGTTTATTATCAGCTGCTTTCTCAATGATAGGATATAAATCCTTTAGAAATAAAGGATCAGATCTAAAGCATATTTATTCCTGTGAGACATTTTGAGAAACATTATTTTTTATGAACATGTTTCAGAGAAACATTGTCTAACAGATGTTAAGAGTAAAGTTGGCCTGGAGTCTGATGGTATGTGCGAATGAAAAGATTTTAATGTAGAAGTCATAAGTATTTTTATTTTCTAATATATGAATGAACCACACTGTGTGTTTATCTTATCTTATGAAGTGTAAACGAAAGTAAAATATATGGCAATTTTGGTGCTAAGCTATCTAGTTTTTCCTGGATAGTTGCTCAATTTGATGTTGTTGAGTTTCTCAGTCGTGTCCAACTCTTTGCGACCCCACTGATTGCAGCACGCCAGGCCTCCCTGTCCCTCACTATCTCCTGGAGTTTGCCCAAGTTCATGTCAATTGAGTCGGTGTTGCTATCCAACCATCTCATCTTGTGCCACCCTCTTCTCCTTTTGCCATCAATCTTTCCCAGCATCGGGGTCTTTTGCAATGAGTCAGTTGTTTGCATCGGGTAGCATCAGTCCTTCAAATGAGTATTCAGGATTGATTTCCTTTAGAATTGACTGGTTTGATCCCCTAGCAGTCCAAGGGACTCTCAAGAGTTTTCTCCATCATCACAATTGAAAACCATAAATTCTTTATGGTCTAACTCTCACATTTGTACATGACTACTAAAAAAATCATAACTTTGACTGTACAGACCTTTATTGGCAAAGCGATGTCCATGCTTTCTAATATGCTATCTAGGTTTATCATAGCTTTCTTTCCAAGAATCAAGTGTCTTCTAATTCCATGGCTGCAGTCACTCTCTGCAGTGGTTTAGGAGCCCAAGAAAAGAAAATCTGTCACCGGGTCCTCTTTTTCCCATTCTATTTGCCATGAAGTGATGACACCAGATGCCATGATCTTAGTTTTTTGAATGTTGAGTTTTAAGCTAGTTTTTTCACTTTTCTCTTTCACATTCATCAAGAGGCTCCTTAGTTTCTCTTTGCTTTCTGCAAATCAGGGTGGTGTTGTCTGCATATCTGAGGTTGTTGATATTTCTCTTGGCAGTCTTGATTCCAGCTGTAATTCATCCAGCCTGGCCTTTCGCATGATGTACTCTGCATATAAGGTAAATAAACAGAGTGACAATATATGGTCTTGTCGTACTGCTTTCCCAATTTTGAACCAGTCAGTTGTTCCGTACAAGGTTATAACTGTTGCTTCTTTTCCCATATACAATTTCCTCAGGAAATAGACAAGATGGTCTGGTATTCCATCTCTTTAAGGATTTTCCACAGTTTGTTATGATCTACACAGTTAAAGACTTCCACATAATCAATGAAGCAGAAGTAGATGTTAATGACCCAACAGATGTTGGCAATTTGATCTCTGGTTTCTCTGCCTTTTCCAAACCATGTATATCTGGAAGTTCTCTATTCAAGTACTGCTGAAGCCTAGCTTGAAGGATTTTCAGCATAACCTTATTAGCAGGGAAAATAAGTACAATTGTACCTCAGTGTGAACATTCTTTAGCACTCCCCTTCTTTGGGATTGGGATGAAACTGATCTTTTTCAATCCTGTGGCCACCGCTAGGTTTTTCAAATTTACTGACATATTGAGTGCAGCATTTTAATTGTATCATCATTTAGGATTTGAAATAGCTCAGCTGGGATTCTATCACCTCCACTAGCTTTGTTGGTAACAATCCTTCCTAAGGCCCACTTGACTTCGCATTCCAGGCTGTCTGACTCTAGGTGAGTGATTACATCATCATGAAGATCTTTTTTGTGCAGTTCTTCCGTGTATTCTTGCCTCCTCTTCTTAATCTTTTCTGTTTCTGAAAGGTCTGTACCGGTTTTAAATGATCAATTTAATAATAAATGTAATAAATGTAGATATATTTTAAACTACTTTGTTTACAGTAATGCTATTACACAGAAATAACTAATACAACTTACGGGGCGCTTACTGTGTCAGCCACTGTGCTAGGGGCCTTAATTTTTTTACTCATGTTATCTCCCTAGCAGCCCTAGGATATTACTAACTCCATTTTATAAATAAGAAAATGGAGGCAAATAGTGACTAAATAATCACTAGTCCAGTTTAAATAACTAAGCCAGTTTCACTGAGGAAATGAGTGGACAAGATATGATTCAGATCTAAGCATCTTGGCTCTTGAGTTCATGTTATTATCCTCTAAACCACATCCCCGGCAGTGCCCTTGTGAAAATCTTAATGAACCCATTAGCCCAAACTAAAAATCTCCAACTAGGATATATCATATGTCTCTTTGAAAACCTGATACATACTTTGCTTGTTAATGGAATGAAACTTAATGTTTGTAGGCCATCTCATCTGAATTACACTGAGGTATTTTCTCACAAACACTGCCAAGACTTTTTATGCTTGTTGGCAAGCTCAATTAAACCAAGAAATTGGATTCTTTAGTTGGTTAGACAAGGGAGAGTAAAGATTGGTTACAGCCTGTCTACAATCTGTTTGTATGCAGTTAGAGAAGAATCCTCTGCCAGAAGACAATTAAGGCAGGGCACTGTAAATATTTTAGTAGACATTATGTAATCATTGCTCCCCCTTAAGTATCATATCCCATCATTTTATTCTCCCAGTTAGACTAAACAACTCTGCTATTTCCCATTGTTAAAATTAGAGTAAAGGGAAACTTGTAGCATGTTCTAAAGAGCCCTTTTCATAAACAGAGTTGAGAAAATGGCAGTCAGTTATAAAATAAAATGTCAGTGTTGCTACATTATCTTGTATGGTAATGTTTGATAAATCAGATATTAGCACTACATTGTGATGCTGAATAGCATCAGATTCAGGGTGGCAAATAAAGGACTACATGTAATGCAAAAATTCTAGTTGATTCTTTTTCAAATCTGATGTTCATCACAGTCTAGTATGTGGCCGTCCTATCATTATTCTAGCATTCAGGTCATCCCCATTTTTATATCATGTAATAAATGTTTGGGGATGATCCGGAGGGATGATGTGGGGTGGGCGGTGGGAGGGGGCTTCATGTTTGGGAGTTCATGTACACCCGTGGCGGATTCATGTCAATGTATGCCAAAACCAATAGAGTACTGTAAAGTAAAATAAAATAAAAATAAAAATTTAATAAAAAAAACATAAAAGGAAAAATAAATAAAAATTTTAAAGCTAATAGTTTAAAAACACAAGCTAAACACTCTTTATGCTGTAGAAAAATCTCAAAGTTAAAAATCATCACTCAAAATAAAATTATAAAAAGTTAAAAAAAAATAGACACGACAAAATTGTTTGCAACAACCCCATAAAATTCCCTAAATACCCATCCTTTCCTCACTAGTCAGCGTACTCTAGTCCTGTCAAACAAGTCTCTAAGCCCTGAATGTATCTTCCCATAACTATAGGTCTCCACTCATCTCTGAGTGTCTACCTTGCTTCTACCAGATTATTGTGTGTATCAATTCTATACTATCTTATTATCTACCACCTCTTCACATCTCAAATCTGTGTATAATATTTCAGTTTGAAATTTTGAAATGATACATGTGTTTATGTCACCCACTGGATTCTGAATTCTAGTGTTTATCTCGCAGTCAGTTTTTTATTCTCACTCCATAACATAATTGGTTTGAACAAAATATTTGTTTATTGTCTGAGTGAATGAACTAGTTAATGGTTCATGTTCTCATAAATATATATATATGTATGTATCCATGTGCATTAGGGGTTAATACTATTGATCAGGTTGAAAAAAAAGTGAAAGTTTAGTCACTCAGTCATGTCCAGCTGTTTGAGACCCCATGGACTGTAGCCTGCTAGGCTCCTCTGCCCATAGAATTCTCCAAGCAAGAATACTGGAGTGGGTAGCCATTCTCTTCTCCAGGGGATCTTCCCAACCTAGGGATTGAACCCAAGTCTTCTACATTGCAGGCAGATTCTTTACCATCTGAACCAGCAGGGAAACACATTGATCAGGTTATTAAATTTTAAAAGTATTCAGGAAGACACTTGTGGAATTCAGCTGCCCTTAGGTTTGACACAATAAAATGTATCATTTGCCTGATGTGGCAGAAAAATGGAGTCACTAAATTCTTTCAGTTTTAGAATTCACAAAAGATATTTAAGGTATGTCTACTTCTTCTGCTTCTTCTGAAAAATCAGCAAAGTGAAATAATCCCTATAGTTTATTAAAAAAATATTTATTTTGTATACATATGTCTGCCTTGAGGTATCTTCCCCTTATTTTGTTTCTTTTAGGAAATCTTTCAAAAAGGGCAAGGGGCAAAGAAAATAAAAGTGAGAAGAGAGTTATCTAAATAAATAATTATTAAAAATACTAAAAAATTAAATACATAGCTTTATTGTATAATGAAAAGTTATTTAAATAACTTTATTCAGATAAAGGTAGTTTCTATAACACTGGGTTTCCTGCTCATTAGAGGATACTTGTTACTAATTAACTAAAAGATGTTCACTTGAAACAAATAGACGGCCTGGTATTTCTCCAGCAAAGATGGATTTATTTAAGAACATCAGACAATTCCAGTTAGAGGTATTGCAACTATGGCAAGCCAAGTAAAGTCCCCATATAGCAAGGGAAGGAGAACATTTTTATAGAGAGGGAAAAGCTGAGAGGGTTGTAGTAAACAGAATCCATAGCTTTTCATTAGCTGAGTCCCTGCCAGAGTCTTTCTTCTTCCTGTTGGGCTCTGATATCATTGCAGGGAATGAGAGTTGCCTCTGTGGTCTCCAAACTCAATTTTGTGGAATTTTATATATATAGTTTTTATGGAATTTTATGTATATATATATATATATATATATATATATATGTATATTTAAATATATTTACATACATAAGGGCTTCCCTGGTAGCTTAGGACAGTAAAGCATCTGCCTACAGTTTGGGAGACCCAGGTTCAATCCCTGGGTCTGGACAATCCCCTGTAGAAGGAAATGGCAACCCACTCCAGTATTTACGCCTGGAAAATGCCATGGACCGAGGAGCCTGGTGGGCTACAGTCCATGGGATCACAAAGAGTCAGACACAACTGAGCGACTTTTCTTCACTTCATATGTATATAAATATATATACATATATATTTACAGAGGTTATAAGAAAATTGTATTCAGTTCAAAACTTGCCTACACACAGTCTGTTCTGTGAAGCAATATTTACCAAGTACCCTGACATAGGGAAAATACAAAACATCCAGACACATTAAATCTATTGGTCTTGATGAATTTACTTCGATGACTGTGGAAAAGACAGATTTGGGGTTGTTTTCACACTCAAATAGGGATTCCTTTGAATGCTGAACCCCTGAGATGAGCCTTTAAGAACTGAATTGAATTGAAAGTCTCTCAGTTGTCTCCAACTCTGTGTGACCCCATGGACTACACAGTCCATGGAATTCTCCAGGCCAGAATACTGGAGTCAGTAGCCTTTCTCTTCTCCAGGGGATCTTCCCAACCCAGGGATTGAACCCGGGTCACCTACATTACAGGCAGATTCTTTACTAACTGAGCTATCAAGGAAGCCTGCTGATAGACTTATTTTTCCCTGAATTAAATGCAAATTCCACTGAGAGAGGTAACATTACAAAGTCTCAAAGTTGCCTCAAAATACTTTCTTCTTTTCTCTTGCCCAAATGCCAGTCTAGAGATGTAGCTGTGGTGTCAAGGCAGTAATTGGTACTCTGGTCTCCCTTTTTGTACCTATCACTTGATAGAATAGGGATGTATATAGAAATGGGGAACATGAGTCTTCTCTTACTTGACTTCCTGTACTAAACTTGCTCAACACTGTTGTCACATCTCTCTTTAACAGGAACTGAACATTGATTTTCTCTTGTAGCAGCTGTTGAAATATGTTTCTTGAGGTTGTTTGTTAATTATTCAAGAGCCTTCCTCCTCATACACATTTCCTTGGAGCTAAAGATCTAGCTAAGGTTTAAGCCTTTCTTTAAAACTTCTCCAATCACTTTACTACCTTGTCATATGTTATTGGTGATCCATTGGATAATCAACTTTTGCTCTATAACAAACCACCCCAAAACTTAGTGACCTTATCATTAAGATTTCTTACAGTTATTGCTAGATCATTCTTCTGGTATGGGCCAACTTATCCGATATCTGCTTGGCCAGCTCTTATATCTTAAGCCAGCTAACATGTTGCTTAGCCAATTGGATAACATAGGTCAGCCGTTCCTATGTGTTTGGAGGTTGATTGCCTAAGGCACCAGGGATCTTATCCATGTGGTTTTTGTACTTTTTCTTGCTCTTTCTTTTCTTTTTTCCCAGATAGTTAGATCAGGCTTGTTCATATGGTCACCTAAATTTTCTAAATACAGTAAGAGAAGGATAGTCCCAGTGTATAAGAACTTTTCTGAACAAATGTTTCTTTGGGGAAAATGATTCCACTAATATCCCACTTGCTTCTTTCCACAATATTCCTAGGAAAGTTGAGGAGAGGAATATTGGTAAATTCAAAGGAAATGATAATATTCTGTTTCTTAAAATATTTTAGATATTTGTGTGTCCATTAATCTTTATATTTAAATTTATTATATAACTTGCTGTGTGTATATGCATATTATTTTATGGTGTTTTTTATTATAAAACTTTTTAAGAAATTGGTAATAAAAAGAAATAAATAGACATAAGTTGAATAACACCACAAGCTTGTCACCTAGCATTAGTTAACTTTAGCAATGTAAGAATTACTTATATTAAATCAGTTACTCTTTGGAAAATTTGAATAATCTAAGACAAAATAAGGCTGAAAATAATAGGTATTAAAAAGGGTGTTAGCCTTTACAGAGACAGTGAATGAGTAAAACTGAAGGTGATAAAAGTTTACCTATCCAAATTCCTATTCTTTTTCTGAGTGCAACAGAATTAAACTGGAAATAAATACAGGAAAATACATCTGAAAAATCATTCCAAATGTACAGTTCAGCAGTACACTTAGGAATCACACATGGGTTCATAAGGAAACCACGAAAGATACTAGCAGATATTTTGAACTGAATGAATAATACTTCCTTAGAAATACAAGTCTCCTGTGTATTTAAAAATAACTTTTTATATTCAGGGCTTATGTTTTCTCTCACTTATGATTTATGCTTTTGTATCTTGATTAAAACAGTCACCTCTGTCCTAAAGTTTAATCGACATTTCAAAACCAAAGGATTTCTGATATTACTTGTAAATCTCCTTCTACTGTGTTCTCTAGCTCAGGTAATAGAAATGCTTTCCTTTTACTTGGTCAAGCCCAAAGTCAGGAATTTATCCTTGGCAGTTCTTTTTGTCTCACATTTCACACTCAGTCTGTCAGGAAATCCAGCTGACTTTATCTCCAAAAATTTCCACAGTCTGACAACTTTTATCTCCATTGTCATAACTTTGGTCATGATACCACACACATCAGTGCTATAACCTCTCAACTCTTCCTACTCCACGTACTTCAGTACTTTATCTACATAACAGATAGGTGACAATCTAAAATGGAAGCCACAATGTAACATTAATTTTAAAAATTGGGCCTCATTATTGAAAGATTTTAACTACTGATTTTTTTTAGTATTGCAGGTAACTTGATTTAAAAGTATTATTGGCATAAGCATGGTATTATGAACATGAAAAAATAGTTCATTTAGTGACAAAGGAAAAGTCTGTGTATATATAAGCATGGGACTGCTTAACAAAGTAATAAAGTAATTTTGTAGTCTATGAGCTTAACATAGTTGTAAAACATTTGCCCGTAATGTTTGCAAGGACAAGATGTTCTTCTTCAGCTCTCACAACCATGAACACGAGATGATTGTCTCCATAATTGATACCAATTTTGTCTGATTGATCATCAAACATTGTAGACTGCCCAGCAGCAACCCTTGCTGCTTTAGATAATTACATCCTGATTATCATCAGTGTCTCCATAATACTTCAAAAAGGGTAGGTGGAAATGCTATCAGAAAATTCCATTAATGTTATCAACAATTTATTTTAAGATCACTTCAAAAGTATTCTTAAGATATGACAGGGATGAGGGTTAATATATGATAGATACTAAAGGAATTAAAATTTATATACAGATTACTTTTTAGACTAGAGCATAAAATTAGTGTAATACAGCAGAAGAGTTCACTCACTTTAAGACATTTTCAATTTAAATAGCTGTGACAATTTCTAGAAGCATAAAGTCTTTCAAATATCTCAAGAAATTTTAATACCCAGAACAGGGTATCACTATGAGGGAATCAGGACCTTGTTAATATACAGAACATGTTGTGCTGTTAACATTCACAGTTACCCCTGTAAGTCATAGAGGATTCATAAATATAGAATCAAAATATTCTAGAAAATTCTAAGGCCCTAATTCAAAGCTCTCAGCAAGACGCCTTGTCTAACTCAATGAAACTATGAGCCATGCCATGCAGGGCCACCCAAGATGGACGGGTCATGGTGGAGAGTTCTGAAAAAACGTCGTTCACTGGAAAAGGGAATGGCAAACCAGTATTCTTGCCTTGAGAACCCCATGAACAACATGAAAAGGCAAAAAGATAGGACACTAAAAGGTGAACTCCCCAGGTCAGTAGGTTCCCAATATGCTACTGGAGATCAGTGGAGAAATAACTCCAGAAAGAATGAAGGGATGGAGCCATAGCAAAACAACACCCAGCTGTGGATGTGACTGGTGATGGAAGCAAGGTCCAAAGCTGTAAAGAGCAATATTGCATAGGAACCTGGAATGTTAGGTCCATGAATCAAGGTAAACAGGAAGTGGTCTAACAGGAGGTCAAACAGGTAAGAGTGAACATCGATATTTTAGGAATCAGCAAAAAATGGAATGGGTGAATTTAACTCAGAACACCATTATATCTACTATCTATTTAATATCTATCTATTTTTTGGGCAAGAATCCCTTAGAAGAAATTGAATAGCCATCATAGTAAACAAAAGAGTCTGAAATGCATTACTTGGATGCAGTCTCAAGAACAACAGAAAGATCTCTGTTCATTTCCAAGGCAAACCACTAAATATCATGATAATCCAAGTCTATGCCCTGACCAGTAATGGTGAAGAAGCTGAAGTTGAATGGTTCTATGAAGACCTACAAGACCTTCTATAACACCCCCAAAAGATGTCCTTTTCCTTATAGGGGACAGAAACGCAAAAGTGGGAAGTCAAGAAACACCTGGAGTAACAGGCAAATTTGGGCTCAGAGTACAAAATGAAGCAGGGCAAAGGCTACAGTTTTGCCAAGAGAACGCACTAGTCATAGCAAACACCTTCCAACAACACAAGAGAAGCCTCTACACGTGAACATCACCAGATGGTCAACACTAAAATCAGATTGATTATATTCTTCAAAAACACCTGGAGTAACAGGCAAATTTGGGCTCAGAGTACAAAATGAAGCAGGGCAAAGGCTACAGTTTTGCCAAGAGAACGCACTAGTCATAGCAAACACCTTCCAACAACACAAGAGAAGCCTCTACACGTGAACATCACCAGATGGTCAACACTAAAATCAGATTGATTATATTCTTCACAGCCAAAGATAGAGAAGCTCTATACAGTCAGCAAAAACAAGACTGGGAGCTGACTATGGCTCAGATCATGAACTCCTTATTGCCAAATTCAGACTTAAATTGAAGAAAGTAGGGAAAACCACTAGACCTTTCAGGTATGACCTAAACCAAATCCCTTATGATTAAACAGTTGAAGTGAAAAAAATAGATTTAAGGGATCTGATAGACAGAGTGCCTGATGAACTATGGATGGAGGTCCATGACATTGTACAGGAGGCAGGGCTCAAGACCATCCCCAAGAAAAAGAAATGCAAAAAAGCAAAATGTCTGTCTGAGGAGGCCTTATAAATACCTCTGACAAGAGGAGAGGTGAAAAGCAAAGGTGGAAAGGAGAGCTATACCCATTTGAATGTGGAGCTCCAAATAATAGCAGGGAGATAGAAGAAAGCCCTCCTCAGTGACCAATGCAAAGAAATAGAGGGAAACAATAGAATAGGAAAGACTAGAGATCTCTTCAAGAAAATTAGAGATAACAAGGGACTATTTCATGCAAAGATGGGCTCAATAAAGGACAGAAATGGTATGGACCTAACAGAAATAGAAGATATTAAGAAGAATAGCAAGAATACATAAAAGAACTATGCAAAAAAGATCTGTACAACCCAGATAATCACAATGGTGTGATCACTCACCTAGAGCCAGACATCCTGGAATGTGAAGTCAAGAGGGCCTTAGGAAGCATCACTATGAACAAAGCTAGCGGAGGTGATGACATTCCAGTTGAGCTATTTCAAATTCTGAAAGACGATACTGTGAGAGTGCTGCACTCAGTATGCCAGCAAATTTAGAAAACAGCCGTGGCCACAGGACTAGAAAAGGTCAGTTTTCATTCCAATCCCAAAGAAAGGCAATGCCAGACAATGATCAAACTACCACACTATTGCACTCATCTCAACATACTAGTAAAGTAATACTTAAAATCTTCCACCAGGCTTCAACAGTATGTGAACCATGAACTTCCAAATGTTTAAGCTTGTTTTAGAAAAGGCAGAGGAACCAGAGATCAAATTGCCAACATCCACTGGAGCATCAAAAAAGCAAGAGAGTTCCAGAAAAACATTTATTTCTGCTTTATTAACTATGACATGGGGTCGCAAAGAGTTGGACATGACTGAGCGACTGAACTGACTGAACTGACTGAACTGAACTATGACAAACCTTTGACTGTGTGGATCACCACAATCTGTGGAAAATTCTTCAAGAGATGGGAATACCAGACCAGCTGACCTGCTTCCTGAGAAATTTTTTTGCAGGTCAGGAAGCAACAGTTAGAACTGTACATGAAACAACAGACTGGTTCCAAATAGGAAAAGGAGTACCTCAAGGCTGTATATTGACACCCTGCTTATTTAACTAACATACAGAGCACATCATGAGAAATGCTGGACTGGATGATGCACAAACTGGAATCAAGATTGCTGGGAGAAATATCAATAACCTCAGATATGCAGATGACACCACCCTCATGGCAGAAAGGGAAGAAGAACTAAAGAGCCTCTTGATGAAAGTGAAAGAGGAGAATGAAAAAGTTGACCTAAAGCTCAACATTCAGAAAACTAAGATCATGTCATCTGGTCCATGACTTCATGGGAAATAGATGGGGAAGCAGTGGAAACAGTGTCAGATTTTATTTTTTGGGCTCTAAAATCACTGCAGATGGTGACTGCAAGCATGAAATTAAATGACGCTTACTCCTCGGAAGAAAAGTTATGACCCACCTAGACAGCATATTAAAAAGCAGAGATATTACTTTTCCAACAAAGGTCCAATTTAGTCAAACCTATGGTTTTTCAGTGGTCATGTATGGATATGAGTGTTGGACTATAAAGAAAGCTGAGTGCCAAGAGGTGATGCTTTTGAACTGTGTGTTGGAGAAGCCTCTTGAGAGTCCCTTGGACGGCAAGGAGATCCACCCAGTCCATCCTAAAGGATATCAGTCCTGAATATTCATTGGAAGAACTGATTTTGAAGCTAAAACTCCAATACTTTGGCCACTTGATGTGAAGAACTGACTCATTTGAAAAGACCCGGATATCGGGAAAGATTGAAGGTAGGAGAGAAGGGGATGACAGAGGATGAGATGGTTGGATATCATCACCAACTCAATTGACATAAGTTTGCATAGACTTTGGGAGTTGGTAATGGACAGGGAGGCCTGGCATACTGCAGTCCATGGGGTCACAAAGAGTCGGACATGACTGAACAACTGAACTGAGCTGAACTGAACTGAACTCTAAGCTGTGTAGCTTCAAACCCCCATGAGTTTGTGTCCTTTCCCATGTAGTTCAAAGCCTCTATTATGGGATTTCAGCTCTACTGAGGATGCCAGACATGCATGCACTTTGTTTATAGTGTTTGTAATCATATGCTACATCCATAATTTTATATTATATTTCTTCCAATCTGTTTGCTTTCTACAATCTGATAGCTTACGTCTGGGTAAAAGCTGCATGATGTCATTTCAGGCAGAGGGAACCTTTGTGTCATAGACTCCTAAATGATGGAACCTGTGGGGTAATACATATATGTTGCTTATGTCACTAAGCTTGTGACAATTTGTTACACAGCAAGAGAATATTTGTACAGTAAGTGATCAACAAGTATTTATTAATCATTTTATTTCAAAATGTTCGCTGAATCCCAGACACCACATCTCCTTTGACTGTTGACCCAACATTTTTTCAGCAAACATGATTTTACTTTGAGCATAATTGATGACTAGTTGTAGGGTATTTTGTGTTATATTATGCAAGCACAATTTCTTATTCATAATGCTGTTCTGACTTCGAGATCCACATGCATTTGGTGAAGTAGTTTCAAAAAACTATTGTTTTTTGTTGATATATTGATATAATGGTCAATAATATTTTTGCCTGCTCAATTTTCTACTAGCCAGTTCATTTTTGATAATTTAAATTATTTTTACAATGATGTGCTTTCAAATTAGTCTCTGATAGTAAACCATGAACTTTCATTTGGCAGGGACTGTGTCTAGTTCAGCTTTTCATTTTGAACATGTAGCAATTGCTTATACATGTTAGGCACACAATCAACATTTTTTTAAAAATACATGTATATAATTGGTTGTAGAAGGACAATGGACTTTTTATAAATTAGATAAAATTGATTCTAAACAATTATATCTAAACCCTATAGTTATAATTATAAGTAAGAATTATTACTATATGGCATCTCTAATAACTAATATATACTATGGTATGACCAAAAAGCTCATTTGGGTTTGTTCAGTAGATGTTAGAGAAAAACCAAAAGAACTTTATGACCAGCCCAATACAAGCTTTACAAATGGAAGGAGTCTAATCTGGATTATTAACATTGTGTACCTTGTGTTTGTTCCATTTTTGTGGAAGATATCCTCATTTCCCAGTCACTGTGCATGTTGGCTGTCAACTGCTGCCCCTTTTTGTAGAGAAACACTCAAGATGTGACAATTCTGTCATGTGGTTTATACTTCTAGGGACTGATGGTAGATAAGGTCACCTAAGACCACCCATTTCCTTTCCCCTTACTCTCTCCTATTTTGTTTTCCTCTCTTTCTTATCAG
Source organism: Oreotragus oreotragus (assembly GCA_006410675.1). Classification (NCBI taxonomy): domain Eukaryota; kingdom Metazoa; phylum Chordata; class Mammalia; order Artiodactyla; family Bovidae; genus Oreotragus; species Oreotragus oreotragus. The sequence goes on from SJYX01020910.1 coordinate 64,405, forward strand.
CGTTTATTCTGAAAAGTACTTCCTCAAAAGAGCATGCACCAGAATCTATACTGAAATCCATGGTTTTATGATCTTTATGGTCCAAGTGTGAAGGAAGCTTCTGGGTTGCAGCTTTACTCATGTGATCCTTCTTCATTTCAGCCATTGAAAACTAAAAAAGATAAGTTATTCATCATTACCCCTTTCTCCTCACCACATGTACAGTGGTGAGATAGGAACAGAATAACTGTATCCAACAAGAGTAGAAATGGAAGCTATCCTAGGAGTCACTGGCTCATAACAATACTGAAGTCCATCTGAGCACAAGTGTCCAGGTCCCCTACTTGTTAGCCAGAGAATGCTCTTTGACCATGGCCAAATTCTGCTACTTGGAGTCATGCCCTTAATCCATTGTTTGCCACATCTCTTGGCTGAGCCTTCTGAGAGTCTTTTCCGTGATAAATGTCCCATGTTTGGAATAAGCAGCCTTTGTTACCTGCTTCATTTCCATATAAATTGGTAGCTAAGAGCTTAGTTTTCATTTTTAACTGTCCTAGGCCCTTAGCATCTGTGATGTTGGTGCTTTGCCCAGAACAACTTTTTTAAGAACATTGTTATTTTTCTATGAATCTCTATGTCCCACAAAGGACATCCACAATTATTTCTGAGACTTATGTCCCTCTATTTGGATGTACTGCTGTGGGACAACGACACTCTTAAGATTCTTTCAAGCCATTTGTCCTGCTACTGGGGTCTATAAGCAAGGTCTCGAGTCATTTGGAAATCTTAACAAATTTTCTTGCTGTCAAAACCTTGATGAGGTCATTACCTTAACACCATTTATTTGAGAAATCTTTGAAGGCTAGAGAGACTGGAAATGGAAGTCTCTTCTTGTCTCACATATGCAGCCTTTGAGTCCTCATATTTCTTTGAAATTTTGTATATACACTGAGTAATTTCTACTTTATTTGTTTCTCTCTCAAAGTAACTTATCATACTCAGCAGGAAGAAATCAATTGGGATGGTCAGCATTCTAGCTAGATACCTCCTTTTCCAGATCAGAAAGTCCATTAAATAAGTTCTCTAACTTCCAACATATTCTAGGTCATACGTTTTGCCTTTTTTTTTTTTTTCTGCCAAAGCACAGCTCAGCTGCCCTGTTTTGAGGCTCTTCCTTTTGCAGTCTCCAGAAGACTTTGCCATTTATTCATCTTTCTTATGCTCCTCCTTAGACTTTTGATTCTGCCTGATCCCAGAATCCAATGCTATATGTTGTCTTTTAGGTTTTCTTACTCTGCTAACTACCAGTTTCTGTGTTATTTATCTATTGCTAGATAACAGACTGTCCCTTAACATAGTGTATCTTGAATATCTTAAGACAATAATCATTGTTTTTCCTTGAGATAATGGATCAGCAGTTTGGCCTGGGTTTCCTAATGAAGATTTAGTCATGAAGTCTTTCAAATCTGTATTTCCAAAGGGTTCCTACTACTGTATCTACCACCTGTTTTGCTAGTTAGGCTGATTTTTTTTTCCACATGGTCCTTTATTATCAAGGAGTCTTTGATTTATGACTTTGATCACCACATCCAAAGAGGGTAAAAGGCACAAAGTCTCTTAAAACCTATGCGTGAACAGTCTTCCTTCTTTTCTTATTGAAGTACAAGATGTTTACAATATTAGTTTTAGGTGTACAACATAGTGATTCAATATTTTTATAGGTCATATTCCATTCTGAGTTATTACAAAGTAATGGCTTTATTTTCCTGTCCTGGGCAGTATATCTTAGCTGTTTACTTTGTATATAGTAATTTATATCTCTTAATTCCATATGCCTATCTTGCTCGACCCCCATTTCTTCTCCCTACTGGTAACCACTAGTTTGTTCTCTGGATCTGTGAGTCTATTACCATTTTGTTATACATATTTTTTTTTTATCTTTTAAATTCCATATATAAGTGATACCATCGAGTATTTGTCTTTCTCTGTTTGACTTATTTCACTTAGCATAATACCCTGTCGATTGATCCATGTTGTTGAATATTGCAAAATTTTGTTGGTTTACAGTTGAATAATACTCCATTTTGTGTGTGTATGTGAAAGTGAAAGTGTCACTCACTCATTAGTGTCTGACTCTTTGTGATCCCATGGATTGTAACCCACCAGTCTCCTCTATCCATAGAATTCTCTAGGCAAGAGTACTGGAGTGGGTTGCCATTCCCTTCTCCAGGGGATCTTCCCAGCCCATGTATCAAAGCTGAGTCTCTTGCATTGCAGGCAGATTGCCACCTGAACCACCAGAGAAGCTATATATATACATATAGCTAAAAGTATCAATAGTATAGATTTATTTCAAATTTCGCTAGGGAAAAAAATGCTAAACATTGAAAAATTTTAAACTAATAACTAAAATCTGGTGAATCTCACACATGTGTTAAGTAATGTATATATAAAGATAAAATAGAGCAACAATCATAAATAATGTCTATATTTTCATAAATAGTACTTCTCATGGTACTTTCTCCGGACTAAATTGTATTTCTCCTAAACTGCAACCCACACTATGACTATATCTGGAGATAGAGTTACTCTAAAAGATAGTTACTTTTTAAAAAAGTAACGAAGGTAAACTGAAACCCTACAGAAGTGGTCTTAATCCATGGAGAATTAGTGAATTTATAAGAGGAAAAACGAGTGATATCTCTCTCCACTCTCACAAGGAACGGCCATGTGAACACACAGTGAAAAGGCACCCGTCTTTCAGCCAGGAAAACAGTCCCTACCAGCATCTGGATATATTAGCACCCTGCTCTCAGACTTCCAGCCTCCCAAAGTGTAAGATAATACCTTAACTTACTTCTCCTTTCTAGGGCTTCCACGGGGGCTCAGACTGTAGAGAATCTGCCTGCAATGAGGGATACCTGGGTTTGATCCCTGGGTTAGGAAGATCTCCTGGAGATGAGAATGGCTACCCACTCCAGTGTTCTTGCCTGGAGAATCCCATGGGCAGAGGCGCCTCGTGGGCTACAGTCCATGGGATTGCAAAGAACTGGACACAACTGAGCAACTTTCCCGACCACTACTTTCACTTTCAAATTTCTCTGGTTTAAGTCACACAGTATCTGGTATGATTTTGTATTGCAGCCCAAGCTGACAAACATAGTGTTTTGAGGTTTTGTCCTGTCTGGATTTTTATTAAATGAGTCCACCTTTTGAAGCTGTATCACCCAATCTAACTCTTCAAAAATCATTTCACAATATTTTCCTTAATTTGTGATTAAGTTGAAACAGGCTGCACGATATAGTCCCCTCTTAGAAACTCATAATATACACTCATTTATTACAGACTGGTATGATTCTACTGTTTAATGTCATGTAACGCAAACAAATATAGACTTCTTTGAGATTAAGTTTTTAATTTAAAATTTATCACTATGCAAGAAGAAAAAAATCCTTCCTCAAAACATTGGAAAGTAGTATGTGCTTTCAGTGAAAATTTATTGAAGACATGAAGGAAAGGATTAGAGACTCATTATGCTGTAGCATGTTCTAAAAGGCCTGTTAGCCATATAAATCTCCAAATTCTATACCACATGGAGCTATTATCTTTCTCTCCATTCCCCCCTCTAAAATTCCTTGAAAAGTCATTATTTGCAAACTCATTCTGATTTTATTCTTTTTCTATTACTTGTGTCTCATGGTGGTGAGATTGCTTATTTATTACAGAGCATGCTAGGCTGTTTTTGACTTCTCCCACATATTCCTTATTCCTTTATCTGCATAGACTGATAAATAAAACAAAGCAACTGCTTATAGGATTGTTTAGTTGTTTCACATTTTTTACTCAATATTTCTCAAACTTTGTTTTAATTCATCTGTCACTATCATAAAGAATGAATATTTTATACAAACTAGGAATATGAGTTATAAGCATAGGTTTGTGTTTACAGAATTTGAAACCAGTTACTCCTCTCACGGATGTGCACGTATGCTAAGTTGCTTCAGTTGTGTCCAGCTGTTTGTGACCTCATGGACTGTAGCCCACCAGGCTCCTCTGTCCATGGGATTCTCTAGGCAAGAACACTGGAGTAGGTTGCCATGCCTTTTTCCAGGGGATCTTCCCAACCCAGGGATCAAACCAACATCTCTTATGCCTCCTGCATTGGCAAGCGAGTTCTTTACCACTAGCACCACCTGATAGAAGAGATGAAGCCAAAAGGGAGAACCACCAGAAAAAACTAGACTGAAAATGTCATGGTTCATGCAGAACTGGGAATAGCTTATTCTCATCAGCCATAGGTAAGAGGTTCCATATCTTCTAGGTTGTTCATTTTATTATAAGTAAAGTCGCTCAGTCGTGTCCGACTCTTTGCAACCCCATGGACTGTAGCCTACCATGCCCCTCCATCCATGGGATTTTCCAGGCAAGAGTACTGGAATGGGTTGCCATTGTCTTCTCCAGAGCATCTTCCTGACCCAGGGATCGAACCCAGGTCTCCAACATTGTAGGCAGACGCTTTATCATCTGAGCCACCAGGGAAGTCTGTTTTATTGGTGCATAATTATTCATAGCAATTTCTTGTGACTCCTTGTATTTCTGTGCTGTCAGTTGTAACTTCTGTTTTTCATTTCTTATTTTATTGAGTTGGGTTCTCTCTTTTATCAGTTATATTTATCCTTTCAAAGAAACAAACTTTCAGTTTTGTTGATCTTTAAAATCATCCTTTTGGTTTCTTTTTTGTTTATTTCTTTCTATGGCACAGTTGGTGATGGTCTAAGAGTCCCAGGGTTAGTGTTGAACCACACTGGTAGGCAGGTAAGCCTCTGGGCCCTGGTGCTAACAGGCTAAATGAATCACTGCAAAATTACACTTGCTAACACCAATGTTTTCATGACAGAATGAGCTCTCCCAAATGAGTGCTGCCACCGTATGTGTTCCCCAGGGCAGTCCCAGTAGCGTTCTCTTTCTCTGGCAAGATCAGCAAGTGGGTCTGACGCAGGTTCTGTTCAAATTACTCTGAGTTCTGGGACTGGGAGCATGGGCCCTTTAACGGTATAGTCTCTGGTTCCTCCAATCCTCTAGCTCTCCATATGCAGGTCCCACTGGCCTTTAAAGCCACACTTTCTGGGAACTCATGCTGCCAGTGCAGGACCTCCAGGCTGGGGTGCCCAGTATGGAGAGAACCTCTGTAGTAGTGATTATCCTTCCATTTGTGAGTTGCCTACCCAAGGACATGGCTTTTGACTATACATCTCTGCCCCTCTTACCCTTTTCACTGTGACTGCTTCTTCAAATCTTTAATTAAGAAATCTTTCTGCTAGTCTTCAGGTCATTCTCACTGATAGTTGCTCTGTTAATATTTGGCATGCATATGGAAAAAGGTGAGCTCTGCCTTCTACTCTGACATCTTGTTCACCCTAAAGTCTTTTAAGTGATATTCATGATTTTCTTTTTCCCGAGAGTATAAGCTCTGTGAAGAAAGGAGATATTTTTTGGTTCACTGATGTGTCTCAGTCCTGTAGCCTGGCACATAACAGGAGCTTATGTATTTCTCAATAAAATAAATGGTATATATACATTGTTATTCTAAGTAAAGTATCAATTTAATGTGATATCTTAAATATAAATTTAATGATGTAAAAAACACAGATGTGAAATTCAAGATACCCTCTGTGTATATAATTTTAATATGTTTTTAGATTATGTGTCTATTTCTCTTTAAAATTTATGGCTGAACGACTTCACTTTCACTTTTCACTCTCATGCATTGGGGAAGGAAATGGCAACCCACTCCAGTGTTCTTGCCTGGAGAATCCCAGGGACAGGGGAGCCTGGTGGGCTGCCGTCTATGGGGTCGCACAGAGTCAGACACAACTGAAGCAACTTAGCAGCAGCAGCAGCAGCAGCACACCTCTTTTAGTCAACATCTTTGATAGAAACATAATATTTTAGAAAAGAACAAATCACGAAAATGAATATATAGTTCTCTAAGTAATGCTGACGTGGAAAGCAACCTCTGCCCTAGCCCAGAAAAGGAGAAAGTCTATTTATAATATTTTGTTTGTAAAATTGGTGGCAAAATCATATTTATTACATGGTTATCAATTGTCAGTTAGTTCAATTATGGAAAAATTGAGCCTAAGACATCAAGTAGCTGGAACATTTATTTAAATTGGCCTTCTAAAAAGAATATCCCAGAAGGTGGGATGATTTGGGAGAATAGCATTGCAATATGTATACTATCATGTAAGAAACGAATGGCCAGTCTGTGTTCGATGCAGGATGCTTGGGGCTGGTGTATGGGGATGATCCGGAGGGATGATGTGGGGTGGGAGGGAGGTGGGGAAGTGTTCATGTTTGGGAGTTCAAATAAAAAATTTTAAAAATAAATAAATAAAAAATAAATAAAAAAAAATAAAAAGAATATCCCAGAAGAAGAATGAACAAACTTTTCTCAAACCAGGGTACTTTAAATTTAGAAGACATGATATTAATATATAAAAAGATGTATTAAATGTACTCAAATGTATTTTAATATTGCCAAAGGCAT
>SJYX01020910.1:71272-86668 GCA_006410675.1 Oreotragus oreotragus
TACAAGCATCAGGCTTTTGAATATGTTTTGATACTTCTAAAGCTCTTAGGCATATTTTATGACAAGGCAAACTTTATTACATCAGTATAATGAGACTTAAGTTGTAATTTGCCTTTTAATCTTATGAAAAATTGCTTTTAGCAAATATAAAATTAATAAAAACTGATTTCTTAGCTTTTTATTAATTCCTTTGTGTAGCATATTATTTATAAATTTAAAGTAGCTTAAATTATTTTTAGATAACTTATTAATGAACTGTGAGAGTATAAAGCCTTACAAATCTTTTACATGATCAGCTATAAATTTAGTAGGAAAATTTGGTCTAGTAATAATTAGATTTAACAAGATCATATTCAATTATCCTTATCTATAGTTGCATTGTTTCCATAGTTTATCCTTTGGGATTCTCTTGTTTGCTAGAAGAGGGTAATTGAAATTATAAATTAGAAACAAAAAAAGGAAACAATATTTCGTGGTCTACATTAAGATGGTACACAACTCATGTTTGTTTTTAATGTTTTCTTTATAAGTTAACATAATATTCAAAGTAGTTATTGGATAAATTGTTAAATTATTTTAGCTGTGGATATATCTAGTAATATGATATTTAGAGGAATGCCCAGTTAAAAATTTTAAATCCCTAATTTTGTACCCATTCTAATGATAATCCTGACTAACACTGAGCTCCTGCAATGATAAAAAACAATTAAATCCTCAATAATACAAAAAATTAGGTAATATAATTTGCATACAACTTGAAGATTTACCCCATGTAGCAATATATCTGATTGCATTGCTTTAAAAATCACCCTTGGGGGGTTCATGTTTGTGAGTTCGTGTACACCCATGGCAGATTCATGTCAATGTATGCCAAAACCAGTAGAGTACTGTAAAGTAAAATAAAATAAAATTTTAAAAAAGTGAAAGAGGAGAGTGAAAAAAAAATAATAAAAATCACCCTAAATTTATTCTGAATATAACATAAATAATGCAATTTTTATTTTAATATGCATATATTTTCTTTTTTAAATAAAAATTTTATTTTTGAAATAAATGTAGATTCATCTGCATTTATAGGAAATAATACAGCCATATCATGATACCCTTTACCTGGCTTCCCCAATAGTGACACCCAGCAGACCGATAGCACAATATCACAGTCAGGAGGCTAACATGGATAGGGTCATGCTATACAGAATATTCCCATTACCATAGAATCCTTTTATATTGCCCTTTTATAGATACATCTACTTCCCTTTCCCAACTTCTCAAAACTACTAATCTGTTCTATGTTTCTATGATTATATTTTAAAAGTGTTCTATGCATATAATCATTAGAGAACTGTTATTTTCCACCAATTTCACTATTTCCTAGTGATTCCTTCAGGTTGTTGTATCAGTATATTCCTTTATACTGCTGGATAGTATTATATGGTGTGGATGTATGATAGCTCATTTAACAAATCATCTGCTTAGGAAAAATCTACATTTTTTTCTAGATTTTGGCTACTATAAATAATGGTTTTATAAACATTTATGTATAGGGTTTTGTATGAACATAATTTTTTATTTCTGATGACCTTGCTTAACTAGTTTATTAGCCCTAGGATTTCCTTCCTTTTTTTTTTTTTTTTGGATTTGATTCTGATTGTTTAATTATGAATCCTGTGGGACTTTCTGAGTAGTCATGTTATCTGAAAAAAATATATAGTTTTATATCTTAATTTCTGATCTTTACACCTTTTCTTTCTTATTGCACCAGTTGGAACTTTTACTTGTATGTTAAGCATGGTGATAGTGGGCATCTTTGCATTGCTTCTCATCTTAGAGGAAAAGCAATGCAGTCCAACAATAGGTTTCTTGTTAACTGTAGGCTGAGGAAGTTCCTTGGGCTTTCTTTCTTTCTTTTTTTTTTTTTTTTAAAGTAATTTGACAGAAGAGCCTGGTGGGCTACAGTCCATGGGGTCGCTGAGAGTTGGACACAACTCAGTGACTTCACTTTCACTTTTCACTCTCATGCATTGGAGAAGGAAATGGCAACCCACTCCAGTGTTCTTGCCTGGAGAATCCCAGGGACGGGGGAGCCTGGTGGGCTGCCGTCTATGGGGTCCCACAGAGTTGGACACGACTGAAGCGACTTAGCAGCAGCAGCAGCATAGTGAATGACTGATGAATTTTGTCAAAGCTTTTTGCATTGATTTATATAGTCATGTGACTTTTGTTCCCTTAGTCTGTAAATNAGATTTTTGTCTTTACTTTCCCAGAGTTTATGCTGTATCTTACCAAGTATTTCGGGGATATTTTTGTGTTTGGGGTTTGTCTAACTTAGCAGATCTGAGATTTGTGTCTTTTGAAAAATTTGAATGATAAACTCATTGCTACAGTTCAGTGATAATATCTTCATGCACTTTTCCAGTTCTTTTCTCTTCCCTTCTCCTTCTAGGACATTAATGACATGAATATTCATTCTTTTTCTTTCATAATTTCATAAATCCCTGTCTCTTATACACATCTAGATGTGTATAAGAGACAGGGAAACAATATTTCGTGGTCTACATTAAGATGGTACACAACTCATGTTTGTTTTTAATGTTTTCTTTATAAGTTAACATAATATTCAAAGTAGTTATTGGATAAATTGTTAAATTATTTTAGCTGTGGATATATCTAGTAATATGATATTTAGAGGAATGCCCAGTTAAAAATTTTAAATCCCTAATTTTGTACCCATTCTAATGATAATCCTGACTAACACTGAGCTCCTGCAATGATAAAAAACAATTAAATCCTCAATAATACAAAAAATTAGGTAATATAATTTGCATACAACTTGAAGATTTACCCCATGTAGCAATATATCTGATTGCATTGCTTTAAAAATCACCCTTGGGGGGTTCATGTTTGTGAGTTCGTGTACACCCATGGCAGATTCATGTCAATGTATGCCAAAACCAGTAGAGTACTGTAAAGTAAAATAAAATAAAATTTTAAAAAAGTGAAAGAGGAGAGTGAAAAAAAAATAATAAAAATCACCCTAAATTTATTCTGAATATAACATAAATAATGCAATTTTTATTTTAATATGCATATATTTTCTTTTTTAAATAAAAATTTTATTTTTGAAATAAATGTAGATTCATCTGCATTTATAGGAAATAATACAGCCATATCATGATACCCTTTACCTGGCTTCCCCAATAGTGACACCCAGCAGACCGATAGCACAATATCACAGTCAGGAGGCTAACATGGATAGGGTCATGCTATACAGAATATTCCCATTACCATAGAATCCTTTTATATTGCCCTTTTATAGATACATCTACTTCCCTTTCCCAACTTCTCAAAACTACTAATCTGTTCTATGTTTCTATGATTATATTTTAAAAGTGTTCTATGCATATAATCATTAGAGAACTGTTATTTTCCACCAATTTCACTATTTCCTAGTGATTCCTTCAGGTTGTTGTATCAGTATATTCCTTTATACTGCTGGATAGTATTATATGGTGTGGATGTATGATAGCTCATTTAACAAATCATCTGCTTAGGAAAAATCTACATTTTTTTCTAGATTTTGGCTACTATAAATAATGGTTTTATAAACATTTATGTATAGGGTTTTGTATGAACATAATTTTTTATTTCTGATGACCTTGCTTAACTAGTTTATTAGCCCTAGGATTTCCTTCCTTTTTTTTTTTTTTTTGGATTTGATTCTGATTGTTTAATTATGAATCCTGTGGGACTTTCTGAGTAGTCATGTTATCTGAAAAAAATATATAGTTTTATATCTTAATTTCTGATCTTTACACCTTTTCTTTCTTATTGCACCAGTTGGAACTTTTACTTGTATGTTAAGCATGGTGATAGTGGGCATCTTTGCATTGCTTCTCATCTTAGAGGAAAAGCAATGCAGTCCAACAATAGGTTTCTTGTTAACTGTAGGCTGAGGAAGTTCCTTGGGCTTTCTTTCTTTCTTTTTTTTTTTTTTTTAAAGTAATTTGACAGAAGAGCCTGGTGGGCTACAGTCCATGGGGTCGCTGAGAGTTGGACACAACTCAGTGACTTCACTTTCACTTTTCACTCTCATGCATTGGAGAAGGAAATGGCAACCCACTCCAGTGTTCTTGCCTGGAGAATCCCAGGGACAGGGGAGCCTGGTGGGCTGCCGTCTATGGGGTCGCACAGAGTCAGACACAACTGAAGCAACTTAGCAGCAGCAGCAGCAGCAGCACACCTCTTTTAGTCAACATCTTTGATAGAAACATAATATTTTAGAAAAGAACAAATCACGAAAATGAATATATAGTTCTCTAAGTAATGCTGACGTGGAAAGCAACCTCTGCCCTAGCCCAGAAAAGGAGAAAGTCTATTTATAATATTTTGTTTGTAAAATTGGTGGCAAAATCATATTTATTACATGGTTATCAATTGTCAGTTAGTTCAATTATGGAAAAATTGAGCCTAAGACATCAAGTAGCTGGAACATTTATTTAAATTGGCCTTCTAAAAAGAATATCCCAGAAGGTGGGATGATTTGGGAGAATAGCATTGCAATATGTATACTATCATGTAAGAAACGAATGGCCAGTCTGTGTTCGATGCAGGATGCTTGGGGCTGGTGTATGGGGATGATCCGGAGGGATGATGAGGTGGGCTGCCGTCTATGGGGTCCCACAGAGTTGGACACGACTGAAGCGACTTAGCAGCAGCAGCAGCATAGTGAATGACTGATGAATTTTGTCAAAGCTTTTTGCATTGATTTATATAGTCATGTGACTTTTGTTCCCTTAGTCTGTAAATACAGTGGATTCATTGCTTGGCTATTGAACCAGTTTTGCATCCTTAGAATAAATTTCATTTGGTCATGATGTAGAACTCTTTTTATTAATATAATGATAAATCCATTTGTTTACATTTTGTTAAAGATTTTTATATATGTATTCACTGGACATACTGGTTTGTGATTTTCTGGGTTTTTTTTGTACTGCATTTGTTTGCTATCAAGGTAAAGATTTATTTGATATAGAGTAAAACTAAGTTCATAAAGTTAATTTAGAAATGTTCCTTCTTGTTTTCTAGAAGAGTTTGTGTGGTTTGAGTGTTGATTCTTTAAACTTCTGGTAGAATTTTCCAGTGAAACTAGCTGTTCCCAATCCAAACTTAGGTCTGCTTGCCAACATGCAAAAAGCTGATCTACTGGCACCAGGTTATGGTGAAGAAATGCCCAGCATTTATTGCAGGTCACCAAGCAAAGAGTCTAGGTAGCTGGTGTTTAAAAGACCTGAACTTCCCAAAGGCTTTCAGAGGAAGTTTTTTAAAGACAGGGTGAGAGAAGGGGGTTATGGAATGGTGGTCAGCTTATGGAAATTCTGATTGGTTGATGGTGAGAGGTAATCAGGAATTAACATCTTCAACTTTATGGTTCTAACTGGTCTGGGATCTACATTCTTGTAGGCAATATACAGTGAACTTCTGTCTGGTGGGGGTTTCAATATCTGCAAAATAGCTCAGAGGGCATGACTCAGAATATCATCTATCGCCCTTGAGGAAGTAAAACTCCTTGACCTTATTTAATGGCTAAACTATTATTTTTCATCTTGATTGAACTGGCTTCCTTTTTTTCCTGCATTTTCTCTTTTTTCATTAAATTCATTCTTTGTTACTCAGGGAAGGCCTAGGAGGCTAAAATTTTTCTTCAGACTAGAGGAAGGTGGAGCACATCGGGTGGTGGTATCTTTCTGGGACAGCCTAGAGTCCTGTTTAGTTACAGCTGGACCAATAGAAACACAATAGTCGTATTACCTATTTCATGTTGTATGACTTGTTCAGTTCAGTTCAGTCACTCAGTCATGTCCGACTCTTTGCGACCCCATGAATCGCAGCACGCCAGGCCTCCCTGTCCATCACCAACTCCCGGACTTCACTCAGACTCGCGTCCATCGAGTCAGTGATGCCATCCAGCCATCTCCTCCTCGGTCGTCCCCTTCTCCTCCTGCCCCCAATCCCGCTCAGCATCAGAGTCTTTTCCAATGAGTCAACTCTTCGCATGAAGTGGCCAAAGTTACTGGAGTTTCAGCTTTAGCATCATTCCCTCCAAAGAAATCCCAGGGCTGATCTCCTTTAGCACGGACTGGTTGGATCTCCTTGCAGTCCAAGGGACTCTCAAGAGTCTTCTCCAACACCGCAGTTCAAAAGGATCAATTCTTTGGCAGTTGACACTCTAATTTGTCAAATTTATGTACATGGAATTATTCATAGTATTCCATAATTATCCTTTTCATATCTATAAAGTCTATAGTAGCTCTTTTTCATTTCAGATATTGTTAATTTGTACTCCCTCTTTTTTCTTTGTTGGTCTTGATAGAAGTTTATGAACTTTACTGATATTTTTCAGAAACTGCTCTCTGTTTCACTGATTTTTTTCTATTGTTTTACTGGTTTCAATTTCACTGAATTCTGCTCTTATCTCTATTGTTTTTACTGCTTGCTTGGTTTTAGTTTGTTCTTTTTCAAGTTTCTTGAGGTGGGAACTTGAATTATTAATTTGGGATTTTTTCCCCTTCCTAAAGCATGCAGTCAGTGTTATAATTCCCCCCTCAGCCATGCTTTGGCTGTGTGTGTCCCACAAATTTCCATATGTTTTATTTTCATTTAGTTCAGTGTATTTTTCTAATTTACCTTAAAACATCCTTTTTTACTGTGGATACTTCCAAGTACATGGTTTTATTTCTAAATGTTTGGAGAATTTCCTATTATTTTTCTGCTATTAAGTTATATTTTGGTTGGAGAATATACTGCATATGTTTTCACTTCTTTTAATTTTATTTTAGGTCTTCTTTATGACCTAGCATATGATTTTCATCCATATATGTTCCATGAATTCTCAAAAAGAAGTGTTTTGCTGTTGTAGGGTGTATTGGCTGGAAAAAAATTATCTTACTTTTTCTTCATCTGAGAATATTACCCATTCTTCCTTTATACCCAAAAGATATCTTGGGTGGGTATAGGGATCTAGGTTGACCATTCCTTCTTTTTGGCAACTGAAAAGTATGGTGCCAGCTCTTTCTAATCCCCATGATTTCTTTCTTTTTTTTTTTTTTTTTTTTTAGACACAACTGAGCAGCTTCACTACCCCATGATTTCTTATGAAGAGAATATTTTCATTCTAATAATTTTTCCCTAGAGGTAAGGTAATGCTTCTCTGACTACTTCAAGATTTTTGTCTTTACTTTCCCAGAGTTTATGCTGTATCTTACCAAGTATTTCGGGGATATTTTTGTGTTTGGGGTTTGTCTAACTTAGCAGATCTGAGATTTGTGTCTTTTGAAAAATTTGAATGATAAACTCATTGCTACAGTTCAGTGATAATATCTTCATGCACTTTTCCAGTTCTTTTCTCTTCCCTTCTCCTTCTAGGACATTAATGACATGAATATTCATTCTTTTTCTTTCATAATTTCATAAATCCCATGAGGCCTTGTTCATAGTTTTCTAGCTTATTTTCTCTCTTTTCTTCAGATTTAGTAATTTCCATTGTTCTGTCTTCAAGTTCACTGATACTTTTGTCTATCCTCTTCAATCTACTGGTTTTCCCATCTATTGAGCTGCTTGTCACTGTATTTTCAGTTATGAAATTTTCATTTATTGATTACAGTTAGTTATATCTTCTACTTATTTGCTGATACTTTGTTAACTTTGTGAGACTTTTTTTTAAATTTGCATCAGTTGTGTTTATCATTGTATGTGAAGCATTTTTTGAGGTTGCTTTAAAATCTCTAATACTTCTAACATCTCTGTCGTTTGGGTGTTTTCATTTGTTGTTCATTGTTTTCATCTAATTTGAGATCTTTCTATTTCTTGGTATAGCAAGTAATTTTCTTTTGCAACGTGGATATTTTGAGTATTATGTTAAAAGAGTCTGGATTTAAACCTTCTCTTTCAGTTGGCTTGCTGTGATGCCAATCTGGTATGGGAACAGCCTCATTCTTGCCAAGTAGGTATAGGAATTCAGTGCCCTCACTCAGCCTTTGTTGACGTTTGGAGGAAGAGCTTACTTTTGGTGGGTATGAACATTGACATGGCCTTCCCATTTGGCCTCCACTCAGACCTCTCTGGTTGAGAGAAATTGAAATATGTCACTGTTGCTCCCTGAATAGCTTCATCTGACACCAAGGGGAAAGTATGGTAGCTGTGTTCACACTTGGTGGAGATAAAAGTCCTGACTCTCCACTAGATCCCCTCTTAATCACCTGAAGGGTGAGAGGTAGGATGCCTCACTACTGCTGACCAATAGAAGTACAGGCTTTCTTTGTGGTCTCCACTGACTCCTCAGGCAGAAGAGGGCATCATTACTCCATGGAAAAGATGAAATTTCATCTCCCTGTTCAGATCTTCTCTGATACCACTCCAGTGAAAGTTGGCTGGGGATGGGAGGGATTGTTAAAGCCCTACAATGGTGGAAATCGAGATTCTTTGTTTAGCATGTGTTGGTAGGGGCGGGGGATGCGGGGAGCAGGTGTGCATGTAGGGCCTCTTGTTTTCCTGTGCTTTTCTATGGACTAGAATAGTTAATGTTTAAAAGATTTCTGTATTGTCATATGTCCCCATTTCTGGTCTCCTGCTAAAGAGAGAAGTTTTCCGACTTTTTATTTCTCTCCATTTTTTGGTATTTCCAAGTTAATAGTTTCTTTAGCTCTAAGCCTGGGACATATGAGGCAAAAATAAAATCCAGTGAATACACCTGAATGTTGTACCTTGGAATTTGAAATTTCTAGCTTATCTGCCATGTTCTCTATCTTTTAGTTTCCTTATATTTGTTTTATATATGATAAGTAAGATGTTAGTCATATTTAGGAGGAATAATAGAGAAAAGTACATCTGTCCATCTTCCTAGAAACAAAAGAGATGAATGTTTTGAAATATTAAATGTATGTGTGTGTGTGTGTATATATATATATATATATATTACCATAAGCAATGCTTTCCCCCAAATATCTACTTTTAAAACCTATGGCTACTCTAAGGCTTTCTGCCAAGGTAAAGAGAGCATAGCTCTCTAATGGCTATAAGAATGGATCCATTATTTATTTACTATGTAGATTATAGAATAACAGTATATAATTTTTTTGCACAGGTAAGTTACTTATTACCCATTTTAAATTATAATTGCTCCTTTTATAGTATACATGCTTTGGAGACTAGTATCTTTATGCTTAATTATAAACCTTTTATATAAAGAACTTAAAGTGAGTTCCTTCCTTATAACATATAAATAAAAGGTTTAATTATCCCTCAATAACCAGAGATCTTCAAGGGAATGAGACAGAAGTGAGGTAAGAGGTTTTTGTTAATCTCCTACCGCAGCTCAAGTTGAAAGGAAAAAATTAAAACAGAGGGGAATAGTGCCCTCCTGTTCCCTTTCCAGAACTCTGATAGAGACCATCCCACAGAAAGTCTCATACAAATAGTAGTAGCCACTGCAAAGTAGATCTAGAGAGTGCTAGAAGTAGCTCCATTGTACTGTACTGAGGGTCTAAAGTTCCTTTCTCTTACCAATTGGAAAGGCAGATGAGAGTTGACAGCTACTGAGGTTGCAGTGGGGCAGCAGTAGCAAGGGGTAGTAGGGAGATAATACTGTGTGGCAGAGGTAAGGGATTGAGAGCTAATCCACAAAACAGACAGAATATCTGAATGAGACTCAGGTTCTGCACTGTGAGCTAGCGCTGAAGTAGAGTGGAGCTAGTGGCGAGAAGAGACTCCTCTGTGGAGAGATTACAACCTGCATTCTACCAGCTTTGTACTTGACGAATGAAATCTAGGAGCACAACTAGTCTATGTGAAAATTTTCATCTCGATGAAGCCTGGGGAGAAAGCAGAGGAAAAGAAAGAAACTTCTCAGCTTGGGCAAAATTTCCCATGGTGTTTTCTTATATTTCAACTCCAATGTGTAGAAAAATATTGCAGCGATTAATAGCTGTGACAAGAAAATTAATAAGTAGAATTTTTACCTTGTGATTTAATAAATATGCAAACCAGGTTGAAATAGAGAAGAGACTTTTAACGGTCAGTTTTTTTGTTTGTTTTGTTTTGTTTTGTTTTTTGTGGGTTAGGGACTTGAGATGGATAAACTACAAGAATAAAGAACATAGTAGTTGAACAATAGTTGTATGTCACTGGTGCATATTTTCGCACACCAGTGTTCTTCTCTCCATCCTCACATCCAACGGAAGATGCATTTAGCTAGCATAAATGCTTTACAGGGACCGGATGGAAGAAAATAAGTGCTGAGCTACCTATTGCATCTTGGTATACAACTGCTATTTAGACTGCTTGGTAAAACCCTCTGCAGATACACAAAACCACCCAATGAATGTTGTCTATTGTGGCATTCTTAGATCCACTGGATAGAGATCTCCCATCCCCTGAAGGCAAATCAAGTCATCTTTGAATCAGTTAAAGTTTTTATAAAGTATATTGTGATATACAGTCTAAAATTACCTCCTTTTAACCCCTATAAATGACCTAGAGTTACCTTTCAGGCTCAATTCTATAAATCAACGCCTGTCAACCTTCCTTTAGGACTTCCCTGGTGGCTTAGATGGTAAAGCATCTGTCTACAATGTGGGAGACCTGGGTTCAATCCCTGTGACGGGAAGATCCCCTGGCAAAGGAAATGGCAATCCACTCCAGTACTATTGCCTGGAAAATCCCATGGACAGAGGAGCCTGGTAGGCTACAGTCCATGGGGTCGCAAAGAGTCAGACATGACTGAGTGAATTCACTTCACTTAACCTTCCTTTAAATACTTAAAAACCATTATTTTACACTCCAAGTAATTTACTATAAAGCTTGTTTTTGCTTTGCTTACTACTCTCATGGTACCCTGAATGAGTTTCATTTTGTATGTCATGGTTGAAGTTCTGGCAGTCAGAACTATATGCAGTATCCCTAGTAGAATTTGGCCAACTCCAAATGAGGGGACTATTTATTTCTAAACAATGCTGCATCACTTAAATTGTGATCTGAGCATGATGGAATTTTTAAATTTTATTTTCTCTTTCATAGTAGTGGTAATATAAGCTTTTCTTGAAAATAAGTATCTAAAGGGGTTCATTGGCAACATAACAAGAAGGTTAATTTGGACAAACAGCCCCAATTCATCAAACCTGCCATGGTGAAACTCCGATTTGGGTGTAAGTCTGCAATAGGCAGAAGCAAACCAAAAAGGAAAAATAGACAGTTGGGTCTGAGTCCTGAGAGGGACTGAAAGATTGCCGTCAATCACTATACACTTCTGAATGGGATTTAGGTAGCAGGGGATATATGCTTACTATGGTAGGAAATGGGAGAGTTAACACCATACATCAGCTTGAGCTTGGGTCTCCAAAGGTTTTGGAAATAATGAGGCAATCTCTGAGGGCCAACTTCTCATAAAATAGAGTTCTAGGCACTAGAAGTGACTTGAAAACCTGTGTTACAAATGTTATCATTCCCACTGAAATATGGAGTTTGGCTCATAAACATAATCATCTGCCTAAATACATAAAATGAGTAAGTGGCAAATCCACTATTTCAGTCTGCATCTCTTTCAAATAAAGCTTTATGATCTTCTACCATATTCTGGCTTACTCTGTGTTTCAGTTCACTAATCTTTCAAAAACTATTAGGTGACAAACCACCCAAAATTTAGTGGCTTAAAATAGAAGTATTTTATTAGCCAGGGGCATGCTACTGCCATAGCATGACAGAGATAAAAGGGTCTTATCTAGGGCTCTTAGGGCCTAAGATTGGAACTCAATCACTGATACTTACTCTCCATCCACTGGCTAACAGAAGTCACTTGGATAAGCCAATATGGAGAAGTACTCAACATTACCCTCTCATAATGAAGCTTCAACAAAGGTAAGGGTGGTGGAGGACTACCCTTCTTCTGTCTTACTGTGTTTAGACCAGAGTTTAATTATAAAAACAGAACAATAGTGTAAGTACCTGATTTCCTTCTGAATATTGTTAAGATGCTAATTTTTCCACCTGATATATGAAATAAACTTACATCAGAAACTTGAGCAACTCTAAATGTACAGATGAGAAAAAATAGAAGTAGGAGAAAAATAAGAATTCCACACACTTTTGTTTATTAAGGTGTTTTTTTTGTTTGTTTGTTTGTTTTTTTCTGTTTGAAGACCTATGAATTCATTCTTGTTTCAAACTTTTATTTCTTCAAAGTAGTGGTTACTGTGCCATTTTCTATCTTTAATAAAATCTATTTTTAATAAGCTTTTCAGAAAACATAGGATGAAATAATAATGTTTAAAGTGTCTAATCCATATTTTTTCCTCTAAGATGTCATTACATTTTTTAGGAACTCTTTTATTCAAAGCATTGGAAGTCTTCTGAATGAAAAATAAAAATCCCATTTCCCCAAATTTTGATGATGAGCTTACACATGTTTATAAAATCAGGGTAGAGCATCTGTTCTTCTGACTTCTTTTCTACAAAGAAACTCACATTTGCTGATAATTTTTCTATCCCTGAAGATAGGTTGAGATTTCTTTTTTATCCTTTTCATTGACAGAAAAATAATTTTGTGTGTATTTTCTGAGCCCAGTAAATCCTTTAATCAATAAGGATTTTGTTGACACTTGTATGTGTTTTTCATTATAATCACATTATAAGCCACTACAGTTATTCTGCCATTCCTTTGCATTTGTGTTAATCAGTTCAGTTCAGCCACTCAGTCGTGTCCAACTCTTTGCGACCCCATGAACCATAGCATGGCAGGCCTCCCTGTCCATCACCAACTCCCAGAGTCCACCCAAACTCATGTCCATTGAGTCAGTGATGCCATCCAAACATCTCACCCTCTGTCGTCCCTTTCTCCTCCTGCCTTCAATCTTTCCCAGCATCCGGGTCTTTTCAAATGAGTCAGCTCTTCGCATCAGGTGGCTGAAATATTGGAGTTTCAGCTTCAACATCAGTCCTTCCAATGAACACCCAGGACTGATTTACTTTTGTATGAACTGGTTGGATCTCCTTGCAGTCCAAGGGACTCTCAAGAGTCTTCTCCAACACCATACACTCAATCAATATGCTTACATGCTTAAAATGATCCTTATTTTTATTTCAACTTTTGCCCCATATATTATTAATATCGATGTAATATGTTAAAGAAATCTAGGTTTTATTACCTTATAATTTTCACAGTAAACAGAGGAAAGTAATGTCTTTATACCTTATCCTTTTAGCATTAATTCTGGAAAATTGTATTATTTTATAATTTGCATTTGAAAGATTCATGCTGCAGCACTAACCTAGATCATTGCCTGGAATACTGAAGCTTTGGCATAACCAAAGTGTTATTTACTTATCATATTTAATACTGAATCTCTTGTCTTTTCATTCTCTCTCTTCTAGGTTGTTATATGTTCAACAAGATACTTTGCTCAAAATACTAGATGTGTAATAAATACACAGAAAATTTTATTGAATTAAAGACTATTTTGTAATTGTCATATGCCTAGAAAGTAAAGGCTGTTAACATCTTTTTGACTTATTATTTTCATTCTAATGGTTCAATATCTCCCACCTGTGTAAGAAAATGCGATGAAATAGCAATTTGGGGTTGATTTAGAAATGCTCTGCAGTGATACTAATGACTATGATGATTTTAAAAAGTATCTTTAACATGTTATTTCTAAATTGTTCATAAAAAATTATAGACAGGTTCACTCATACTACAAATGAAGTGAGTGTACTTGTATGTTTCCCTATCATTATTATTATTAAATACACTTTCCTACATATATATCTAGTCTTTATATTCATAATTTCTTACCTACATGGTGTCCTATTAAGTTGATATTCATAATGAGTATAATATCCAGGTTTTTATTTAATTTATTTTGTCATTAGGCTACTTCTATAAACACCAGCTTATTTATTTTTTCTTAAAATGTGCCATATCAGTAGATCACCAGACGCTACCTAGTGAATACATCATTATTTGGATACATGTGATTTAATTTTATTTTTGTAACCCTTAGATCAAAAAAATCACAAATAATGTTTGGAAAAGGCCATATCAAAGAAAAGATCATTTTAAGGCTTTAGGCAAAATTATTGACCATCTACATATTATCATAAAGAGAATAAAATTCAGCATTGTTATTTTGTTGATTTTGTAAAATAAGTTTTTTTCCTGGTTTGATATTTACCTCTGGGATTTAGATCTGAGATACACTCAATCATCTGATTAATTCAGATAGTGTGATAAAAGAAGGGAAATTGAATTCCAGAGAGATTTTTAAATTGATTATCCCCATTTTAATATTTGGTATTGGCCAGCAATTATTTTGTATATATAGCTAGAGAGTGAGTTCTATAAGATTATTTTCCCAAACTTGAGCACTATGTTTATAAGCTGCCAGTTTTTCTACCATCTCACTCTCCAATGCCAGCCTGACACATCCCTTAACTTCTATTGATGGGGACAGCCTTGATGTTCTCTCAGCCTGACTGAACTAAAGACTTTTTCCTTCCTGTTGGCCTGGAATGTCAGGTCCATGAATCAAGGCAAATTGGAAGTGGTCAAACAAGAGATAGCAAGAGTGAACATCGACATTCTAGGAATCAGTGAACTAAAATGGACTGGAATGGCTGAATTTAACTCAGATGACCATTATATCTACTACTCTGGGCAGGAACCCTTAGAAGACGGTCAACAAGAGTCTGAAATGCAGTACTGGGATGCAGTCTCAAAAACGACAGAATGATCTCTGTTCATTTCCAAGGCAAACCATTCAATATCATGATAATCCAAGCCTGTGCCCCATCCAGTAATGCTGAAGAAGCTGAAGTTGAATGGTTCTATGAAGACCTACAAGACCTTGTAGAACTAACACCCAAAAAAGATGTCCTTTTCATTATAGGGGACTGGAATGCAAAAGTAGGAAGTCAAGAAACAGTTGGGGTAACAGGCAATTTGGCCTTGGAGTACGGAATGAAGCAGGGCAAAGACTAATAGAGTTTTGCCAAGAGAATGCACTGGTCATAGCAAATGCCCTCTTCCAACAACACAAGAGAAGACTCTACACATGGACATCACCAGATGGTCAACAGTGAAATCAGATTGATTATATTCTTTGCAGCCAAAGATGGAGAAGCTCGATACAGTCAACAAAAACAAGACCAGGAGCTGACTGTGGCTCAGATCATGAACTCCTTATTGCTAAATTCAGACTTAAATTAAGAAAGTAAGGAAAACAACTAGACCATTCAGGTATGACCTAAATCAAATTCCTTATAATTATACAGTGGAAGTGAGAAATAGATTTAAGGGCCTAGATCTGATAGACAGAGTTCCTGATGAACTATGGAATGAGGTTCGTGACA
>SJYX01020910.1:87252-102359 GCA_006410675.1 Oreotragus oreotragus
TTTTTTTTTTTTTTTTTTAATGTGGAAGATGGCAGAAGTAGACAATGTGCCAGTGTGAAGCTAGACATCAAGAAGCTTGGGGCACACTTTGCCACAGTCAACCTGCTTCTTTCTGTGGTCAAGTGAGTGAGTTTAGCTGAGACCAGCCCTAAGTGCTGACTTGAACAATTGGATACAAATATTTTGTAGAGCTTTTGTGGCTAGGAAAAATATAATTGTAAAGCAGTGCCATAGTGAAATATGTAAACATACACATGTGATTCTGAAATTTTTTAATTTCCAAACTTGGCAACCCCCTCTTTCCCATTAGGTGAAGGTGAAGTTGCTCAGTCGTGTCCGACTCTTTGCGACCCCGTGGACTGTAACCTACTAAGTGTCTCCGTCCATGGGATTCGATAAATTAAGATATATAGGTTTCCATTTGCTTATAGCAGCAGAAATATGCTATGATATCTCAGCATTGCACATCTTTTTGTCCTCTGCTAAACTACTTTAAGAAGTAAAATATATTCCATCTTTCCTCAAGGCTCTAATTGCCAAAAAATATCAAATCTAACTAAAAATGACCATTTTACTCCCTTTAAAGTGTTTGATTTAATTATGGTACTTTGTTTTCTTAGTTCACTGGAGTCCCCAATTAAAATAACAGACTCATGCAGATGTGCCTTGAGATTTTAAGAGGTCAGTTTACCATGCCATGGAGAAAAAGGAACAGAATTAAAGCAGTTTACTAAAAAGTGACTTCAAAGAACTAATACTTCAAATTAAAGTGTGCTCCAAAACGTTACTCACATCTATTTTAATATATTGCATTGGTTATGAATTAAAATCAAAGTTCTACCTCTCAGAATTCTCTCTTTGGGGAACACTTATTTCTAAAAGAATCGTCCCTCTTTCTAAAAAAATGATGTTTTCTACAATTAATGAAATTAGTCTTCGTTTTCAAGATTTCTGAGCAAACTTGTTAGACTGTTTATATCTGGTTTAACATCTGACCTAATTTTAATTTGCAGAACATAATTGGAGCTTGAGGATATCATTATTCATAGTACTTTTCTAATTCTATCAAATGAGAGTTAACCTTTGAATAAAGAAGGCTATTCAAAGAAAACTGAGCTATTTCTTCTCTTCTTAAATGTAGATGAAAACAGAACCAGTCTTTTCTAACTTTTCTGTTGCTGATACTTCACTCATAAAATATGCATGTTGTTTCATTGTTTATAATTGCCTTGGGAAAGTACTTACTTACACCTGTTAGTAAATAAAGAATTTATAAATTTATAAGTTTTTTAAAATTTTGATGCTCTCATCTTTCAATTCAACTGAAATTCAATTGAAAATAGGGTGTAAATTTTTGGCATGTGCTTTCATTACTAATGTGAATTGCTTTCTTATATTTTGGTAAATCTTTAAACTCAAATGTATTTCTTAAACTGATCATTGAAAATCAGCCAAAGGTTATTTTCATGACTAGAATTTTTTGCTGTATAAGCCTAGCAAAATTGCACATTTTGCTTTCTAGTCACAGAATTGCAAAATGTTATATTCAACAGTTTTTATAATGCTAACATTAAATAAATAATGTTGTAAATAAATAGAGCATGATAATTATCTTTGATCTCATGGTTAAGTTATTGAAAATATTTAAATATTGAATTATAAATAGCATTAAGATAATTCTGTTTTTTCCTAACTCCAAGCCCTAATAATTTACAAAGACTCTTTTGAGATAATTGATGACAGTTATAATGCTCTACTTTTTTCATAACTCCCCTTTTTTGGGAAAACATTTAGGATAACTAGCAGGTACAGTTATTAATTGCTTAGAGGTTCACTAAAAATAAAGCTACCATTTTACAACATTTCTTCAAGTAATTACAAAATATGTATTACATTTTATAATTAAAAAATCCATTTGGAGTTCAGTAAATTTAACCCCATTTGTTCTTTGTCATTCAGCTAATATTTGGAAGTGCAGAAACTGTACTTTCTAGTACAGTTTGAAATCAAGAAGTGTGGTGCTTCCAGATTACCTCTTCCTTCTCAGAACTGTATTGGCTATTTAGAGTTCTTGAGAGTTCATAAAAATTTTAGTATTGTGTTTTTTGTCTGTGAAATATACTATTGGAATTTTTATAGGAAAAGCACTGACTCTTTTAGATGATTTTGAACTGAGTGGACATTTAAATAAATTAATACTTCCAATCCATGAATGAACACAAGATATCTTTTCATTTGTTTTGTATCCTTCAATTTCTTTCTTCAAATTTTTGTAATTTTTAGTGTATAAAACTTTCACCTTTTTGGTTTAATTTATTCATAAATATTTTATTGTTTTAATGCTATTATAGAAAAGAATTTTCTAAAGCTGCTTTTTCAGATATTTTATTGTTAGTGTACAGAAACATGATTGATTTTTTGTATACTGATTTTGTAGTTTGCAACTTTACTGAATTTGTTGATTTTTAAAAATCCAAAAGTAAGATCGTATCATCCAAAAAAAAGTTTTACTTCTTCCTTTCTGATTTAACTTTGTTTTTCTTGCCTTTTTATAGGAGTAAGAATGGGCAGAATAGTGTGAATGGGCACCCTTATATTCTTCCTGATCTAGAGGAAGAGCTTTTAACCATTCATAGTCAAGTTTGATATTAGTTGTGGACTTGACATATAGGCCTTTATTATGATAAGATATGTTTCTTTTATCCCCAGTTTCTTAAGCATTTTTATAATAAGTAATGTTTAATTTTGTCAAATGTGGGTCAAGATAAAAGAAAGGATAGGGAAACAGGAAATGAATTAAAAGTAGTTCAAAATTACCATTTTTAGTTAAAAATATGTCTGAAGTGCAGAGAGGTTTACTAGTAATAAAAAAATCCCAGATAAACTCTAACAAAAATGTTTCAGACACAGCTAAAAATATAAATGCCATAAACCTTTTTATATTTTGCTTCTGTTTGATTTTCTTTAACTTCTTTCTCAGAAAGAATTAGATTTCAGAAAAGTTTTTCAAAAATAGGTATAGAAATAATGTGTTTTAGAGCACATCCTACTGCACTGGAAGGATCTGAATCACAGTCCTTAACTCTAGTGTTCAGTAAGATATGAACTACTTCTTAGAAATTATTCTGCTGGTTTATATACAAAATATGAAATCACAGGCAAAAATTGTGAATTGTCAGTGTTTACCTTAACATACTTAAATAACTTATCTAATAACTGGGACCTATCTCATTTTTTAATATGTTTGGATATATCCTATGCCCCTCAGACAGAGTAGATAGTCAGGCTTCTATCTTCTTGGTAGAAAAAAAATAGCAATCTGAAATTGTTAGTTCATCCATAATTGTAATTGGTGAGGTATTGGAGAATATGACAGAGCTGCTGAAATATTTGTGTGCACATTTGTGTGTCTGTGTGTGTGCATGCGCACATGTCGGTGGCATACTGTCATGTAACAATAGGTATCAAAACCCTTCCTTTTAAGTTCATACACCTGCCAGAAGTTGTGGCCAGCTTCCTCTCCATAAGACTTTATAAGCAGTGTGAGAGCCAG
This sequence comes from Oreotragus oreotragus, assembly GCA_006410675.1. NCBI lineage: Eukaryota > Metazoa > Chordata > Mammalia > Artiodactyla > Bovidae > Oreotragus > Oreotragus oreotragus. The sequence continues at coordinate 90,806 of SJYX01020910.1, forward strand.
CTCTGCAAACACTCATTTTCTATCTACTTGATATAAGTAATGTGTCCATTTTTAGAATAATTCTGTCATGGAAAGTGATGAATTGTTTCCCACATAAGAGATAAGAGGAAGTTTTTCCCTTCTTTAAAGCCAAGGGATCTGGATTCCAAGAGAATCATTTTTAAAGCCTGGAGCCCCCTACAAGGTGAGGGTATTGGACTTCCAAACACTAGTTCAGTGTCTATGCAACTAGAAAAAGAATGAAAACATAAGTTCTCCAAAGATAAAAAATAATACATATTTCATACATTACTGCCTCAAGGTTGAGGAAACAAGGGTGGTCATAATAAGAAATGCAAACAATAATATGCATCAGCGGAGTATAGGGTAATACCAGCAACTGGAGAACAGGCCTAAAGAAGGACTAAGCTTGCTTAAAAAATCATGCTGAAGTGAACTGCTCTGGGATGATCTACCCATGTGAAATTTGCCAAGGCATCTCCTTGCATCCCACAGCTCTAGAATGAGGGTAATTAAAACACCCAACCAAATGGGGATTGATGTTGGGAATGAAATCAGACTGAAACCAATTTCAGTTATATACAGATATTTCTGTATTTTCCCTCGTAATCCTCACAAAACTCCTCCTTACCATTCCAAGGAGACAGAGATATAAGGAGAGAAGCAGATATAAGGAGACCTTTATATAAAAGCTGAGACTAAAAGTTAAAAAAAAAAGCTAGCCTAAGTTTTAAGAAGTGTGGTGAAAGTATTTCAGAAACTCAAAACTCATTATAAAGTTAAGGAATTGTACTGAGAATTCAGTTAATGAGTTACTATTGGAGGGGAATCCTTGTATGGGATAGATGCCACATTTTAATTAGAAACAAATAAAACTTTATTCTCAAATGATTTGAAATTACTCAGTCCAATTAACTTGAATGTGTAGATGAGTGGTGAGGTACAAAATTAAACCAAATGAGACACTTTGTCCATGATATCATACAAACTGAGGACAGAGTACTTTACTCTGGATATTAGTAGAGATAAAGTTATAGGGACTTTTTCTTTTAAGGAGTAACAGCTAAATATTTTATTATCATTTTAAGATAATAAAAATGAAACACTCTCAGCAGATTCCTAGTCAGAGGTGTTACTGATGAAATTTCTACAGCCTCTACCACATGGGCCCGGATAGGTCTTTCCACTTCTGGCATGATCTTCTCCTGAGGGTTCTAGTATTTGTGCAGATGAGCAGAACTTGTCATTTCTGCCATACCTTTCTCTTCTGTGGTGAGATATTGATGTATTTCTAGTGTCCATAGTTCACCACTAGCTGGTCCTATTTTTTGTTCTCTTGTATGTTCTACCAGAGACAGACTTTTAAACCATAACCAACTTTATCAATGCAAATCAGAAATAGATGTCAAACCAACAATCTGCCTCTCCAGTGAGCATTCAAAACCAGTCAAACAATGAAACAGCATATCAAGTGGTAGAGATTCTATCCCACCCTGTCTGTGACTCACTTTTAATTTTAATTAATGTATGTGCTGAGAAAATTTACTTGCATCTGTAAGTAAATGGTATTTGGAGCTTCATTATTAACTGGTGTTTATAATAATTCTTTGAATTTCTCCCTATTGTATTTTAAAAATCACCTAGAGATCACTCAACAGAATTATTTTCAATGATTCATCAGCTGAGAATTCAAACAGCACCTTGCTAAGTTTGGTTGAAAACAAATGATTAGAAGGCATTTGACTACTAAAATATTTTTCTTTCTGGAAATGCTAACATATATTTTTAATTGAAGTATAGTTGATTTATAATATTAGTTTCAGGTGTATAGTACAGTGTCAATATTTTTTATAGATTATACTTCACTTGCATACGTTTACTTTTAAGATACTACATATAAGTGAAACAGAGAATATTTGTCTTTCTCTGCCTGACTTATTTCACTAAGCTCACCACTTTCTAGGTCTATCTATGTTGCTAAAAATGACAGTTTTGATTCTGTTTTATGGCTGAGTAGTATTGTAGTAGTGTGTATCATATCTTCTTTATTTATCTGTTGATGGACACTTAACTTACTTCCACATCTTCCTGCTATTGTAACTAAAGCTGTTATGAATGTTGGAGTGCATGTATCTATCTGAATTAGTGTTTTTGATTTCGTAGGATATATACTCAGAATTGGAATTACTGTATCATAGTTTTTTGAGGAGCCTCCATATTGTTTTCCATATGGCTGCACCAATTTACATGCCTTCCAGAAGTGTGCAAAGGTTTCTTTTTCTTGCATCCTGGCAAACATTTGTTATTTTTGTTTTTTATGATAATAGCGATTCTGACAGATGTCAGGTGTATTTCATTGTGGTTTTGATTTACATTTCTCTGATTAACAATGTTGAGCATCTTTTCATGTGCCTGTTCGCCATCTGTGTTTCTCCTTTCAAAAAATGTCTATTTAGTTCTTATGACTGTTTATCAATTGGATTTTTTTATATTGAGTTGTATGAACCAGTTATATATTTTAGATATTAATTGGTATTATCATTTGCAAGTATTTTTCCATTTAGTAGGTTAGTAGGTTGTCCTTTCATTTTATCAGTTCTTTCCTTTGTTGTTGAAAAGCTTTTAAGTTTAATTAGGTGCCATTTGTTTACTTTTGCTTTTATTTCCTTTGCCTTAGAAGATGTATCCAAAAATATTTAATACATTTTATGTCAAAGAATATTCTATGTTCTCATGTAGGAATTTTAGGGTTTCTAGTCTTACACATGGATTTTTAATCCATTTTGAGTTGATTTTGTGTGTAATATCAGGTAATGTTCCACTCTCCTTTAGCTATATAATTTTCCCAGTACCACTTTTAAAATGACTTTATTTCCTCCATTTATATTTCTGCCTCCTTTGTTGTAGGTTAGTTGATCATAAGTGCCTGGGTTTATTTCTGGGCTCCATTCTGTTCAGACCTGACAAAGCATATGAATGGGTAGGGTGTGCAGCCACTATTGGCTGTTATACACAGGCAGCACATGGGTCTCTGACTGTGGCCATATCAAACTGATCCCCTGACCCACAATGAGCACTAGCATTAGCCCTTCTTGTTCCAGTGCTTCTCTCCTCTAAAGTGAGGGTGTCAGTGCTTTGAAAGAACACATGGAGCCAGCTTGAACCCAACTCCCAGGACTTCTTTTCCAACAACTTGGGACCCAATCCCATCCTCAGTAGGGTGGTGACAGCCATTAAGCAGAAGGTAAGCCTTGGCATCACTGACTCAATGGCCATGAGTTTGAGTGAACTCTGGGAGTTGGTGATGGACAGGGAGGCCTGGCATGCTGTGATTCATGGGATCGCAAAGAGTCGGACACGACTGAATGATTGAACTGAACTGAAGCCTTGGCTCACACCTGGCTCTGATCCTAGCCCCTCTATCTCCGCCCTCCCCCCACCACCCAGATGGTAGCTTCTAGCATACTCTGAGAAAGATGTGATGTATAGTCGCATCAAATCCAGCTCTCACACCAAAGCCACTGGGGGCCTGCAGATTGTACAGGAAAGCTCCTAGGTGAGGACACACCTTCAAGACATGATAGGTAACTGTCACCTAGTTTCATAATAGGTAACTGTTTCACCTAGTTTCATAGAGACAGAGGAAATTAAGCAAAATGAGATGGTAGAGGAATTCATCTCAACTTAGAGAATAAGAGAAAAGCCCCTAAACAGCTGATGAAATGGAAATAAACAATTTACAGGATAAAGAATTCAAATGATTAGTAATAAGAATACTGTCTGGATTAGAGAAAAGAATATATGAACACAGTGAGAATATTAACAAGGAACTAGAAAATATAAAAAGGACCAGTCACAACTGAAGGATGTAATTATGAAAATGAAAAACACACTTGAAGGAATTGATAGTACAGTAGGTGATACAGAAGAAATATAAGTGATCTGGAAGACAGAATAATGGAAATCACCACCTGAGAATGGCAAAAACGAAAACAAATTTTAAAAATTGAGAATAGTTTAAGGGTCTGTGAGACAGCATCTGGCATATCAACATTTTTGCTTTATTTTAGGGGTCCTGGAGAAGGCAATGGCACCCCACTCCAGTACTCTTGCCGGGAAAATCCCATGGACGGAGGAGCCTGGTGGGCTGCANAAAAACGAAAACAAATTTTAAAAATTGAGAATAGTTTAAGGGTCTGTGAGACAGCATCTGGCATATCAACATTTTTGCTTTATTTTAGGGGTCCTGGAGAAGGCAATGGCACCCCACTCCAGTACTCTTGCCGGGAAAATCCCATGGACGGAGGAGCCTGGTGGGCTGCAGTCCATGAGGTCGCTAGGAGTCAGACACAACTGAGTGACTTCACTTTCACTTTTCACTTTCATGCATTGGAGAAGGAAATGACAACCCGCTCCAGTATTCTTGCCTAGAGAATCCCAGGGACAGGGGAGCCTGGTGGGCTGCCATGTATGGGGTCGCTCCGAGTTGGACACGACTGAAGCGACTTAGCAGCAGCAGCAGCAGCAGCAGCAGCAGCAGCAAAGGAAAAAAGGACTAGTGTATCAAAAATATATTTGATGAAACTATGGCTGAAAAATTCCCAAACCTGAAGAAGAAACAGATGTTCTTGTAGAGGAAGTATCATATATTTTACCAAATTTGACTAAGTAAATGATGTCAATTTTATTTTTCTCTACTAGTACTTAAAGTTGAGTATTTAGTTAATCCTTTAGTATAGTGCCCCAAATCATAACATTTAGGAATTAATTTTTAAAAGAATACATAATCCCATAAAATGAAAATTATAGCAATTTCTGGAAGTTATGAGAAAAGGCCTAAGTCGAAAGTTACCTGCTCATAGATTAGAAGACAAGATACTAACTTTCTTCAGATTGGCTGATAGATTCAATGCATTTATAATAAATATACTCTGGCATTTTCTTAAAAAAAATGCACAAGTTGGTTATAAAATGTATATCAAAATGAAAGCAAACTAATATAATTCATCTAAAATTTTTTTAAAAAGAACAAAATGGAAAGGCCTACAGTAACTAATGTTAAGACTTTAAAACTACATTGATAAAGGAAACGTGAATTTGGTAAAATGTAGTATGAATGCAGCAGGATAGAGTCCAAAGTAAACATACCCATCCCTAAATGGTAAACTATTTTTTAATGATTAACCAATTCAGTGGGGAAAATGTATTTTTAATAAATTTTGTTTATACAACTGTATTCACACCACACACAAATTTGCCTTGAAATAGATCATAGACATAAGTGTAAAACAAAGATTACAAAACTCTTAGAAAAAAAAAAGTATGAGAAAAAAAATGTTTCAGCTTGGTGTTAGCAATATTTTTGTGGTCATAACAAAAAATTTACAAAGAGAGAGAGAGAGAGCCCACACCAGATGGTGTAGGAGTAGGTGTATGTGGAGTACATCTCTCTCCATGGATACATCAGGAATACACCTTCAGACACAGAAGAGCATGCAGAACACCAGCTGAGAACGGACAGGAGTACCTGACCAGCAGAAAAGAATACACAGAACCACGCAAAACTCCATAGACAAAGGAGCTACGGGGGAAAACAGAAGTGTTAGTAGGACTGGACCTGCCCTCCGTGAGTGGGGGAACTGAAGCAGAGGTACAGTCCCCACATCAGGGCAATTGTCTGTCAGAGGAGAAATATTTAAGGCTGAGAGTGAAACAGCTGATCTGTGGCAGCCTAAATGGAATGAGAATCNGGAAAACAGAAGTGTTAGTAGGACTGGACCTGCCCTCCGTGAGTGGGGGAACTGAAGCAGAGGTACAGTCCCCACATCAGGGCAATTGTCTGTCAGAGGAGAAATATTTAAGGCTGAGAGTGAAACAGCTGATCTGTGGCAGCCTAAATGGAATGAGAATCAAACAGTCCTTGCCACAGCTATACATACCCCAGACAGGGAAACAGGTCCTAGAGAAGGCACAACAGCTGGGAGCTGGAGTTTAGGGGTAGTGGAGCAATCCCAGGGCAAGGGCTGCCGTTGACTAGGGCAGGACGGATCAAGGGGATGTGAGGAAGGAGACTGTGGTGGGGAAATGTCTGTGGAAGAAAGCCAGGCAGCCATGGAAACAAGGTGATAATATTGAGTCATGCGTAGGGGGTGGAGCCATCACCATACCCACACACCAGCATCAGCAGCAACAATAGAGAGGCTGGCCCATCAAATGCCTGACACACTGAGCTACAGAGTAGGACCCCACCCAGGGTGCTCCTTCAAGTGACTGATTCATCGATCTGCAGAGTAGGACCCCAACAAGGGGAGCCCCTCTATATGCCTGACACACTAAACAACAGAGAAGGACCCCAGGCAAGAGAGCCCTCTAAGTAACTGAACGGGTGGATCTACGGAGAAAGACTGGCCAAAGAGGCCTTCTGATTACCAGCTACTAGAATCTTGAAAAAAGACTCTGATAGGGCCATAACTCCTGTGGTGGAGGCAGTCCCTGTCCCTGCACACTTGGCACCACCAGGGTCCACACAAGCCAAGAAGCTGTGACACCTTCATGTTTAACCCTCTCTGGGGCAGAGCTGCCACAGGCAAGAACAGTCTTGTACCTATGCATGCAGGATCATTTAGGTTATGTCCAGCTTTTGTGACCTTGTGAACTGTGGCCTGCCAGGCTTTTCTGTCATGGGGGTTCTCCAGGCAAGAATACTGGAGCATATTGCCCAATACTGGTTGCCATACCCTTCTAGAGCACTGTATTTCCTGTTCCCCTTGCCACCAACTCCCCTGAGTACCTGGTGCTGTCAGAACCCCTGCAACCCAAACAGCTGCACCACCCCTACACCTGGCCTTCACTCGGGCAGACCCAAGTCCTCCAGGGCAGCCTTAGGAGCAAACACCAGTGGACGACCCATATGCAGAGGAGGAAGTAAAACCACAATTGAAACCCAGGGGCAGTGTGGCTATGGAAGAAGAACCATAACCTTCCCATCAGCTGTACGAGCTGCAGGTTAAATCCATATGATCAGCTCGGCAGACTCTGTGTCTATGGAATATATGAAAGGATATTGAGAACTCCCACAAAAGAAAACGCACTAGTTCTGATAGCTGTGGACATTGGAGGCAAGAATGTACAGGAGTAGGACCAGATTAGAATCTGAACTGCCCCCAGACCAGATCCAGAGACCAGCACAATGTTGGAGGGCATCCTAGGGAGGTGAGGTGGACTGTGACTCCCAGCAGTGACTCAAGAAAAACATTTGTTATTATGTCTTGACTTGTTCTGTAGATTCTTTCAGATTTTTTTCTTTGTTTCCCTCCGTTTCGCCCCCTCTCTCTTGTAGTTGTCGATTTTATTGGCACTATGAAATTTAATTAAGCTTTTGAGCTTTTTTTCTGGTCAGTCACATTTTTCATTCTTGTAAACCTTTGCCTCTACGTTGAGCTTTTGCAGTTCTGTGGAGTTTGTTTTTTTGTTTTTTTTTTTCCTATCTTCCTTTTTTATTCTTTTCTCTATTTTTAATTTTAATTATTTAAACCTATTATTATTTTTTCTACATTTATTCCTTTGTTTGCTTTTCCTACTGTTCTTTTCCCCGTGCAGCTAACCTTTAATGTATATAAATCCTTTTCCTCTACCTCTATTTAACTTTGCATATCTATTCTTTCTTTCTTTTCTTTTTTCCTTTCCTCTCAACATATTTGTTAGTTTTGATTGGGCTTCCCTGGTGGCTCAGAGGTTAAAGCGTCTGTCTCCAATGTGGGAGACCCAGGTTCGATCCCTGGGTCACGAAGATCCCCTGGAGAAGGAAATGGCAATCCACTCCAGTATTCTTGCCTGGAGAATCCTGTGGATAGAGAAGCCTAGTAGGTTACAGTCCACGGGGTCGCAAAGAGTCGGACACGACTGAGCGACTTCACCTTCACCTTCACCTTTGATTTCATTGCTTTATTCCCCACTTGGCACCTTGCTTTAGTTTTGTTTTCCAGTTTGTGCTTTAGTTAGTTTTGTTCTTAACTGGTAAATATAATTTTTGATTTCCTTTTTCACTGGGTCAACCTACTATATTTTTGTTGGACTGTTTTGATTTTGCTTATGGGTGTATATTCCATTATTTTAATTATTATTTGCCTGATTTTGTAACTGCCATTTGTCTGGGGTTCATCTTTGTTTTTTCATTTGGAGGTATTTGTTTTAATCTCAATGCCATAACAAACCACTTGTGGAAGCCATAGGCTTTAAGCCTTTGGAGTGGGAACACTGGCTCCAAGGCCCTAGATGACCAGAGAACTAACCCTAGGGAGTATCCAATAGTGAGAACACACACAAAGGAAACCACTAGACTACAAGACCTGGCATCACCCAACCACCAATAGTAGCACCCTGTGCAGGACATCTCATCTAAACCACAAACTAAACAAAAATATAAACCCAACCATCAGTAGACAGGATTACCACCTCAGTCAGCCTTGCCCATCAAAGGAAAAACAAAACAACAACAACAAAACTCAGCAAAAAATCTCACCCTATAAGAAGCTTACAGAAACCCCTGGACTAACCCTCAGAGGGTAGAAACCAAAAGGAAGAAAGAATTCAACTTGGAAACCTGGGAAAAGGAGACCTCAAACACAATAAGTTAAAAAAAAATAATTAAAAGCCAGATAAATACTACACAAATGAAGGAACAAGCTAGAAACACAGAAGTCAAAATAAATGAAGCGGAAATAGGCAAGCAACCTGAAAAAGAATTCAGAATAATGATAGTTAAGATGATCAAAACCCTTGAAAACAGAATGGAGGAAATGCAAGAATCAGTTAACAAAGACCTAGAAAAATTAAAGAATAAACATACTGAGACAACAGAATTACTGAAATTAAAAATACTCTAGAAGGAATCAATAGCAGAATATCTGAAGCAGAAGAATGAATCAGTGAGCTGATAGATAGAATGGTGGAAATTACTACTGAAGAACCAAATAAAGTAAAAAGAATTAAAAGAATGGAGGATAGTTGCAGAGACCTCTGGAATAATATCAAACACAGCAACATTCAAATTATAGGGATCCCAGAAGAAGAGAAAAAGATAGGGTACGAGAAAATTTTTGAAGAGATTATAGCTGAAAATTTCCCCAACATGGAAAAGGAAATAGTCAATCAAGTCCAAGAGGCACAAAGAGTCCCATACAGGATAAACCCAAGGAGAAACACACCAAGACACATACTAAGCAAACTAACAGAGACCAAGCACAACGAAAGAATATTAAAAGCAGCAAGGGAGAAGCAAGTAACATACAAGGGAAACCTCTTACGTTTAACAGCTGATCTTTCAGCAGAAACTCTGAAGGCCAGAAGGGAATGGCAGGATATATTTAAAATACTGAAAGGGAAAAAATCTACAACCAAGATTACTGTACCTGGCAAGGATCTCATTCAAAATTGATGAAGAGAACTCAGCACCACCAAACTAGTTTTACAACAAATGCTAAAGGGACTTATATAGTCAAGAAATACAAGAGAAGAAAAAGATCCACAAAATCAACCCCAAACAATTTAAAAAATAGCAATAGGAACATATATATCAATAATGACTTTAAATATAAATGGATTAAATGCTTCAACCAAAAGACACAGACTGGCTGAATGGATAAAAAAACAAGACCCGTACCTATGCCCTCTATAAGAATTCCACTTAAGACCTAAAGACACACAGACTGAAAGTGAGCAGATGGAAATATATAATCCATTTGAAGAAATCAAAAGGAAAATCAAAAAATTTATAGAAACAAATAACAATGAAAACATGACAACCCAAAACCTATGGGATGCACCAAAAGCAGTTCTAAGAGGGAAGTTTATAGCAATACAATCCTAGCTCAAGAAACAAGAAAAACATTGAATAGAAAACCTAACTTTACACCTAAAACACCTAGAAAAAGAAGAACAAAAAACCCCAGCAAAATTAGTATGAGGAAAAAAAATCACAAAGATCAGAGCAGAAATAAGTGAAAAAGAAATGAAAGAAACAATAGTAAAGATTAATAAAACTAAAAGCTGGTTCTTTGAGAAGATAAACAAAATTGACAAACCTTTAGCCAGACTCATCAAGAAAAAAAGAGATAAGAATCAAATCAATAAAATTAGAAATGAAAAAGGAGAGGTTACAGCAGGAAGAAATATAAATTATGAATAACCCAATTACAAGCACTGAAATTGAAGCTGTGACTAAAAATCTCCCCAAAAACAAAAGCCCAGGACAAGATGGCTTTACAGGAGAATTCTATTAAACATTTAGAGAAGAACTAATACCTATCCTTCTAAAACTCTTCAAAAACTTACAGAGAAAGGAATACTTCCAAACTCATTCTATGAGGCTGCCATCACTCTTATACCAAAACCAGAAAAAGATAATACAAATAAAGAAAACCACAGGCCAATATCACTGATGAACATGGATGCACAAATCCTCAACAAAATTTTAACAAACAGAATTCAGCAACACATCAAAAGGTTCATATACCATGATCAAGTTGAGTTTATTCCAGGGATGCAAGTATTCTTCAATATAGAGAAATCAATCAATGTGATATACCATATTAGCAAATTGAAAGATAAAAACCATATGATCATCTCAATATATGCAGAAAAAGCCTTTGACAAAATTCAGGACCCATTTATGAGTAAAACCCTTCCAGAATGGGCAGGTAGGTTCCAAGAAGGAACCTACCTCAATGTAGTAAAGGTCATATATGATAAGCCTACAGCAAACATTATTCTCAATGGTGAAAAAGCATTCCCCCTAAGATCAGGAACAAGACAAAGGTATCCAATCTTCCCACTATTATTCAACATATTTCTGGAAGTCCTACCTATAGCAATCAGAGAAGAAAAAGAAAATAAGAAGAATCCAGATCAGAAAAATAGAAGCAAAGCTCACACTGTTTCCAAATGATATAGAAAACCCTAAAAATAGTATCACAGAATTGTTAGAGCTAGTTAGTTAATTTAGCAAAGTTGCAGGATACAAAATCATTACACAGAAATCACTTGCATTTCTATATTCTAACAATGAAAAATCAGAAAGAGAAATCAAGGAATCAATCCCATTCACCATTGCAACAAAAATAAATATCTAGGAATAAACTTACCTAAGAAGACAAAAGAACTGTACACAGAAAATTATAAGATATTAATGAAAAAAATCAAAGATGAGATAAACAGATGGAGAGATATCTCATGTTCCTGCGTAGGGAGAATCAATATTGTGAAAATAACTATACTATCAAACACAATCTACAGATTCAATGCAATCCCTATCAAATTACCAATGGCATTTTCACAGAACTAGAACAAAAACTTGCACAATTCACGTGGAAACTCAAAAGACCCCAAATAGCCAAAGCAGTCTTGAGAAAGAAGAATGGAGCTGGAAGACTCAACCTTCCTACTTCAGATTATACTACAAAGTTACAGTCATCAAGATAGTATGGTCCTGGCACAAAAACAGAAATATAGACCAATGGAAAAAGATAGAAAGCCCAGAAATAAACCCATGCACCTA
>SJYX01020912.1:0-100648 GCA_006410675.1 Oreotragus oreotragus
TGTCTCGCCGCCATAACTTTCAGACTAGTAGAGTCTGCCTCCACCTGATGGAAATATCTAGTAATTAAGCCAGCAGTCTTCAGCCCAAGGTGTGTATCAGAATCACCTGGCAGGCCCAGGAAGCATCAAAGACCTCCGCTTGCTGGAAGAGCCCTCTGAACTTGAGCAGCTCGGCGGCTCCGGCAGAGGGGGGACCCACCCCCCAGGAGGCAGGCCCACAGTACAGAGCCGCTGCGCGGGCTGGACCTGAGTGTCACCACATCAGGCTTATCCGCCTGGTTGATTAATGACTGAGTCGCTCCTGCCGGGATCGAGGGCAGACAAGAGACGTGTTTCCAGGCAGACTGTCCCCTGTCTCAGGAGGGACACTCTGGCCCTTCTCTCTCAGGATCCACCCTCTCAGGTGAGTTTCTGGAGGCTGGAGTCACAGGGGCCTTCTTTTCTTGGCCGTGTCTGCGGCTCCCCACGCAGGCTCCTCGGCTTATTTGGCTGTGCTGGGTTTTCGTTGCTGTGCAGGCTTTTCTCTGGTCGTGGCGAGCAGGGCCCCATGTTCCTCCCAGAGGGTGAGGAGCCGGCAGGGCAAGGCGAAGGTCTCCGGTGCGGCGAAACAGACCTATTGGTCTGTTGGTCTCGGAGACTCTCCAGAAGAGGAAGGGCTACCATAATTTCTTTATCCATCATCCTTCTATGGATACTTAGGTTGTTTCCATATCTTGGCTACTGTAAATAATACTGCCAATGTATCTTTTCAAATTAATGTTTTTGTTTTCTTTGGATGAATAAATATGTGGAAGTAGAATTTCTGGATTATATGATTGTTCTAGTTTTAATTTCTTGAGGAATTCCCCTACTGTTTTCCATAATGACTGCACCAATTTATATTCCCATCAACAGCACACAAGTATTTGTTTTCTCTACATCATGTCAACACTTGTTATTTCTTGTCTTTTTGATAATAGCCATTCTGACAGGTATGAATTGATATCTCTTTCTCATTTTGATTTACATTTCTCTGATTAGTAATAATGAGCACATTTTCATGTGTCTTTTGATCATCTTTATGTCTTCTTTGGAAAAATGTCTATTCAGATCCTCTGCTACTGCTGCTGCTGCTGCTAAGCCACTTCAATCGTGTCTGATTCTGTGTGACCCCATAGATGGCAGCCCACCAGGCTCCCCTGTTCCTGGGATTCTCCAGACAAGAACATTGGAGTGGGTTGCCATTTCCTTCTCCAATGCATGAAAGTGAAAATTGAAAGTGAAGTCGCTTAGTCGTGTCCAGCTCTTCGTGACCCCATGGACTGCAGCCTACCAGGCTCCTCTGTCCATGGGATTTTCCAGGCAAGAGTACTGGAGTGGGGTGTCATTGCCTTTTCTGATTCAGATCCCCTACTCATTTTTAAATTGGATTAGTAATATTTTTTGCTATTGATTTTTATGAGTATTTATACATTTTGGATATTAACCTCTTATTGGATATATGATTTGCAAATATTTTCTCTCACTCAATAGGTTGCCTTTTGATTTTGTTGATGGTTTGCTGTACAGAATCTTTTTAGTTTGATATAGTCCCACTTGCTTATTTTTATTTTGTTGATTTTGCTTTTGGAGTCAAACCCCAAAAATCATCACCAACACCTATGTCAAGGAGCTTACCACCTATGTTTTTTTTCTAGAAACCCTGATTTCAGTTCTTGTATTTAACTCTTTAATCTATTTTAAGTTAATTTTTGTATCTGGTATAACGTAGTGATCGAATTTGACTTTTTTGCATGTAACTGTGCAGTTCTTCCAACACTACTGAAGAAACTGTCATTGTCCATTGTATATTCCTGTCAGGAATATACAATGGACAATGACGGTTTTGTTTAGTGTCATAAATTAATTGACCATATAGTCATAAATGTATTTCTGGGCTCTCTATTCTGTTCCATTAATCTATGTATCTGTTTTTGTGCCAGTGTCATACTGTTTTGATTACTATAGCTTTGTAGTATAATCACAGAAGATATTATTGTTTCATTTTTACAGATGAGGAAAGAAAAGAGTTTAGGGTGGAGGTGGATATTCATTTTCTCTCATTTTTCTTCCTCCCCAAGTTCCTGCTACCTTTAATAAGCAACAAATAAACATAAATTCATATTTAAAATTACAGCTTCTGTCCTCTCTTGAAAGAAATTAGAATGAGGAGGCTGAACTGTCTCATTGTATTATTGGCATCTATGGTGGAAGGAAGGATTTGTCTGATTGCTAATATGGCAAGTCCAAAATCCAGTGGTCCACATATCTCTGGTGGGGTAGATATGTTGAGCTTAACTTCACACATGCTATTGAAAGTTTTAAATGCATATGGATTATCTAGGCATATCAAAAATACTGACCCCAGCTCAGTAGGTCTAGGGTGGGGCCAGTTTTTGCATTTCTAAGAAGCTTACAGAAGCTTATGCTGCTGGTCCATAGATCAGATTTAGTAGTGAGCTGCTTAAACTGTCTTGCCTCCTTTCCCTAGAGCTGCTCTCTGCTGGTATATCATGTTCACCTCCTTTTCCTCTGCCTAGGAAAGATTGATGATTTCTCAGGTGTTCTGCCTGTCATAAGCAAATTAGCTTAATTCAAGGACTGGTAGTAGGGAAGATTGAAAGTTCCCACCTTTTCTTGGAAAGAAGTGACATTTTCCAAGCATTTTACTAGGAATAAAGTGCAAATACTAGAGCTCTTCTGTCCTCCCATCCCATTTTTCAGGTGGTTCAGAACTGGAAGGGAAGAGGATTTTCTCATGATCAAACTAGTAGTATATTTTTCAAGAATTGTTTTGTGTATCCTCAGTAGTTATATTCTAGAGGGGAGAAACAAATAGTAAACAAACAAATAAATATATACAATAAATTATATGGGGGTTTCAATTGTTTTGGTGGTCAGGCAAAAGTCTAATGAACAGAGGACAGCTGAAGATTAAGTAAAATGATGAGATTGAAAGTGTCTAGTTTAGTGCCTGATGAAGGCCAGGTGCTGAAAAATGTTCCTTTCCCTTTACTTTGCACACCTGAAGATGTTTCTTTCTTGTGTCCAAGGGTAGGAAGAGTATTTCCCGGTTGATAGGAGGCCATGTGTGCCATATCTCCTAAGTTGTATCTTGGAAGTCTGATGACAGTTGGAAAACCTTTAACTGGGATTTTAGTAGGTTCTTTGGCCTTTTACCTCCTGTATGACATAGGGCTTTTCCATTGTGCACTGTCTGTTTAGTCGAGTGTCCGACTCTTTGTGACGCCACGGACTGTAGCCTTCCAGGTTCCTCTGTCCATGTGATTCTCCAGGCAAGAATACTGGAGTGGGCTGCCATGCCCTCCTTTAGGGGATCTCCCCAAGCCAGGGATCAGACCCAAGTCTCCCACATTCCAGGCAGATTCTTTACCACCAGGGAGGCCCAAGAATACTGGAGTGGGTAGCCTATCCCTTCTCCAGGGGATCTTCCCAACCCAGGACTCAGACCAGTGTCTCCCACATTGCAGGTGGATTCTTTACCAGCTGAGCTACTGTAATCAGTGACTGATGACCATCCCTCTAAGGAAATTCAAATCATTAAACCAAATAATTAAAGGGGAACTACATGCAGGCATACTGTTAAATCAGATAAAGACTTCCAGTTCCTTTATTAATCGCCATTCTCTTGAGCTCCTTAGGCTCTCCATAGTGAGATAATAAGTTCTAGAAGGTGATGGATGAATAATTTGATGAAGTGCATACCATAGTGCCTGGCACATAGGATATTTTTTTTCAGTACATAAAAGTGGATGATTGCATGCTAAATGCGTGTTAACTAATGAACAAGGCACAAAAACTTTTTCTCTTATTCTGGGCTAGTCTATCTAAGAACACTCTTGGGAAACATGAGGTGGTAGTGGACAGTGTGCTTCTCATTTAAATGAGTGACATGTGGGTGTTGTGATCATCACTTACCAGTATCAGTTTACTATTAGTATGTATAACTTGGTCTTCAGGGCAGACTCTATTCCAGTTTCCTGTAATTGTACAGTGAATTAGACTTGCCACCCTTAACATGGGAGTTTCACAGAAGTTATCAACTAGTCACCAAAGAACTTATTCTGAAATCCACTGTAATAGCTATTTGTTTTAGGATTGACTCTTAGCTATTTGAATATGTGTTTCACTTTGTTTTCATTATAAATGTATTACACATATTTCTAGGTCAACATTAAAATCATCTACAACAAACCAAGATAATTCAGCACTCTGACACACAATGGTTTAAAATGGATGTGCTCTGAATTTCTAGTTCCAGATTTAAGATGGTCAACTGAAATTCTGTTGACTCCCTCTTTGGTTTCTTCATCTGTAAACCAGGCATAGTGTTTCATTCCTGCAGAGGAGGCTGTGACCATCAATTAGGTATTTGTTGTAAAGGGCTTTGATAGCTTGAAAGAATGACCTTTCATAAAACAGGATACATTGTATTTATCCTTACAGTATTTTCTTGATTCTAATTATAACTCTTTTTTGTCCAACCATAGAAGGAGAATGGAAAAGGGAAAATGTGAGTACAGAGAAATTGGCACTGATTTCCATCACAAAAAGAGACTCTACAAAGCTCTGGAGGAAAGTTACACCACCGCATAGGCTGATGTTGGGTGAGTCTCCTGTTAAATTTAAATATTGCCTTGAAGTAAGACAGCAGGGACTATTTCAGAGCACCTACCTCAGACTAAAAAAAAAAAGTCAACAGTTGGTATGTGTTATTTTATATTTGTAAGCTTAAAAATTCATAGGGTTGGACAATTAGAGGAGGCTTTATAGAGCTACTTTAACCTAATCTTTTCATAGATAAGGAAATAGAGATTCAAAAAGTGTTTGTAAACTCTCCCTAAACTCACAGTGAACTGTTCACCTGATCTCAGTTCCATGGTTTTTAATTTACCTATGCCTGGGTTGTAGGATACTATAAGCATTCTTTTCTTTTCTTTTTTTCCTACAGTTAAATAAAAAGTTTAATAGGGTAAACACTATACTAGACACTGTAAAAGAACATTTTAGGAATTACATAATCTTACAAATATTACATTTCCCCTCTTCTTCTGATGGTCTTGTATGTGAATGCTCTTTAGTTTTTATTTTTTAAATTTTTTGGAGTATAGTTGGTATACAATTTTGTGTTACTTTCTGCTGTACAGCAAACCAAATCAGTTATACATGTACATATATCCACTCTTTTTTAGGTTCTTCTCTCATATAGGTCATCATTGTAATTAGCCTCCAATTAAAATATAAACATTATTTTCAAAAAGCTTCATAATATCAAGAGGAATCCAAGTAAACCAAACAGACTCTGCAGTCTATTTCACTGTGGCCTGTGAACATGACTTGTTTGATCAAAGCTTCTCCAGGTGAATTTCGGTCTGTGTTATCAGTTCCTTGGGACCCTGTCTCTGTTAGTGTTCTGGGGTTTCAGAAATGAACTTGGTTAACTTAAAAACAAATAAGGAAAAGAAATAGATGTGTAAACTAGGTAAGGATGTTATTGGAAAGGTATGATGTAGCCCATAGGAGAAAAGAGGCTGAAGAACGACGGTTCAGAAAGCTCTAGACCAGCACAGCTGCAGATTTCTAGTGGCAGCACCTGATGGAGAATCTGCTTACTCCCCAGGCATAGGCAGAGAAGCTTCCGGCTGTCCTACATCTTGTCATGCCAAGAGAACTTCGTATCTCAGGGCCAGAGGATCTGCCTAGTCTAGCTTGGGTAAAGAGCCTGCATTGTGTCTGGGCATGCTGTGGTGGGGCAGGGACTGAGTGAGACATTCTGATGGACAGATTAGTGAGGCCAAATGCATAGGCAAAGGGAAACTACCAAAGGGGAAAGAAGAAAATGAACTGTTGTTACCAAAAGCGGGAGGCATGGGTTCAGGGCCGCAGAAACATGCATATTCCTGGGATCCATTTCATTACCATAGATAGGAAAGAGTGCTCTGCGTACAAATTTTTACTTTGTAAAATGATAAAAACATTTCAGATGTTGTTGTTCAGGCTTAGTTCATACTTTTCACTTGTTCATGTCTCTGATTCCAATTATATTTAGACTGGTATGCCATTCAAGTCAACTAGAGAAAATATAATTATAGTGAGAGTTTTATTCAGCTTGGTTATAAGTAGTCACTTGTTCACTTCATTTATTCAATGGATATTTATAATAGACTTTGAAAATATAAGATTTAATTTCTGTTGCTGGGTTGGCAAGAGGGAGAAGCAGAGATTTTCTTTTGATTAAATAAATTAATTGTGCAACAAACTGAACTAGTGGCTTTGAAGCAGTGCTCTCCAGTGGCTCTGAGTCCCTGGTGGCCTTTGTCGGGTGGTGGGTAGGGAGCCAACTGTGTGGGCTTCAGTTCCTCAATGCCTTCACCTCTCCCCATCTGCTGTTCCCTATTTCTCACCCAGTCCTCTCCACTTACTTCAACCAGAAGAGTTTCAGTGTTTGTTGGCTATCTGAACAAGATTTCCTTTAATGAAAAACATGTTTGAAAATTACTAAACTATGTTACCATATGAACTGTTAGCATAGTTATTAGATTTATTAAACAAGTAACTTCCTAGTCCTATCTAGGTATGGAAAGCTCATCCTCATAAATAAAAAGCAAGCAAAACATTTTTAACCTATCTGTGAATGAGGCTTTATACTATACCCTTTGAAGGAATAATAAAATTTAAAAAGACAGCTTATTAGCTTAATTTAGTTGGGAAAACTAGGCAAACATAAAATAACGAAAGTTCAACAGAAATGTTTCAGCAGATAGGTTCAATAATCATAAACTGGATCACATCATCTCCATCCAGAGGGAATTACAAGGGAGAGAAGGACTTCTCGATGATATCATATTCCGTTCAGGTTTAAAGTTCTTTGAGTCTAAAGGATTTAAAGTATATCAGAATATACTTTTGTTATGGATTATTTCTGCATGTCCAGGTTATCTAAATTCCTAAATATCTTTTGGATTTTGGGACAAATATGAAAACAATATTTAAACTAATCTCATATTCTCTTTCTTTGGTCTGAATTTTCTAAGTCTGAAAAGCAAAATCACAGTTTTATTTTTGTATATGGAGGTGAAATGTTTTTATCTGGACTGTTAAGAAACAATGTTAAATTAACAAAAATCAAAATTTCATAGAAAATTAGAGTTCTTGTAGCTACTGATTTTACTCTGAATTTGATCTCTGTCACTGACTGCTGGGTGAAGTCTGACTCTATGGTTTTCCATTATGTCTGTGTTGAAAAGCTTTGTTCTGTCCATCCTTCATTTAATATACTCCTAAAGTCATTTTCCAGTGCAATCCCACCCAGTGAATTGACTCACATCAGAAGAATTCCAGAAATAAGAACAATCATGCCCTTTCTGTCCTTGATGTAATGGTGTTTTTCAGCATACTTTAATAGTCATGAGCCATATTTTGGCAGGCAACTGAAACAACCCTAGTTATCTGATTGCGTTACTGACCACTACCTTCCAAGGGGCACCTCAGGGGAAGAGACCTGATTTTAGGAACATTCTTTATTTTTTAACTTGAGGATGTTATCTGTTAACAAAATACTAGATTAAAAGTCATGAGAACTTTTTTTAGAGTGTATCTAAGGAATACAACAACACATATTTAACACACCAAGTTCTAAACATATGGATCCCTTAAAACAGACTGGTATAAACATTTTGATAACTCCTGGAGCTTGTCCTTTTAAGATAGTTTTAAATTGTGGGATTATTAAAATGTTTACCATCTAAAGTGGCAGCATTGTCTTTAAGATGTAAGTTTATAGTTTTACACCTTACTTTTATGTGAATATTTTTTCTAGAAATCATTCTTTCCTAAAAATTGAGCTAAAATTCTTAAATTTCATTTTCTTTGTTTCATACTAAATATAGTTTGCTAATGCTCTTATTCACTTTATTTTGCATATTTTGGAGTTCTCTCTAGGAACTCTTTTTTAAATCTAGAATTTCCTTCTAGGCAATATGAAACAGTGAATATCTTAGGTTTTAAGGCAGCTCTGTACAGTTGGCTTAGTTTTTCTTCTCAGGTAAAAACCGTCTTTCTCTTGATCTGGCAGTTTGATAAGCTTCACATTTGGTTGGGCCTGAGGTGGGTTTGTACAAAAGCAGACTGTTTTAGTTAAAATAATCAGTGTACCCTGTTCTACCTGGCTGTCTGGGAGAAGTGCCAAGAGAATTCCCAATATTTCATTCAGAGGCACAGTCTATGAAACTGCCAGGTTTTTTGAAGGCCAATTTGTGCCATGTTTCCAGTGCTTTCTTCATTTATCAGGAAATCAACTCTAGCCTTCGGACTTCATATTTTGTACTAGTTTTACTTTAAAAAGTATATTTTCTAGAAGGATTTTTTCCTCAAGGGAAAGAAGCCTTTATATTATACTTATGGTTTAATTACAATTGATTAAAACTGTAAATATCCTCAACTTTTGGTCATAATCTAAGCCAAAGTCACATATATATTTTATTAGCAATAAGAAAATGAATTATTTATCTTAGAGGGAGGCAGTGAGGATCTGACCAAGAATTAAAAAATAGTAATCATCTGAATAATAATTGCCATCAAGAATGCTAAATTACCTGAAAATAATCCTTTGTCTCAACCAAAAGTAAATTATAAGCTCACTCATGGTGGATCATATTCAACTGTTTTGAATGGAGCCTGGAGGTAGAAAATTCTGAGTCAAATCTCACACTGTCCCTGTCATGCCCTAAGATACTGAAATAGTTATTTCATCTTTTAAAAACTTCGGTTTCTTCATCTATAACATATATGATATGTACTTCCTAGAGGGATTAAAGTGCTCAGCACAATACCTGATTTAAATCAGAGTTCATTAAATGCCAGCTCTTACTATGATGACATTCAATTTATTTTACATTATCATCTAAATGTACTTCACTGCCACAAAATCTTCTCTCATCATAATGTTCTGTCTAGCAACATCAGTTACGAACATGGTTGTACATGCAAACTGAATGTTTTGATATATTATAAAATCACTTCTAATTCCACAATCAGAAGTTTCTATGATCCAAATGTTTGTGTTGCCCCCCAATTTGTGTTAAAATTTTAAGGCCCAGTGTGAGGGTTTCAAGGAGGTGGGGCATTTGGGAGGTGATTAGATCATGAGAGTGGAACTCACAGGAATGGGATTAGTACTCTCATAATAAAGGCCCGTGGAGCTCTTCCATCCCTTCCATCTGGGAGTATACAAAGAGAAGTCTGGTTTCCCCAGTGTAGTGGTTATCACGTTCACCTTCAACCTCAACCTCCCATCATGTCGCCCTGATCTGAGACTTCTAGCCTCCAGAATTCAGTCGTTTATAAGCCAACTAGTCTATGACATTTTGTGGCAGCAGCTCAAATGCCCTAAGACAGAAGTATCACCATTAACATACTTGCAAATTTCATTTCCATTGTTTTGTGGCTATGTGTTTATTTTATGAAAAGTGGGCCTTATAGTGTGTACCAGCTTTTAGTTTTCAGTGTTGTGTTGTGTGAATGGTTTCTACAGAGAATCTTCAAAAATCAAAATTTAAAGTGACTATATAGTATGGCAACCTACTCCAGTACTCTTACCTGGAATATCCCATGGATGGAGAAGCCTGGTAGGCTACAGTCTGGGGGTTGCAAAGAGTTGGACATGACTGAGCGACTTCACTTTCTTTCACTTTCTTTTCATATAGTATTACACTATACAGGATAATAAGAATGTAACTTATTTAAGTATTCCCCCATGGTTAAATATTTAAGATGTTTGCAATTTTTAATTCATTATAAGTAACATTTCCATAAATATCCTTTTACCTACATATTTAAAAGTATAGTAAATGCATTCAAATATATGAATATTTTAAAGGAATTTCATAAATTATAAATGCTTTCCTGAAAATTTGTAGCAATTTACCTGCCTGTCAGTATTGCCTCATAGATTTGTGAGCCCCAAATCAAGAGTTCTTTTTTTCATTTTGACTTGTTACTCCTACATAATAAATAGTCAAATTCTCACTAATTTTCCTCATAGTTAACACACATACATAATCTGTCTTAGCTTATTATGACATTTAACCACATATTTTGAATCACATTAAAGTTTCAGTAGTTATAATTCATTTCTGAAGGACTTTTAAGTGGCATCAGAAAAAGAAAGGGATTAAAGAGAATTATATTGTTGGACACAAGAACTATATGGATTTTAAAATGGCTAATCATTGCAAAGAATAGAGAAGCCAGGCTAAAGTTATTTGTATTTTCTGCCCTCATTTCAAAGGTGAAAGACAACCAGAAGGAGAGACTGGATCATTGGTGTTTATCCAGCTACTTGATCCTTCATGTGGGTTATATCTTCTCTGCATCATTATTCACAATTATCTTTTCAGCCAAAGAATGTTTACTGGATGTCAGGTTTAATGCACATGTGGCCAGTGGAATTTATGTGAGAGGAGCACATTACACATGTGGCCTGAGTCTAGGGTTCATTCACTCATTCTTTAAATATTTATTGAGGACCAACTGGGTGCTGGGCCCCATTCTAAGCACATCAGTTAGAATAGATGGAAACCCTTACCCTCTGGGAACTTGTATTTTGGTAGGGAAAGACAATAATATTCAATAACACAAGAAATCCATTTTATAACACATTTGGAAGTGATTAGTACAACAGAGAGAAAAAAGGCAGCAAAGGGGGAAAAGCTGGGATGGCAATGGAGGTTTTTTTAATGGGTAGTTAGGAAAGGCTTCCCCGACAAGATGACTTTTGAGACAAACTTGAAGGGGGTGTAGATGCCTGGGGCAAATGTTTTCCAGCGTGTCTGCCCCTGGGAATTCAGGCATGTCTGGTCTGTTGGGAGATTGGCTCCACAGAAGTCTTTGTGAAGAGAGTTCAAGAAATCTGAGAGAGAACAGAACAGAGCTTAAGTGAAGAGCTCTCTATTCATCGATCCATGAGCAACTGAAGACGAGAAGAACAATTGCACATGGTGGTTCACGTTGAAATCTGGTCTGGATGTGTCTTGAAAGAACTTTGCCGCCCAAGCAGTGTTGAGTTAGCATGGAGTACTACACAATAGGAGAGGTCCTGCCTCCTCTCCTCCATGGGCAGAGCAGAAAGGATTACGCTGCTTAGGGGGCAAGGTGAGAAGCAGCAGTGGCCATCACGCTATCAGATCCCCTCAGGGAAGCTGGCCCCTAGTACCTGTTCGGTGAATATTAGTGGGGCTTGTCGTGTCTCTTGGGCTAAAGATCACCACTAGTAAAGAACTACGGTTCTTCACCAAGGGAGTTGGTAGAGTTAAATGGTCGGAGTGTCAAGGATCTTAAATTAGAGACAGAGCGTGGCTGAAACATGATAGATGTTGGAGGAACAGAGCACGTGGGAGACATCTCTTGGGGATTCCCAGAAATAACATGTGTGTTCCTGTGGTGTAGGTACTTTTTAGGAGGTCTGTCAGAGTAGATTATTTGTGCAATTTATTTTTATCTAATTGCCTGTACAGGCAAACATCAGATAATTTCTTGGCATTGTTTCAATACTGAGCTAAAGTTTTGGCATAAATAATTTCTATTAATTTTTTTCACTCTTTAGCCCAATAATACTGAAGACCAACTGATGTAGCAAGCAACAGGAAAGATAAACTGTAAAAGCCAGTGCTAATGTCTAGCAGAGAAGTGTGACCAATACCACCAATCTGAATTTAGCAAATTTACCCAGAAAAACTGTGTGAATTACCATAATTCTTACATACTGTTATTTTTACCTGGTCATTTCAAGGTGAGGTCAGCATCAGAGACTTAGGTCTGAGATGAAGGATTTTATTATTCACAGCTCAGCAAAGCATAAGTATCAGCATATTTGGTGCCCTAAGGCCCCCATTCTTACTGAGGGACCTAAGAGAGCCAGGTGATAGTTGCTTACTTAGTTAAATTGTAACAGGACAGAAATCTTTAAGGAGTTCTTAGGGATCCTGAGCATTTAGGGAACCTGAAAGTTTCACACTGGGCTGGTTCACACAAGTGAACCAGCTTGCTGGCCCACTGCTCAAAGAGGGACGATATTGTCTCTAGCTCCCTTGTTCACTATACAAATATCCTTGCACAGATAGTCTGAAACAAAAGAAGTCAGTGCTTCTGCTGACTAAAAGAAATGCAGAAAATGAGACCTATGGAAAACTGTCTCCAACAACATTCACCATTGGTTTTAAGGAAATAACCCAAGAAGTGAACAACAAACCTAACACCTACTTTTTGAGAGTATGTCTTGCCTGGAAGAAACTCTGCCACAAGTAATAAATTCAAAAATTGTCATGAGCTTTGGACTGCTAGCCACATCTTCTGGAGCAATGTGGCCTTTTCTTTTGTGCTATTGAGGGAAAGTACCTGTGGAACCTGTGGAATGTGTCTCCAGTGTTCTGCCACTGTTACTGTATGTGAATACCTTGTCAAGAGTGTTCCCTTGCTTGTTATTTTCTTTCATATATTTCATCTCCTGTTCTGCAGGACCGATTGCACTTGGTCATATATGGGTTGATCTAGCCATCAGGTTACCTAATGTCCTGGGGTAGAATCTGAGATGAAGAAGAGATTGTTGGAAAGGAAGTCTGGCACAGTGGCCAAATCATAAACCATAATTTAACTCCATTAAGTCCTATTTTCTTATTGAATAGGCAATGAAATTGTATCACCTGTCTCTACAATGGAAAGAAAAATCAATATGTGCTATTTCTCCATATAATAAATGTCCTTCTCTCTCCTCCCTGCTTTTGCCACCCACAACATTTTATATTAGCATGAAAAGAAACATTGCAAAGTGTGGGATGGGCCTGGATCTTCAGAAGGTGATTTCTCATGCCAGTTAGTGAATATAGTTTTTAAAATGGCATTTGTCATTATGGCTAAAAAGAGTATATAATCAGGATAGAGTAAAGCAACATTACATTACTGAACAAAAATTCTACTACCTCCTAAGATTTCTGAGAATTGCAATCAAGTGTATATTGTATAATAGAAAAAGTATATAATTCCAAAAGGCTTGGAATTCACTTAATCTTGAAAATTAGCTTTGTGATCTTGGTTAAGTTCAGTTAACATTATCTGACTCTCAGATATTGAGTTTTCAAATGGGGAGAATAATCTTTGTTCTGTTCTCCTCACAGATTCATAGTGTTTATTAAAATCAACACATACATATGCTATATAGTATTATGTATTATATGAAGGTACTTTGGTAATCAATACTTATATAATTATAAAATAGTATGGCAATATTTAAAGTAAAATAGAATTTTTTTCATAATATTGACACTGAGGAACAGGATTAATATTTCTTTAAGTTTCAGTTTTTTGCAACATAGGGACCATAATACTATTGATTAAAAAAAAAAAAAACAACCCAAATCTCTGTAAGAATCAGTGAAACTCTAGAATTAATCAAGGCAATCTAAGCAACAACTTTCTAACATTGTTCTCACTTTCCAGTAACACATTTTTCTTAGTTTCACAATCCCCAAATATAACTAAGTGGTAACCAAATAAGTTTATTCAAATTTCCTGGAGTGTCCTCTACACTCTCTTTATCTCAACCTTCTGTGATATCACTCTCTCAATTTATGACTCTAATAACATAACGTCACATCCTAATCCTAATCCTAATGTTTTCTGTTTTTGACAATTGGGAAGTTCTAATAGGAACCAAAAACATACTTGAGGTGGGTAGTAGAAAAGAACTTTGTCTTTACATGTGATTGGAGCAATTCATGGAAACGGACCTACAAAGAAACCTACAATCTGCTTTTGTTATAAATTTCAAGGGCTTCCAAAGCAGTGCTAATGGTAAAGAATCCTCCTGCCAATGCAGGAGATGCAGGAGATGNTTAAATATGAGTATAGGGATGTGCGATAGGGAACAAGATCTATATACAAGATCCTTGTTATTCAACAATGTGATTCGAGGACTAGTAGCATCATATCATTTGAAACCTGTTATAAATGCAGAATCATAGGCTATAACTCAGACCTGGTGAATTAGAAGACCCCTCAGGTGACTCATATACACATTAAAGCTTGAGAAGCCTTGTGCTAGATTACTGTCTTGATCTCCAGGGAGATAGTGCTACTTATGGAGACAGATAACCCTGAGGCAGGAGTCAGTTGGAGTGAAGGGATGGAATCAAAATTTCTCTTTCATGTGTGTGACTTTTGAAACATTTATATGACATACAAGTGGAGGCCTCAAGTAACAGTTGGTTACATGCGTCTGGATTTCTTTGGAATGGTCAGGGCTAGAGATAAAGATGTGGGGTATGTTCGTGTCTGCATGGTGTGCACTATCCAGTGGGTGAAGGGATGAGCTCGCTAGTGAGAGTAAATGGTGCTCACTATCCAGTGGGTGAAGGGATGAGCTTGCTACTGAGAGTACAGACAGAGGACAAGGCTGGGAAAGAGCTGGGTGCTCGGAAGTTTAGAAGTCTACTAAGAGGAAGAGGTAGCAAAGGAGATTGAACAGAAGAAAGCCATGAGATCATGATGCTGTGGAAGCCGGGAGAAGAGCATGTTTCAAGAAAAAGAGGGCAGTCAACTCCGCTAAACGGTGCTGGGAGGCTGAGTCAGAGAACAGGGCCAAGAACGCGGGGTTTGGTGCCATGGGTGTCAATGGTGACTTTGGCCCAAGCAGTGTTAAAATGGTGGGAATGGTTACTTTTGTAAACAGATGAGAGGATCTGAGATAAGTGAGTAGAGACAGTGCTTACAGATGACTTTTTAGACTATCTGGGAAGTAATACAATTTTATTTCATTGGTGTGCGGAAACCAGCAGCACTCTTGGTTTCTCCTGCTGTAGCTGAATTTCTAATGTGTCCTTCCAGATATGTCGAGTGGAAACTATAAAAGGTCCTAATCCTTGTCTTCAAGAGACTCATAATCTGGGACTTCCCTGATGGTCTGTTGGTTAAGACTCCACACTTCCACTGCAGGGGGTGTGGGTTCAATCCCTGGTCAAGGAAATAAGATCCTGCAAGCCATGCAGTGAGGCCAAGAAATTAAAAAATTAAAAGATAAAAGCAACAACAAAAAAATCTCATAATCTAGTGAGAAATAGATGCACATAAGTCATTCAGTGCTCTGATAACTCAGAATTACTAGGATTATGGGCTGTGTTGGTAGCTCAGATGGTCAAGAATCTGCCTGCAATGCAGAAGACTTGGTGTCGATTCCTGGGTTGGGAAGATCCCTTGGAGAAGGAAATGTCAACCCACTCCAGTATTCTTGCCTGGGAAATCCCATGGACAGAGGAGCCTGGCAGGCTACATTTCATGGGGTTGCAAAGAGTTGGACATGACTGAGCAACTAACACACGATAAACTGGGAAGAGAGNATCTGTGGATAGGCTAGGCAGTGTATAACAGAGTCTGTAAGGAGGAAGCAAACTCCTGGAGTCAACAACCATTTAGGACCATGTGACCTGACTTAATATAAACATAAGAAATACATTCTTGTTAAAGTAAAAATTAGCTTTTTGTCTTTCAAAGTTGTCAGAGCAACTGTGTTAAAAGTTTATAGATGTCTGCAAGTACCATCTAAAAGACAATAAAAATACTTTGTGTAATTCAGTTATAATTTAATACTTTTATTAACATAAGCCCCCCTTTAAAGACTATTTACAATTTTTCTTCTTGCTGTCCTCTTCCATGACTCTCTGGATAGTGTTCTATTTCTGTAGCTAGCTAATGGGCATTGCTACCACCCCCTTGCCTGATTGGATAAGGAAAACCTGAATTTTAGGGGTTTACCTAAAGGGATTTTCCCCCAGTCTTCTTTGACTCTCCCCAGGCTTTGAATGTTAATTCTGTCTCTGGAAATTGCCCTGAATATTGTGAACAACTGTTGCCTTCCAAGCTCTTTTCTTGATGGTAAAGAGATATCTGTGATGTGACAATTCACTTAAGTTCAAAGCTTAAGATACAAGGGAATCCAAGGTTAGGAGTGAAACCAGAACTTGGTGGACTGTCTAGTGTGGCTTTCCCATCTTCATTTGTCATCTCTGTTGTATTTCAAGCTGGAAGAAGACAGTGATAACAAGTATATTTGTTTACCTGGTGATGCTTGGCTTGGAAATCACTTCTGAGACATAATTTTAGACCAGATAGGCTAGATAATGTTGTAGTGACAAACAGCACCAAAATCTTAACCAGAATAGTATTATTTTCAGTCATTTACACTTTCTGCTGGTCCAGGTAGCTCTCCGGGGTTCTCCATGCGGAGACCAAGTGTTCCAGGCTGCTTCCAACTCATGGCACTTTTCTTCTACACTACTACACTTTGTGTAGTTTAAGTCTTTAGTTAAGACATAAAGGTAAGTCTTACCTAGACTTACCTTGTCTAGGTAAGTCCTAGACAAACTCTAGGACTTCAGGGTTTGTCTAAGCAGAGAAAGGGAGCACTGGGAATTGTACATTGGCGCTTGAGTACTTCCTCCCCAAAGTGACTTCCATGTCTCAATCTATTGGCCAAAATTCAAAAGGGACTAGGAAGCATAACCTTTTATGTGACTAAGAAGGGTTGGAAAAGCAAGGTGGGCACTAGCAATGTCCATTACAGACAACTTTGGAAGATTTTTTCCCAGCCTCATGTTCTTGGACTTCAGATGCTGGGCTACATGAGATAAGGCCTAAGGTGAAGAGTTTCTAGGCTAAAGGCAAAATGGTTTTTCTTGAAGATATCACCAATGTCTTTATCCACAAGCCTGCATGATGAACTTCCGTTTTCTTGTATGCCATCTTGGCACAAAGACCGTTAAAGAAAAACAGACTAATCCTCTTATAGTCATGAGTAAATAAATATAGTTTTACAAGATATTTTACAAGGTAGCCAAGGACTTTGAATTGAAGGCCTAGATCTGGATCCTCTTTATAAAATAGGCAAGTGTGGCTTTATATATTCTTAATTCTGTTTTTTCCAAGGTTTGTTGTAGTAATTAAAAATCAAAATCAAGTTTTAGGCAGCAATGAGGAATGAGAGAGGGAATGTAGAAAGCTCAGGTACAGACTCCATGAGCCTTCTCCGAGAGGCAGGAATGGAATCTTTCATTTAACACATCTTCTTAGTTTGTTATCCTGGGATCTAGTTTGATACCAGTTTCTAATTATGAGAATAGTGATCAGGCCCCATTGCCTTACAAGCATCATATATATGTGTATACAGTCTCACCTCTAAAATTTCAAGGTAATAGAAAGTAATCTAATTATGTGGATAATTAAAACAACCAAAGTGCAAGTTTAAAACTTGTACTTTTATGACTGCAAAGCAGGCTATCAAAATGACAGGGCGTCTGGATGTGATCGCTGCACGCACTCAGATTAAATGAGTGCATTAGTTGATTGTTTCTGGTATGAAGATAAGCAGAGAAAAGTATAATAATGTTGGCGTTTAAGTGGACCTAATTAGGCTTCAAGTTTAACACTCCATTAAGATGAATGGGAAAGGGTCATCCCCTGTTCAAGCTGTGGCATTGTCTTAGTGCGTCTGGATTTTGCCTCTGAAGACAAGAGTCTGTCAGCATACGTTCTCACAGTCACCCCTGTAAAGCAGACTGGAAATTTAATTCTTTTAAAATTAAATCTCAGGTTCTGGAGGCTGCAGTAAAATCCACAGGGATATCTTAAATCTTCAACTTCTGCAGCTGTATTAGTCATAAACAACAACAATAACAATGATAATTCTTTCAGTTATCTATTGGAACACTCAAGTGCAGACTTCAGCGTTTCCTGAATATAAATGGCTGAAACTAACAGCCTCCAGTTTGCCACTGAAGGACCCTGTCCATGGGAAGGGTGAGTGACTTGGATAAAGTTATAGAGCATGTCCCTGGTAAAGCCAGAAATAACATGGAGTGACTGCTCAGGTTTTGTTGCAATAGTCTGTCATCCATCAGGGAAAGGGANCTTATGTGAAAGATTCTTTAATGAAGTTAAGAATATCTCTAACAACATTTTTATAGTGAATTTCACTTCAGATTTCGTAGGGTTGTTCTGTGAGATAGTAATACAATTTCCAAGTGCAAGTGCCTGGTACTTAGTAAGAGCTTGTAATGGGTGAGTTGTGTCTCCCCAAAATATGGTAGAGTCCTAACCCACCATACCTCTGAGAGTTACTTTATTTGGAAATAGGGTCTTTACAGATATAATCAGGATGCAATGACGTCATACTGAACTAGGGTGGGCCCTAATGACTAGTGTTATGGAAAGAGAAGAGCCACAGGCACAGAGGGAAGGTGGCCATGTGAAGACAGAAGAAGGGACTGTAGTTATGCTGCCACATGCTAAGGAACGCCTGTGGCTATCAGGAGCTGGAAGAGACAGGAAAAATCCTCCTCTGGAGGTTTCAAGGGGAATGTAGCCCTGCCAACACGTTGATTTTGGATTTCTAGCCTCCAGAACTGTGAAAGAATGAGCTTCTGTTTTAAGAAATTCAATTTGTACTACTTTGTTATGTAGGTAACTCTAAGAAACTAATATAGTGCTCAATAAATATTTATTAATTGGATAAGTTTTATGAGTCAATTGACTAGGGTTACTCAGAAATTTAGAATACAGTTATGATTGGGGCTTCCCAGGTAGCACAGTGGTAAAGAATCCACTTGCCAATGCAGGAGATGCAAGAGATGCAGGTTTGATCCCTGGGTCGGGAAGATCCCCTGGAGAAGGAAATGGCAACCTACTCCAGTATTCTTGCCTGAAAACTTCCATGGATAGAGGAGCTTGGAAGGCTACCAGCCATGAGGCCACAAAGAGTTGGACACAACTGAGCGAGTAGGCACACGTACACAATACTGTGATCAACTATGAAAAAAAAGTGACAATCCCACCAGATATATTCATATCCTTTTCTATTTTGACTAAAGTCAGAATTTCTGCATAGAAGATGTGTTTATTATAGGGTCTATAATTAATAATCCATGATCAGGAGTTTTAATGTGTAGATTCATTTTATTTTCAGTGACGTACAACTCTTAGAGCTTTGTGCAGTATCCAGTGTATAATAGGCATTTAATAAATGCTTATAGGAATAAAATAAATTCTATTATTACTTGATAAATAATGAGGATAGGGAAAGGTCCTGTCCCCAAATGCCATTATTTTAAAGGGGACATGCTACGCTTATATATTTTAATTAGCCATGTCACAGGAATCCTGTTATCTCCATTTGTGATTTTTACTAAGTAGGGGTGTTCCTGCTTCCTTCTCATTAGTCCTTTTCTCAAAACATATATCCACCCATGACTTCAATCCTTATCATCTCCAACTATCTTCAAGAAATCAAATAAATCAAGGACTCCATAAACACTGAGAAGAAAATAAAATGAAAAATGATCCAAGAAGACAAACAATGCCCTGATTCTGGCTGTAACACGGTTTTCCAAAGTTGTTGCAAGACCAGTTTCCCTCTCTTGAGTAGCGGCTTCACCTCCTACTCTCTTCTCAAGGCAGTCAAATGTTGTGATAAGATAAAGGTAGAGACTAATAGGCCATAAGCCCACTGCAACTTATGAAAGCTCACCAGACACGATGAACAGCATGCATGATGAGCTAGTTTAAAAAAAAAAGGAATCCATGATTTTTTTTCAAAAACCTAATGGTTTATTTGAAATGAAAAAACTTTAGGGAATCATTGAACACCTATGAATTAGTATACCTTCAACTTACACAGCAGAGATGAAGTCGCTTAAGTTTTTAGCACAAAACACATCATTCTGGACCCAAAAAGAAGAAGAAAAAAAGTCCAAACAAACAAAACAAAACAGAAAAGAAACCTCAAAACATGGTGGACAATCTCTTGCAGACCTGTGGAAATATGGAGCAATTGAATGGTCACGTGCTTGCAAAAAGTTCTGTTCTATTCATTCTTCCTAGATTCATTCCACTGGCAGTTCCACCCCTGTCAGGAATATAATGGAGCACAATCTCGAAGCTGCCCTGCCTTGTAACATTCACAGGTTCTCTCTGCCCCCAAATTTGAGCTGAGGCACTTTCCTTTCTAAAGAGCAGCATCTGGCCTCTTCGTGCGCTCATTTGCATGCCAATACTGGATTGCTCTCCCAGCGCACGGCTATTTAATAGTGGTGCTGGTGTCCGAGCTCTGGGAACAAACCAAATGGTTTGGGTGTGCTTTTGTGTGCAGTGCGGGTCGTTGCTACAGTGTGCTTATTAAGAATAGTACACATTCATTATAACAAGATTGCTCTTTTGCTCAGGGGCCATCACGGCGCATTCTGTAAATGAATTAACAGTAGCATGCATTTGTGTATTATGGGCCCTGAAGATGCATTTGTTTATTAAATAAATCTGCAACACAGAAAGTATAGTTGAAAAAAAATCTAGAAAATAATCAGAGTGCGCATGTACACTAGCTATTTGTTTGTGTGTGTGTGTTTTTAAACCTCAACGTCTTGGTGAGTTTTCCTCCTTTGTTTCTTTAAAATAACCAGAGATCACAGGCCACATTATAGACTAACAGCCTGCAAATATTGATGTAAAAAAAAGGAAACCAAATTCAGGTTACAGAAGCACAAAATATTTTCAAAAGTGTTATTGAAAACAATCATGTACCTTAAAAAGGAATTTAATATTATGCTTCTTTTGCTTTTCTTTAAAATCTTTTGTTATTCTTAAAATTATCTCTAAAAATTACTATCTTTATATTTGGCTAAAGTTTAGCATGCATCGTGTATAGAATTTTCCCCATAGAACTTTGATTCCTTTTGAAATACAAACTCTGCTTTTGGGGCATTTAGTTAATATTGATCCGTTTGTTTCCAACCTTTCGGCCCAGGTATAGCTAGTATGAATATATTAATAAACATGAGTCAGTCTGTTGGATTTTATTCCTGTTAACTAATGATTTTTTAAAAGTTCAATGGCAGTTCACAGTTACACTGAGAACTCAGAATATGTTTTAGATATGTCTCTTCTATATTTCTCTCTACTTATATTATGTAACTTGTTGTTTTTAATATGTAATCTGATATATTGTGCACTTGTATAATGGAAAGAAAATGGAAATATTTAAAAGTATAAAATGCTAAAAGTGTCTAAAGCCACAGCATGGATAGTGTGAAATCTATTAAAACAAACTGAGGAAAAAAGGGAAGAAGAAATAGTAATATACTCAAAATTTTGAAATTCTTAGTATTATTCAAAACATGAATGTCTTTTAAAAAGGAAATTTTTTTTTCATATTTGATTTCTTGAAACCTTTCTATAAAATTCAGGGGTACTACATGAAATTTGCCAAAATATTTTAAAAAGTAAAACCTGGTGTAATGACTGGATTAGGACTTCATAGATTTTGGGCTTAGCTCAATATCTATGACACTATTAAATTTACCTAGCTGATTGCTACATCTGCAAATAAAAAAATGTGTTTTGTATGAAACATAGTAGGACTTGTTTCGTATGGAATGAAAGATATTCCATATGCAGAAAAATACACAGCTGATTGTAGGAAGATTATACTTTTCTCCTACATAGAATCTCAATTACTTAGCATTTTGTCCTTAAAGAAGTAGTATTCAGCTCTGCTGTATATTCAGATGGGAGCAGAAACTCTACCATTGTAACAATTAATTTGATAATTATGTACCGGAGAAGAAAACATTTGAAACCTGGTTTCTTTTCTTTCATCTTTTTTTTTTTTTTTTGTAAAAAGCTGTATTTTCCAGAGCATTTTATTTATTCCACTGCAGCTTTTAGAGAGGCCAGCCAATCAGAAGGTCTGTAAAGGCCCAGGCCCAGACTCAGTGCTGAGCTCCAAATGCGATTCCAGTCCTGACAGGGGGATTATAGGAAACAGATGACTTACGCTTCTAATTTGTGGCCTTAAATTGCAAACAGAATTTCAGGAGTCGAGCAGAGTAATAAATGGCAATAGAAAAAGCCACACACAGCCAAATCAGTATGTGGTGGTTGTAGGTTAAACTAAATGGGAAGAGACAGGTTATGATGGTTCAGTGTATTACAGAGAAGAAAGTCTTAAATTACCAGTGCTGAGAGGTATTGCTCCACGGCAGATAGCATTGCATTGTGCAGTCCACAGATATCCCAAGCAGAACAGTAAAAAAGCAGGGTTAACATAGAACCTGTTGCTGGAGGAATCATTTTTTTTCCCCCCTCTTTTAGAAATGGAAGCGGTATTTTATGTTTGTTTTGACCTCTGCTGTATACTTGGCCCCGTAACATCTGTTTTCTACTGTTGCCGTTTTTCACACCAAATTAAATGTCGAGGAGTCAGATAAAATAAGTTCAAAATATGTCCAAATTATTTTTGTTGACTTCCAACAAATGTCTCAGTAACTCTTTTTGCACGGAACGATACCATTTAAATGCCAATGCAGAAATTATTTTCCTTTCAACATTTTAAGAGCTAAAGAAAGGGATTTTGAGGTGTACTTAAACTTGAGAAATATTGCATTGGCCTTTTTGGTAACTTGTATGACCGTTTCAGATTTGCTTCAAGGCTATTTTATCGTATAAAGTTATGTACCTTTGTTGGATAAAAATTCCAAGAAAACTATTTAACAACAGCATATAATGAAACTATCATTCGGAGTTGCTTTACCATAAATACCAGTTAGAATCAAAAGAGACCCACTGTTTATCACATGGAAACCAAAATGTATTTGCTTTCCTTTATAATCTCTACATGTGTGTTTGTGTGTGCATGTACATACAATCAAGATGAGACTGACACAAATTTCTACTGTCATTAGAAGTCTGGCTGTCAATAGTTTGTGATATGAAAATTCTAACATGGCACTGAATTTTCAATCTCTAATCCAATAAATATATTGATAGAAGTAAAATTTCTTTCTTTGCAAAGAATGCCACCTTCTTTTAAGATCCAACACATTTGCATGTTAGAGTTTGGCAACTAATTCATGATAAAGATCAATTAAAAATTTATTATCCTGTCTTATTTATTGATATCATTTATTGCCAGTATATCAAAATAACACAGTTTTTCTAGTGAATGATAGAAACAGGGCTTACTTTAGTCCACAGTGCTGTGCTTGAAGTGAACTCAAGTAAAATCTATAGTTTTTCTTCCACTTTCCTTATGAATAAAAACCCTGTCTCTCTCAAATTCATATATTTTAACTGCTATATTAACTTTAAACTTGAACTTTTTGTTTTATATGCTGAATGAAAACTGTTTTCTTGTGAGTAACCTGGGGAAAAGCAATTTTTGTTGTGCTATTAAGCAAGTCTGTTGATAATCATTGAAGACTAACTAAATAGATTTTGATTAATCACTTGCAGAAAATGTGCTTTATATTCTGTTATAGTAATATCAATGTAGGTTATAGCAATTTCTTTGTAGATGATGTATTTTTTGTTTTTAAATCACCTGGCAAAACGAGAAAACAAACCTTAGTTGAAAGCTTTTGTCTCTAAGAGAAAACTCTTTTCATGCCTGTCTTTTTTTGAGAAATGCTCAATTATTATCTGTGTCATAGTGGGAAGACTGGGTCTCTATAGGGCCGGAACCTTTTCAAACAAGAGATTGCTTTTGTTTTTGTACCCCATCAACACTGATCACCTAATTAAATCTGATATCTCTGGCTAAAGTAGAATGATTTGTAGTATTTCTTTGGAGTTTACTTAATTAGTTTAAATGTCTTTTGTGTGGTGGACGTGGTGATATTTTATAAAATGGAGCTGAAAAAGGAGGATACAAAATGCAATTTTGCAAAGGATGGGAAAGATGGGAGGTGAGAGGGAGGGCAGACCAGTATGACCAAACCATGAAAGCAAGGTGTAGTTCCAATGCAAAAGCCTGCAAGCTGGAGTCATTCATTAGTTGAGACCATCAAGCAGGTCTGACCTGGAAAAAGGCTTCCTGTCAAACATAGGCCTGGGCATCTGTCAGGGCCTCAGATTCTACACCTTGATCAGCCCAAGACACTGACACCATTTTCTTTAACAAACACCAACAGCCTTTTTTCTCCTTCATTTTAACATCTCTCAGGGGTTGAATTCCCTTTCTTCTCTGGCTCTGTAGAGAGTAAAGGGAGCTTGTTAACTTGCTTAGATATTTTGACTGCCGATGCTCTTTGGCCACTTGCCTGTGGTAACAGTGTCAAAGCATAACTTGGTATAATTGCTATATTTGCAGTCAGAAGAGTATTCTGTCTTTATGTTCAAGCTGCTGAATAAAAAGGAAGTGTCATTTTGGAAAATCCTGTAAATTATCCTCAAAGTTCAGGCAAAATACAATGTGTGACATACCTGGTATGTCTTGTTTTCATTTGCCAAGATACAAAAGGGGAAAGTAAGGGATGTTTTACTATGTCAGTTAAAACTGATACTCTCCTGTGTTTGTTATGCTGTGAAACAAAATAAAATTAAACTTAAAAATGAAAGCAGTAGAACTGGGCTCTTTATAATTTAAGAAGTAACTGAAAGCATTATAATTTTTAATTATCCATTGTGTCACAATTTATACACAGTATGGATTAGAAATGAGAATTTGTGATGGACCTTCATTAAATAGAGACATGCATAATTTACAGACATTAGTAATTCCCATTTGCAAGTGGAAATTAGGATTGTAATGGAACTTTATCTTATTGATAGGTAATGATCGATCTGAAACCGTATTTATTATGAAGTGAACTTTTATAGTTGATAAAGTTGTATTCACTCTATTTTCTGTTGTTCCATGTCCAGTTCTAACTGTTGCTTCCTGACCTGCATATAGGTTTCTCAAGAGGCAGGACATGACTGAACGGCTAAACTGAACTGAACTGAAGTTGTTTGAAGATCCAGTTTAGTTTAGAAAGAACAAAAACAGAACATAGTATAGAGAACTATCAATATATCTGAATGTGTAAGTTAAATTACAATGGCTATTTAAAGATGAGAGAAGTTATGTTTTTAAATTATTTTAATCATTGTATTTTTTGTGAAACATCTAACTATAACTGCAAGGGCTTAATAATATACTATGATTTTTGCATAGTCTGATGCCTAAAGATATTAAAATATTACTCATCTTCCTCATCCGTTTGCTCTTCTACGTGTTTATCTCAGTATTACATAGAGCATTAAGTGATAGATTTAGTTTCCTACAAATCTATTTGCAGCAATAGAGTAGGACTCTAGTAGAATTTAACCAGGGAAATCCAAACACATATTACGAACAGTTACATTAATTGTGATACTTAGGTGGTTTATCAGCATGAAAATGAAAAAAGCTAGCTCATCATAACTATATATAACTATGAGGTCTGTGTTTACATTAGAAGAAAATATACATAGTATATTATTAATGTGTACATTAGGAAAAAAGTCCCCTTGAGGTCAGATAAATTATTCTGCTAAATAACTACTGCTGCTGCTAAGTCGCTTCAGTTGTGTCCGACTCTGTGAGACCCTATAGACGGCAGCCACCAGGCTCCCTCGTCCCTGGGATTCTCCAGGCAAGAACACTGGAGTGGGTTGCCATTTTGCCTAAAGATATTAAAATATTACTCATCTTCCTCATCCGTTTGCTCTTCTACGTGTTTATCTCAGTATTACATAGAGCATTAAGTGATAGATTTAGTTTCCTACAAATCTATTTGCAGCAATAGAGTAGGACTCTAGTAGAATTTAACCAGGGAAATCCAAACACATATTACGAACAGTTACATTAATTGTGATACTTAGGTGGTTTATCAGCATGAAAATGAAAAAAGCTAGCTCATCATAACTATATATAACTATGAGGTCTGTGTTTACATTAGAAGAAAATATACATAGTATATTATTAATGTGTACATTAGGAAAAAAGTCCCCTTGAGGTCAGATAAATTATTCTGCTAAATAACTACTGCTGCTGCTAAGTCGCTTCAGTTGTGTCCGACTCTGTGAGACCCCAGAGACGGCAGCCACCAGGCTCCCTCGTCCCTGGGATTCTCCAGGCAAGAACACTGGAGTGGGTTGCCATTTCCTTCTCCAATGCATGAAAGTGAAAAGTGAAAGTGAAGTCACTCAGTCGTGTCCAACCCTTAGTGACCCCATGGACTGCAGCCCACCAGACTCCTCCGTCCATGGGATTTTCCAGGCAAAAGTACTGGAGTGGGGTGCCATTGCTAAATAACTAGGATTTTATATTTTAATTTGCAAAAACTTAAAAACAAGAAGAATTGATATCAGGCTTTTGAAACAAAAATTTAAATCATTTACACCCAGGTTTTTATGAATCTTTATCAGAGTTTGTGCATTTTATCCAATTAAACTGTTTTCTTTTGAAACGCTAGCTTCAGTGGGGGTTGGGCGGGAGGAAGTGGGTGGAGGGAGAAGGTACCTCAAGAGGCATGAACATAAATTGTCTTAATTTCTGAGAAATGTGAGTCTGACAATCACTTAAGACAATATAGTTGATATGGCTGTCAGGACGAACTCTTCTGAAAAGAATGTTTTTATAGAATATCATTGTGACACTTGGCTCAGATGAATGTCTTTAGCAGTATTTGATTAATGTGACGTAATAAAAGAGATGCACACCAAAGTGTCTGTACATGTCTTGTTAAGTGTGTTTGATTCATTATATGTGGTTCTCAGTTCTTTCCTCTTTCTGCAGTTCATTTTTTATCATTTCAATAATATATCTATAAATATGAAAAAGTTGGCACTTTCAAAGTCTTTGACATATATGGCTATTAATTCATAACTCTAAAAAATTGTATCTTTCAACCTGTCATTTTTAAGCTTGTAGAGTTTATTACAGTAAGTAACCTGTGTTAGAAATTAGATTTTGAACTTTAGCAAGAAGATAAATAAGCTCATGAACCTAAAAGTTATAGAAAAGACACCTAGAAATAGTTCTGAGATAGAATCACATGAAATGATCAGTGATTAAAGATATAATTTTAAACTCCTTGAAGATATCATTGAGATTTATATTGGTTGCTATTTTTCAGCTTGTTTTGTTTTCCAAATCCAAAAATCAATTATTGAACAAGTGTGTAATGAAGAAAGCTATTTGGTTTTTTTTTTTTAATTTTTATTTTTACTTTATTTTACTTTACAGTACTGTATTGGTTTTGGCATACATTGACATGAATCCGCCACGTGTGTTCATGAACTCCCAAACATGAACCCCCTCCCTCCTCCCACCCCACATCATCCCTCCGAGTCATCCCCATTCAGTTTCATGACCATCTTTGTTGCAGTGGGTTAATGGGTTAAACTTTACGGTTTATATATCAATGACACAGATGGTTTAAAGTGAAGATATTTTGAAGACAAAATAAAAATGGTACTTATTTATATCTGCATTCTCAGAATTACTGTTCTAGTGAGAGTAAGCCCTATAAGGTAAACACCGTTTTACCTCCTGATGAGGTGGGGGTAACATGCCCAAGATACACATACTCTAAGGGGCAGAGTTGGCCTTGGGACTTGGAAATAGGAACTCCAGAGCCTTTGATGTCCTCTGTTGTTGTTTAGTCTCTAAGTCATATCCGACTCTTCTGTGACCCCCATGGATTGTAGCCACGAGACTTTTCTGTCCATGGAATTTCCCAGGCGAGAATGCTGGAGTGGGTTGTCATTTTCTTCCCCAGGGAATCTTCCTGACCCAGGGATGGAACGCGCTTCCCCTGCATCTCCTGCATTGCAGGTGGATTCTTTACTAGTGAGCCACCAGGGAAGCCCTTGACACCCTAGAGGGCAAGCTAAACATGACATATTTTCTTCTAGGTACCTTTGGTTCCACTTCACATCCTCTACTGCGTAAGTAACAGCTTGCCCCCCACCCGCCATGTTCCCTTCATGAGTTCAATTAAGAAAATAATGGCCAAACATTAGCATAGTGAGTCTGAAGTGTTCCACGTAATGAGCTCTGACTCACAGGATGACTTGGGAGTTCTGGGCGCCAGGCTAGCACATCATGTGTGAATAAGCTCATGGCAGGGGCCGAGGGTGAGGTCTGAGGCCATGGTTTATGTTGGAGCCTCACTGTGTTCTGGTGACTCATGTACACTCAACAGCAGGGTCATGAGCATTTACACACACCCAATATCAAGTTTACTCTGCGTCTGTTCTCTTGCAGCCGTTTTACAGCCCTCTCTACAAAGCAAAGAACTTGTTTTGGCTCTTTCACTGGAGAATGAGGAGAAGTTAAAGAACAGACCGCCCAGAGGTCCTGGTGGTCCCTTCCTGGGGAGACAGTTCCTCCTCTGAGCTCTGAGACACCCGCATGTTACTTCTGCTGCATGCACTGCACGAGTTTGGGGTCAGTTAAGTGGAGACGTAGCTCTTGGCAATGTCTTCACTGCATCTGAGACCTCAGGCAATTTCACGTATTATTCTTGGGTATGATTTTCTTGGAAATCTATAAACTTATAGAATGGCATAGGGAGCATTTTTATGCATTTGTAGGAAATTAGCACAGAAGAAATTTTAACATTATTTTCAGCTGTCACTTAGGCAATTGCTTCAGCTCAGGGATGACCAATGCCAGAGCACTGATTAAGGATGTTAATTTTAT
Source organism: Oreotragus oreotragus (assembly GCA_006410675.1). Lineage (NCBI taxonomy): Eukaryota > Metazoa > Chordata > Mammalia > Artiodactyla > Bovidae > Oreotragus > Oreotragus oreotragus. Next base: position 28,583 of record SJYX01020912.1, read on the forward strand.
TCATCTTTGTATCTGTTTAGTGTCAAGCGAGAGGAAGAGAGGGTTTCAAATGTGCCCTGGTAATTTTTTTTAAAACACAGGGCTTTTTGAAACTAGAAAAAAGTCAGAAATCTATGCAAGGACTAAAGGAGAGTCGAGAGAAAAGAAACATTCACTGTTGTAGGTTTGAAGCACACAGGGCATCTTCAGGAGAAGGCATGGTCCACACTGTACTGATGAGAGAGCAATCTGTTTGGGGCTCAGCAGCACCTTCAGGCCTCTGAGCTCTTCTGCTCTAGAGGGATCTACTGCTGTTTATTATCAGTGCCATCACTCCAGGATGGGAAGAGGGGATGGCCTTAGGGAGTCAATTGTGTTGCCAAGGATTGTGTGCTTTGGGACACATTGGCTAAAATGAATCATAAAATCATAGTTCCAAGTGTTCCTCTGTCCTTGGGTATACAGAATTGAAGAGAAAAACTGTGTCTGACATTTTAGGATGTTCCGATCTGGCACTTTTCTTCACTGTGTGTTTAAGGCAGGTCCCATCACTGTTCGGAGTCTAACTTACTGACCCCTGGAAATGAGGGGGATGGATCCAAAGACCTCTAAGAACTCATTTGAGTTAACGTGCCATTGACTGTGGACTTCTCTATATAAACATTAAGTAAGTTTACAGTAACCATGGAGAAAGGCTGTGTCCTTGCTGACAATTGTAAATGTCCATGATGTCAAAATGCAGGATGGTAAAAAGTGAAGTTGAAAAATGAGGAAGAGGTGTGACAGGGTTTAATCTAAGTAGTTTTGAAGGGTGTGCACTTTTTAGGCTGCCTAAGGTCTGGACTGAAAAATATGTCTTCTCCTAGCATATTTCAGAGTTGGCTAAATCACGTTTAAGAACTATTTGTCCAAAAAGAAAGAGGATGATAATTAAAGCAAAAGTAGCCCCACAGCTCAGATGACCCCTTTCTCTGATGGAGGAAATCTTTGGATGGTTATTTTTCTACTGAGCCTTTAAAAGAGAACTCTAGTCTTAACAGGGGCTAAGAGCTCTTGTAGAAGTAGGCAGAGGGAAACAAGGGAAGGAAAAATGGTTTTTCTTTAAGCTTTTAAACTTATTATTAAATTCATAAATTAAATTTATTGTTGAATTTTAAGTCTCAAACATATAAAAATATATGTTTTTTCCCCATGTTCCCATCAAGATTCAACAATAAATTCATGGCCAATCTTGTTTCATCTGAGACTTCCCCAGTTGTATAGTGACTCCCTGCTTCCAGTGCAGAGGGGGTAGATTTGATCCCTTGTAGGGGAACTGAGATCCCACATGATGTGCAGCACAGCAAAAAAAAAAAAAAAAAATCTTGTTTCATCTATGTCATCATTTAATTTTGTTTTAATAAGATTCTTTTGAAGCAAACACAGTTTCATCTGTAAAAATTTCCAAATACTGTGTATCTCTCAAAGTTAATGGCTCTTTATTTAAAAAAATTGCAATGTTATTAACACAACTAAAATTTTAATCAAAAATTCCTGAACATGATTAAGTATCAAGTCAGGGTTCAGATATCTCCAATTGTCTTATATTTTTAAAAACAATCTATTTGAATTTGGATTCTAACAAGGTCCACAGAACATGTAGACACAGAATTGGTGAATATATCTCTTAAATGTCTTATAATCTACAAGTTTCTTTTGTCTTTTCTTTCCACCCCCCTCCCCTCTTTATCTATTTGGTGAAGAAACTGGGTCATTTTTTTCTGTGCATTTTCTGATTTTAATATTTACATTTTTGTGTTATATTTTTCAAAGTTTCTGTTTTCTTTTCTATTTCCTATGAATTGGTACTTAAAGGCACGATTGAAATTTTTTTTCAATCTTAATTCACAGATGTGTTGTTGTTTAGTTGCTAAATTATCTCTGACTCTTTTGCAAACCCATAGACTGTAGTCCACCAGGCTCCTCCGTCCATGGGATTCTCCAGGCAAGAATACTGGAGTGAGTTGCCATTTCCTTCTCCAGGAGATCTTCCCAACCCAGGGATTGAACCTGTGTCTCCTGCATTGGCAGGTGGGTTCTTTACCATTGAACCACCAGGGAAGTTGTCATAGATGTGTAGTATATTCTTATTAGAAGGCAAAAGTGTCTTATTGCCTCCCTTTCTGTGATATTAGTAGCCATTATTGATTATTGCCTGTATCTCTTAATTTATCACAGGTAACAATATATTAATTCTATTAGTATAATTCATTTAAACCTAGTAGCTAAAATATTTCTATTAAAATAAGCTTCCCCTATTTGATTACTCTGAGGAATTATATGTTCATAATTATTTGTATGTGAGACTCGGGGTAAAAATAATAGATTTAACCCTTTATATACTAGATTTTAGCTCATTTTCTAGCATTCTTCAAAGGTGCCATTGAGAGTTCTGTGTGTTTTAAAATTGTGTTACTTTGAATCCATAGGCTTAAAATACTTGAATCATAAAGTTTTAAGTCATATGGATATAGGTTTAAATCCCGACTCTGGCCTATTTATACCAGAAAAAAAAAATCTTTCTTCTCTTCTTCCATGGTTAAATGTTTGTCACCTTTGGTTCTCTTCTGCAGTTAGATTTTAACTTACCTGGCAAGGTTAAAATCTCCCCAAAGCACAATTACATGCTCATTTATGTAAATGTTTGTTTAGTGCTAGATTTCTTAATAGACTCTAAGCTTCATGTGGTTAGGGAACATGTTTTATTTTAACTAAGCATCATATCTGCTTTATATGCACAAGGCCTTGCAAACTGAGTGTGCCTGTAAATATTTGTTCATTGAATGTTGAAAAACATGGGCAAATTGATCTCCCTGAGCATCAGTTTTCTCATCTATAAAATTGGGGTAATAACTCTGATGCTATGCAGTTATTATGGAGATTAAATGAGGCAGGGAGTCCTAGACTCCTGATCCATGGTAGGCATTCTCAATAGGTAACCAGTTGTATTTCATATCTAATGACCTTGGACACTTCAACTCGAGCTATAAATTTCTTTGCTGTTATCTCTGCTTGAAGGCTTCCCATGTAGCGCTAGTGGTAAAGAATCTGCCTGACAATGCAGGAGATGCAGGAGATGCGAGTTCAATCCTGGGTCAGGAAGATCCTCTGGAGGAGGGCTGGCAACCTACTCCCGTATTCTTGCCTGGAGAATCCCATGGACAGAGGAGCCTGGTGGGCTACCGTCTATGGGGTTGCAAAGAGTCCAACACAACTGAAGCAATTTAGCAAGCATGAATGCATCTCTGTTGGAAAGTAGTTTTTGAGAAACAGGTATATAAAAATATTTTTCTGCTTTTGTTTGGGAATGTTGAGATGACAAATTAACAGAATTTATAGAGCTCTAAAATGCTCTGAAAGGGAGAAAAGAAAGAAACACCATTCAAATCTCCTGCCTCCAGAGTGTAGTGGGGGAGATGAGGTAATAATTGAGAAGAATATCAGAATAGCCATAAAGAATTCTATGAAAAAAAATCTGATGAATAGATGAGAAAAAGCCTCCAGGTATGTTGGATTATAAAGAAGATGAAGAACATACTTTGGAAGAGTCTTTGAGAGTGGAAAAGAAATTCTGAGACCAGTTAGGACTGGTCTCATTCTCAAAAAAGGAAGTTGCTTCTTTAGGAAGGTGACTAAATGTTCTCACAATATTCAGTTGACTAAAAATATCTCTTCCATTGGCTTGAAATCATTCAGATCAGACTTTATCCTTATGTAAATGCTAGAACTTGAGATTCTTTTATGCTCACACCACACTTTGTCCCAACTCCATCATTTTGCTCAGGCTGGGCCTTCGCTGAAATGCCCTTCCTGCATTCTTTCTCACTTCATATTTGTACACCAAGTTGGGAGCCACTTCTGTAGGATGTCTTTCTCAGGCCTTTACCCCAAACCACCAGGTAGCTAGGGATTTGCATTTTAGCAAGCTCAGTATGATGATAACATGGAGGCCAGGAGACTATGCTGGGAAAGACTGAAGGCAGGAGGATAAGGGGACGAGAGGATGAGATGGTTGGATGGCATCACTGACTCAGTGGACATGAGTCTGAGCAAACTCCAGGAGATGATGAAGGACAGGGAAGCCTGGTGTGCTGCAGTCCATGGGGTCACAAACAGCTGGACATGACGAGTGACTGAACAACAGCACCACCGTGCAGAAGATCAGGGCCTTAACTGGGGCAGTGGGTTTGGAGACAAGAGGACAGGTGAGAGGCAGATTTTGTAGGTAGAACTGATAGTGCTTGAGAACAGCGTTTTGCTTGAGATGGATCCTGAGCATTCACCATACAAGTAAATAAAAATGTTAGCCCATTAGCACAGTGCAGCCCTCAGGATTCTGCATGTCCTGAGGTGTTTACAATTGCCTTTACTCCTGTTCCTTTCCAGAAAGCTATGTGACCTTGTTTTCCTCTATGTTTGCCCAGTACCTCCTGTGTTAGCGTTAGTCACTCAGTCATGTCCAACTTTTTTGCAACTCCATGGACTGTATCCCGCCAAGCTTCTCTGTCCATGGAATTGTCCAGGCAAGAATACTGGCGTGGGTAGCCATTCCCTTCTCCAGGGGAATCTTCGTGACCCAGGGATAAGACCCTGGTCTCCTGCTGTGGCAGGCAGATTCTTTACCATCTGAGCCACCAGGGAAGCCCATTCCATACATATCTGTATGACCACATTTACCAAAGGGTTAACGTTTGCTAACCATATCGATCTATGAGCACCCAAAGTAAGAACTCTCATATATTTTCATGATCTCAGCAGAATGCCCAGCATATACTTAAAAATAACAGCTGGATGATTGAGGTCTTATCGGACGATTTGTACATTTCAGTTTTGAAAAGATACTTACCTGGAGGGATAGAGATCAGTAATATGTTGACACATGAACCTAAATTAATATATCCGATTGACCTCTTTTCAGGGAAAGGAAAAAAGTGGTGGGGAGTTAGCACAGACAGCAAGTTTGATTTTTGGGTAGTCAGCAGTGAAAGCTAACTGTCAGCCCTGGGAGAGAGGAATGGTAGACTACCTAGTTTGTATTCTTCTATCTTAGCATGTTTCCTATGTGAAAGGAGGGAGAAAGCCAGAAGTGTTTTGGAGACTAGTGATCTGACTTTTAGTCTGTCTTGACTAGATGGTGAAAACTGAACAGAAGCAAACCATATGGAGATTAGGTGGGGTGGGCAGTTGTTGGAGAGCTTTAGAACATGGACGTGTGATAGGAGTGTATGTAGAAGTGCACAAGAGTCTTTTCAGAAAGAAACCCATCTTATCTACAGAGTGTTTTGTATATTTGCACAGACAACTTGTTCCTTTATCTGAGTTCTTAAAACGCTCAGTTATCTGCCTAAGAGCGATGCTTTTTGATATAAACAACTATCTACCTGGTGTCAGAATTTCTTAACAGATAAGACACACTTGTGCTCAGGAAGGAACTTCTGCAGTCAGAGAGCACACTAAACTTTTATTGTGAATATGGGAAGAAAGGCACGTATCAGAATAACAGGAAGACCCGCTCCGGTGTATCTGAACCTGACATGGGGGAGGGGTTGTCATTTTTATCAGGCAGCAGTTCTTGAAACATAGTCTGTCCTAGATTTTACTGCTTTCTGAATTTTTAGTACCATGGCAGAGATTAAATGAAATCCAGGATTATTTTAGACAGTGTTAGAAATGAACAATAAAATGTTTCACATTAAGAATCTGACTGATCTTGTTGTATTTCATAGGATTTAGCCCTTGTCTGTGTTGGTCCAATTAAATGTCTTCATCCACAACACGTGTTTCTTTCCTGAGTGGAGGGATAGGTAGGAGTGGATCTTTCCCTATGAAAAAAAATTTTGCTATCATGTTTAAACATACAAAATTTCACAGTTATTTTCTAATAACTCTGTATGTGCCAAACACAGTTATTAAATATAAAGATTTATAAATGACTTTTTGACTTCTGAATTATATGGAATATTAATAAACCATACTAAATAAACTTTCAAGTTATACTGATTAAGAAGTTGGATATTCTCAGAAAGAAAATAAAGATTTTAATTTCTTTTTAGACATATGTTTTTGTCTTATCCCTCAGTCTTATCTCAGTGAAGAGATAAAATGGCAGTTGAGGGTAACTTTTTATATTTTTTGTTTCTATATTCTAACAATACAGAGATGATTCCTAGGAAACCTCATTTCCCTGACAAGTCAAAAGTTTACCTTTGTGCTTCTTGTTATTTGCTTTTAAAAGTGTCAGACACTTTAATTCTTTTTCCCCCCTTTCATCTCCAAAGTCAATTTAACTGTTTAACCAAATACATCTTAATAGTGTTGATAAAGTCTCATTATTATTCTCAGTAATAATTATTTCTTTAGGACCAGCAGGAAGTCTGGTATTCAACATGGTTTATAAACTCAGTGAGATGGACGATTCACAGAAATGCCAACTGCTGTTGAGACAGAGCAGTGTTCTTCTGGCCTCCTTTGCCTTATTATCCAGTTTTGTTTGTTTCCTTATTCCTGCCAAGTAGACTTCCCTTGAGAGGTTTATATGGAGAATCTAAGGAAGGTGTGTTTTCAGGAGAACTTAGTGGCCACATAGGAAAGAAGTCTTAGTGAGATACAGCAAAGGTCTTTAGAACATGGCCTGGAGTGTTTTAATTCTGGAGGAAGTAGGTATGAGGTGGTGTCAGAAAGGGAAAGATACTGAGGTGTTTCTAACATGGGCACAGGGATATGTGGCAATAGTAGAACATTACTAAAGTTTTCCTCTAGAATGAGCCATTGCCAAATGTAATTTGAAGCTTTATGCAGCCCCAGGAAAATACCAATTTCTATGATTTTTATGAACTGGCACTTTGGCAAATTGATTGATAATGAATAAATGTATTCACAGTTTACAGTTGAAGCTCATATTGTGAATTGAATTTAGCTAGGTGTGATACATATGGTGGGTACACATGGATGTCTTTCCAAAGGTCTGATTTCTTATAAAACAATACTCAAATAATTTAACATATAACTATAAGTATTCTGAAGGGCTTCCCTGGTGGCTCAGATGGTAAAGCGTCTGCCTGCAATGCAGGAGACCCGGGTTTGATCCCTGGTTAGGACCAGCAGGAAGTCTGGTATTCAACATGGTTTATAAACTCAGTGAGATGGACGATTCACAGAAATGCCAACTGCTGTTGAGACAGAGCAGTGTTCTTCTGGCCTCCTTTGCCTTATTATCCAGTTTTGTTTGTTTCCTTATTCCTGCCAAGTAGACTTCCCTTGAGAGGTTTATATGGAGAATCTAAGGAAGGTGTGTTTTCAGGAGAACTTAGTGGCCACATAGGAAAGAAGTCTTAGTGAGATACAGCAAAGGTCTTTAGAACATGGCCTGGAGTGTTTTAATTCTGGAGGAAGTAGGTATGAGGTGGTGTCAGAAAGGGAAAGATACTGAGGTGTTTCTAACATGGGCACAGGGATATGTGGCAATAGTAGAACATTACTAAAGTTTTCCTCTAGAATGAGCCATTGCCAAATGTAATTTGAAGCTTTATGCAGCCCCAGGAAAATACCAATTTCTATGATTTTTATGAACTGGCACTTTGGCAAATTGATTGATAATGAATAAATGTATTCACAGTTTACAGTTGAAGCTCATATTGTGAATTGAATTTAGCTAGGTGTGATACATATGGTGGGTACACATGGATGTCTTTCCAAAGGTCTGATTTCTTATAAAACAATACTCAAATAATTTAACATATAACTATAAGTATTCTGAAGGGCTTCCCTGGTGGCTCAGATGGTAAAGCGTCTGCCTGCAATGCAGGAGACCCGGGTTTGATCCCTGGGTTGGGAAGATCCCTTGGAGAAGGAAATGGTAATCCACTCCAGTACTCTTGCCTGGAAAATTCCATGGACAGAGGAGCCTAGTAGGCTATAGTCCATGGGGTTGCAAAGAGTCGGACACGACTGAGCAACTTCAGTTTCTTTTCACTTTTCATGAGTATTCTAGACCTAACTAGTAGGCAAATTTTGCATTACCAATCAATACTAGTTAATAGTTTTTAAACCCAGGTCAAGTATCTAGCCACTCTAAAGAAATGTTTTGTTGTGAAGCTGAAAATACTACATATTACATTCTTTAATTTAATTAGAGGCAGATGTACCTCAGGTCTAATGAGCTCCATATTGTTAAGTGGCAATAAATCATCCAAAAGTTAGTCTTAATCATTTTTTCACTGAATCTATGGTGATACTTCTTATTTTTTCTTCTTATTATTATTTTTTGTGTGTGGTAGCTGGGTTGTGTGGGGGAGTGAATGTTCAGAATATTGGTGACCAGTTTGTAAGAATCTCCAAAGGGTAGCACTGAAATAGTTGATGGAGTTGTAAACAGAGTTCTATGTCCTTAGCTTTTCCAGGACGCTTTGTGACTTTAAACAAAATCAGAATAGGCAGATTGATACCTGTTTCAGTATGAATTATTTTCCTATCAGTCTAAAGTATGCTAAAGTGTGTGAGAAAGCAAAACTTGGGATATTTTTGTGAGAATATTATACTATAGGTGAACATATGTCAGATATTATACTGCTGCTGCTGCTGCTGCTAAGTCACTTCAGTCGTGTCCGACTCTGTGTAACCCCATAGACGTCAGCCCACTAGGCTCCTCCGTCCCTGGGATTCTCCAGGCAAGAACACTGGAGTGGGTTGCCATTTCCTTCTCCAAGATATTATACTAATTTAGTCTAAATACTCTAACAGTATAAAATGATAGGTAGATAGGCTATCTTCTCTAAAGAGATCATAGTTTAAATAATACTTGGAAATGGTCAAATATTAACTTTTCACCTTAGAGATAACTTATAATGGAGATAAATTCAGTAATGTTTGTATTTTGCTTCTAAGAATTTGACGACCAAAGACCTTTGCCTTTGCCCTCATGTTCTGATAATAATTCATTTCTGTGAATAGTTTCCATTTCTCAAGCCTCTGAACCCATGAAGAGTTCTCCTCCCTTACATCTCAACTCCCTTGAGGTAATGCTCAAAAGGAGAAGTCCAGTCCCTTCCATGGGTGCCGCCATAACCATATGGTAAACTTTACCTCTTCCCAGGGGTTCCTGTTGGCTGAATTTGCAGGAGTCCACTCTACCATGTTCAGTGGTTATTTAGTAAAATTGAAATGCTACTTCTGCACGGCCCATTTCAACTTTCCCATGATTCTTAGGAAGGCCCTGGCCTCCATTTTGAAAACAGAAATAAAACCATAGATTTGTGAAGGTCAAAGGGGAAGTGAAGAAAGCTGTAGCAATTGTTAAGACATGGCAACTTCTTGTTTAAACGTCATTAGCCACACGTATATATTGACTCTCAGGTAGACACTCTAATGACTTGTAATTTTGTTGGGTACTTTATGAAGCAAAAGAAAATGGCAAACCTTACAAAAGGCATGAATAGAGAGAAAGCTTCAGTATTGGTAATCAGCTCAATAGAATAAAAAAATGGGAGCTGGGCTATTTGCTGAAGGTTTGAGTGCAAATTTGACAAGTCTAGAAAAACGGATTGCACTCCAGTGAGAATTAACTCAATACCTGAATTCAGAAAACTCCACGTTTCTTCCTAGTTGAGCCCTGCAAACAGAGAAGAACCTAAGAAAGGGAAGTAATTCAGAAGTAGGGGTTTGGAGAGTAAGCTGACGATTTCCATGGAAATGAGCTGTATTTTTTTTCTTTTTATGATTTTTGTGTGTGTGCGCCACTCTTAAGCTATTGCTTTCAGTTTACTTCAATGCAGTCACTGAAGTAGCTTAGAAAGAAATCTTTGATATGCCAGATCAACCAAAAGTTTTAAAATATCCTTTTGTGCCTCCATTTATAATGCAAATAGTAAGTTGGCATTTGGGTTCATTTCGCCATCGTCTCTGAAGTGGGTTAACATACACAGAGTTAGGAAGTGAAGGGAGTCCCACAAGAGAGCACATCTTTGATAGTTCAATAATAGTAAAAAAAATGTATTTAGGTCTTTTCTAAATACCTTTTACTTCCTAAGATATAAAAAATGAGAGGAAGAGATCTAAGAAGAATAAATTGTGGTTGCCCTCTATGTTAGCTGAATGACTAAAGATATTGTTCTATGAATTAACCCACTACTTAAATATTCCTAAGTCTCGCCTTTATGAGCTCATAAAAAAGACTTTGCTTATGTATATAGGAAAGCCAGTATCTTTATATACTGTCAGAACAGAACTAACATACTGTTTCAATATAAGTTTGAAAACCAGCAAATATTTTGTTATATAAAGCAAGCTGGGCAATCACCTTAAACCCATGTTTACATTTTAGTTCTATCATATATAAACATTCCCTCGCTGAAATAGTTTAAAAAAGTAGTAACTGATATTTGAGAATGATGGAAAGAGACTGAATTCTGGTTGAAATAGTATTACCACTGTCGTATTTTATTCAGGAGAATCTCCATTCTTTTTTCAGATATACTAAAAAAGCCAAAATTAATTAACATCAGAAATGAAAATGAAGGTTGGCAATGATCATACATCCCTGCTAGCAGAGGGAAGGCTGGAAGTCCTGTGTAGTATAAACCTCAGATTCCACTTTTCGATGTGAGTTCCCCTGTAAAACCTCTCATGCATTCTGAAGTTTCAGAATTTCTGGTAGGTAACTGATGTCAAAATACATTTTCTGATAAATACCCCCCAAAAGTGCAACCAAAAGCAATAGTATTTCAGGAAGCTTCAGCTGAAGTGTGAGTAATAACCTCTGGATAAACAGAAGTTTTACCATCTTCTGTCTCATGATTGAGCTTTTCAAATGTAAACAATTTACAAGGACAAAAGTGGGCCGTGTCAGATTCGAGAAACAGAGAAAAGCTTGACAGGAAAACCAGATTTGTGCTTTGTCCAGGAGAGGTAGTTAGGACATGCCTATGATTCTAAACTATTTAGAGGTATCCTCATCTTTGAAATCATCGTTTCTGCTCTTCCCTCCACCCTCCCTCTCTTCCCTTCTCCTCTTGGGTGCTGTCTAGGACTTCTTTTCCTTTGCTTCTCTCAGGGACCTGAGTTCTCAATTCCTTCCCAGTCTCCTCTCATTCATCTTTCTTTAGCCTTCTCCCATTCAGGCATGTTGAGGAACCATTTCTTCTTAGTTGCTTTCCTTGCCTCAGCCTTGCTTAAGTATCTCTCATACATATTTTATAATGGTTATAGTTTAAGAGAAAAAAAGTCTCCCAATGACCCACTTTCTTTTTGCTATCTGACTTGAACTATGTTTTATAACTCTGATTTGGACAAATATTTATTTTCCTACACTGACACTCTCTTTGCTGTCTCATTTAACACAGCTGGTATACAAGTGATCTAATGCTGAAACTGTTTAGCATGTCGAGACCCATCTGCAGAAATGATGATAAAATACCAAGAGAAAGCAAGGTATATACATGTTGTAGTGGATGCTGTTGGTACCCTGCCTAGATCCCCTTCAGTGACTGTGCTTGCTCCCCACAGCTGCTTTGAGTGTGGCTAGTAAACTTACAGGACTTCCCTGGTGGCTCAGACGGTAAAAGCGTCTGTCTACAATGTGGGAGACCCGGGTTTGATCCCTGGGTTGGGAAGATCCACTGGAGAAGGAAATGGCAATCCACTCCAGTGCTATTGCCTGGAAAATCCCATGAACAGAAGAGCCTGGTAGGCTACAGTCCATGGGGTCACAAAGAGTCAGACACGACTGAGCAACTTCACTTACTTCACTAGTAAACTTATAACTGCCTCCTCTGGAAAATTGCCCTCTGGCCAGTGACTGTCAGGTATGAGGGAAGCTTGCAAAGGCCAGCCTCATGGCCTCAAGTTGCACCTAATGCTGTTTTGTGAGTTGTGCTCCAGACTTTCTCTGAAGATCAACTGAAGTTCGTCTCCTGCTGAACCCAGATTCTTGCCTGGTGTCCTTGCCTTCTTTTTTCCCTCTCCTTCTGCTTCATACCACCTCAAAAAAGTCATTTGAACAAGAATTCCTATCCCAGTCTTTGCTTCTAGGGAAACTCACCTAAGACATACACTTTTATTTTATTTTTTTCAGGTTTGTATGAGAAGGCTTCTAAGCTCTTTATTTAATTAATTTATTTATTTACTTTATTTTACTTTACAGTACTGTATTGGATTTGGCATACATTGACATGAATCCACCACGGGTGTACATGAACTCCCAAACATGAACCCCCCTCCCACCTTCCACCCCACATCATCCCTCCGGATCATCCCCATGCACCAGCCCCAAGCATCCTGCATCCTGCATCCTGCATCCTGCATCGAACATAGTCTTAGAAGTATTTGAACAAGATCTCCAATATATGAGAAACAACCAATTTCAAGATGGACATTGATAGAATAAAGCCTTAGATTTGGAAAAACAGAATGAAAACTTAAGATATTTTCAGTTGTGGCAAAACTTAATATAGAGACATTATTTTTTAACCTCTTAAAAAAAGAGGATATATATTTTAAGGAATTGTAAACATTTAAGATGTTATTAGCATAGAGAAATCCCATGCGTGGGGCTGCAGCAGTCTCCTGAGTACTTACAGGATGACCAGTACTTCATAATTTCCAAACTAGTTTCTATTACATGACCTTAAGTCAATCTCATGACAAGCAGGAAAAGCATGCATGCTAGTTGCTTCAGTCTGTCCAACTCTTTGCAACGCTATGGACTATAGCCCGGCAGACTGCTCTGTCCCTGGGGTTCTCCAGGCAAGAATACTGGAGTGGGTTGCCATGCCCTCCTCCAGGGCATCTTCCTGGCCCAAGGATGGACCCTGTGTCTTCTGAGTCTCCTGCATTGCAGACGGATTCTTTACCCACTGAGCCAGCTGGGAAGCAGGGATAATGATTAGCTCCATTTCCAACATGTAAATGATCTTAAAGAGGTTAAATAACTTGGCTATTATCTCACAGTTAGTAAATACCTGGTCCCTAGTCAGTATTCAAACCTAGGTGTCTGTGTGAAATATGATAAGACTTGCTGATTAACTTAAGCCACATTCTTAGGCTTATCACAGGTTGGATCTTCATAATTCTGCTATAAAGTCTATTTGGGTTGTCTTAGTAATCTAGAATTAATCTTGGACACAGTGGTCAAATTAATATGAAATGTATTCTAGCTACCCATTGATATGTAACAAATTATTCTTAAAAAATATAGCAACTTAAAACAAATTTATTGCTTACAATATCTGTGGGTCAGGAATCTGAAGGTTACTTAAGTAATTCTTCTCAAAGACTTCTCAGAGCTACAGTCAAGTTGTTGGCCAGTACTGTGGTCTCATCTAAAGGTTTTGTTGAGGGAGTATTAGCTTCCAAGCTTACTTGTGCAGTTGGCAGCGGGATTCAGCTCCTGGGGAACCATTGGCCTGAGGGCTTGATTTCCTCACTAGCTGTTGGCTGGAGACCCCCCTCAGTTCCTCATCACACAGCCTTTTCCACTGGGCACACAATATGGCAGGTGGCTTTTCTCAAGGTGAGCAGGGGAGAGAAAGCAAGAGAGAACAAGCAAGGTCAAAGCCTGAGCTCTACCTTGAAAATGACATCCCATCACTTTGACTGTGTTTTGTATTTTAGAAGTGAATGGCCATGTCCAGTCCACTTTCTGAGAGAGTATTAACACAGCGACATGAACATCAGGTGGCAGGAATCGTTTGAGAAGCTGCCTTCCTCAGCAGGTCCCTTGGCTTTCTCGTGTATAAGGCCCTGCAGCTTGATCCGACCCCTTCTTCTCTCTATAGGGAGGCACTGGATAATTTTCAGCATGTGAATTTCATGGGTATGAGCATATGTGCTCTAGTTTAATGCTCCTCCCACTTGTCCCTCCGCCCACCCACTCTGATCTCTCTTCTGTTTTGCTCTTCCTTTCTCGCTTCCTCTGTCCCCCTGCTAGGGGACACTTCTCTTTCAGACTCCCTGTTTGTGTCTGTCTTTCCTTCTCATCCTGTCAACAGTCACTCTCCTTCCAAGAATCCTTTATTGCTTCTTTATCTGCTCATGGGGCAATTGATAACCAGCAATTTTAGATGCTAGCTTTTAAAATTCTCAATAAAGTGATTTAATTGGACTATTGGGTCTGGTCTTTCTTCCAAGCTCCTCTAGGAAGATGACACCATCATGATCACTTCAGTGAAGGACAGTGCGATGGTGGATTTCTTTTCTATTTTTCCACGCACAGTGTCAGGACTCAGTTATAGCTAATGTCCAGTCTTGTGTGCTTTATGTTAAATTCATTAAGAACATAAGATGATGGTAATTGATGGTAATGACAATCACAATAATGGTGATGATAATGATGTAGGCCAAAGTACACTATTACATCACATACCTAAAATGACCTGTTTCACTCTTGATGGCAGGATCAGCAAACTTTATCTCTATTTCCAGTATCTAGCATTATTTGAATGAATAAATGTAGTCCTATAGCAGAACTACAGTCAATTGGGTAGGCTGGCTATTTCAGTTACTAAAGATAGGGTAGAAATGGTTTTTCTAAATCGTATGTGAAACTCAGAAAAAATGTTAATGATATCTTTCTATTTTCAGCAATAGGAATTGCTCTCAATGAAAAGGAACTCTTAGACCTAGCAGAGCACATATTTCACATGCGGTGATGATGTGTAGTAATTAGCCTATTTTGGTTTAGGATGACTGATAGTGATTCCATGGACTGAATTATGATATTAGGCAAAGATTCTTGGGGGCAAAACATGATTAGAATATGTTCAACTTGATGATGTGTATGTTAAGCCTATTGGCACACACTAACCAAGTTCATTGCATGATCTACCGGCTAGAAATATCACAAGCAGGAGTCAAGTTATTTGGAGAACAGTTGTTTAGTGAGTTAGAATGAATGAAGTCCTTAGTGAGCACAGGCATTACATTCTGTCCTGGTTTGCTGCTATTCTCCATCCAGAATGCCCAAGGCACTCTTTTTCAGGACACTTCACCTACCAGTTACATTTCAGAAACTACTGATTTGGTTCTTGCTGATGGAGTTTACGCTCTTAGGAGGCCAGCTGCTGGATTACATACAGACTAATGACCCATCAGATGCTAAAGGCAGAATGCTTAAAGTGCACTAGTGAATTAAACCATAGTATTTTAGGAAAGGAAGAATTTATTGTGTCATTAAACTTAATTCAATAAGTTTTGCTTCCTTAGATGCAGTGCACCGAGGGAAAAGTCAGAAATTAATTTTAAACAAGTGCTATCATTTTTCTTCCACTTTCTCAGGTAAAGGATATTCATGTGAAATTAAGAGACAGTGTATTTCATTGGGACCAAAAGAAAGGCATTAAAAGGAGTGATAAATTGTGAAAACTGGGCATAGCCAGGCATATACTTCTAAAATCAGAGACCATGTGCTTCAGTTAGTAAACACAGAGGATAACCAGCCTTGCCTAATTTTATGATACCCTGGATGAAGTCTTCAGGGCTTTGCATAAAGTTTTAGAAGCTCATTGGTATAAGAATGTCAGCAATAATCATGGTTAAAGCCTAGAATTTAATCTGAATGTTAGAATGGGCACAAAATTAAAATCAAAATGGAATGTTTTTGTTTCAAATCTAGGGATTATTATGATATAAGGAAAATTCTCTTAAAGACTACTGTAAAACATAAAGATGTAAATATTTGATATTTAACCTTTCTACATATACACTTCATGGTTGCTTTATAGCAATAGATAAAGTGCTTATAAATATTAACTTGAAGATTACTGAGGAAATTGCTGAGTGTTTGTACCTTTTGTCATTTATGAATCAAAGTAATCTGACTATCCTCCCAGGGGTTCTAAAACAAACTCCAGCATTATAGAGATAAATAGTTAAAAAAAAATAGATTTCTTGTCATATCTATAATGCCAACTTTAATAATAGACTTTTAGTATTTGTATTATAGGTAATAAAATATATTTTCTATGAGTAATTTTTATTTAGTGTTTATTAAAGAGTTCAATTCTCAAAGAACAAATTCTGGTCACTGTTTTAACTGAATAAATTCCATAGCAGATGGCTTATGTCAAAGAAAAGAAAAAGATACTATGAGGTAGGTCTGTGTCCAATGGACTAAACGTTGTAATTTCATTAGAAATCTATCCTACCTCAGGATATGCAATATGCTGTTCTCAAGATGAGCATAGAGATACTGACCAGTGTGGCACTTTTTCTTTTGTTCATCCATTACTAAAGGGGACACTTTAAAAAGTTTTTTTTAAAGCAGTGTTTTAAACTCAATCTGATCTGGAATTTTCATTTTTCTTTGTTCCTTCCCTACCTTCTTCCCTCTTTCCCTTCTTTTTCCCTTTCTCCCTTTCTTTTTCAAACTGGAGTCACAGCATATTTTTTATTTTATTCCTGAAATTATTTTAATCTTGGACTATTACCAACAATAACAGACAAGAAATTCCACCTTCTAGTTATTCAATATGCTTAGTAATGCAAATACTTATTTTTAAGAATAGTTTTCCCTTATGGTGGTCCTAAATTTCAAGGTGAGATACACCTTGGGAGGAAAGAAAAGCTGAGATGGAAAATTCATCTACCTTTTGTAGAGCTTTCAGTTTTGCCAAAAGTGTCTTACTCCACAATTCTGGGATGAGTAACGGGCCTGGTTTTTCTGTCAGTTGCTTCTTAGCCAAGAGTGGAAGGTTATAAAGAAAGGAATCTTAGGCCAGGGTAACTGTGCTGTCCACAGAACTTTCCTAAAGAACCGTTGTGTGACCATTAGTGGAGTATGAGAAAGTAAACCAATTTCTACTTAAATGTGCTAGCTTAAACATCTATCCAGAGAAGGTAATGGCACCCCACTCCAGTACTCTTGCCTGGAAAATCCCATGGATGGAAGAGCCTGGTAGGCTGCAGTCCATGGGGTCGCTAAGAGTCAGACACGACTGAGCAACTTCACTTTCACTTTTCACTTTCATGCATTGGAGAAGGAAATGGAACCCCACTCCAGTATTCTTGCCTGGAGAATCCCAGGGATGGGAGAGCCTGGCGGGCTGCCGTCTATGGGGTCGCACAGAGTCCGACACGACTGAAGCGACTTAGCAGCAGCAAACATGTATCATGGGGCTTTCCTGGGGGCTCAGAGGTTAAAGCATCTGCCGCCAATGTGAGAGACCCGGCTTCGATCCCTGGGTCGGGAAGATCCCCTGGAGAAGGAAATAGTAACCCAGTCCAGTATTCTTGCCTGGAGAATCCCATGGACGGAGAAGCCTAGTAGGCTACAGTCCTCGGGGTCGCAAAGAGTCGGACTCGGCAGAGCGACTTCACTTTGTTTTCTTTCTTAAACATCTATCATAGATTAGTGAAACTAAGCTTTATTGCCTGTATCTAAAAACCATGGTAGTTCTACCTACAATGTGAGTTTATTGCATGAGTTGGGTAAAGGTTTATAAGCTCCTAGATCAGTACATGAAATACATTCTATTTTCTATATTTGTTAGCTTAGTGCTTCTCAAAGTTTAGAGTTCATAATAGTCATCTGGGGATCATATTGAAATGTAGAAACTGACTCAGTAGGTCTGGAATGGGGCCTGAGATTCGGTATTTCTTATAGGCAGATGGGTGATATTCATGCGTTCTGAGTATCAAAGATGTAGGTAAGTGATTTATCTAGTCTTGAGGTGAGTAGAGTCTATGAGGTCTTAGCCATGATTATCTTTTACTAATATCTAGAAGCTTATAAGAGAGGAGCTGTGCAGAATCATTTTATACATATTTCTTGCCTATAAACTCTCTTGAGGTCTGAAGGAATATATGATGCATCATAGGAATAACTGATGTGTAATCCATAGTCTGAAGTCTAATCCATAATCCCACTAATCTTTTGGGTGATTTTCATTTACACTTTGGCAACCATTAAGGCAATTGGGAGAAATGGGAATTTGGGGGAAATAAAAATTTGTTTTGTAAATTCAAAAAAGGTTTCCTATTTAGACTTAAAAGTGCTTTCATAATGAAGCCAGTCTGGTATGTCTCTGGGAAACCACTTCAGGAGTCATTTCAGAGAAGGTATTTACTGCTTACTATGAGTCTCCTGGTGGCTCAGAGAGTAAAGAATCCACCTGCAATGCAGGAGACCTGGGTTCCATGCCTGGTTTGGGATGATCCCCTGGAGAAGGAAACAGGAATCCACTCCAGTATTCTTGCCTGGAGAATCCCATGAACAGAGAAGCCTGGCGGGCTACAGTCCATGGGGTCACAAAGAATTGGATGTGACTGAGTGACTAACTCAGAATTGATGCTTTTGAACTGTGGTGTTGGAGAAGACTCTTGAGAGTCCCTTGGACTGCAAGGAGATCCAAGTAGTCCATCCTAAAGGAGATCAGTCTTGGGTGTTCATTGGAAGGACTGATGTTGAAGCTGAAACTCAGCTTTGGCCACCTGATGTGAAGAACTGACTCATTTGAAAAGAGTCTGATGCTGGGAAAGATTGAGGGCAGGAGGAGAAGGGGACGACAGAGGATGAGATAGTTGGACGGCATCACTGACTCAATGGACATGGGTTTGGGTGGACTCCGGGAAATGGTGATGGACAGGGAGGCCTGGCGTGCTGCAGTTCATGGGGTCACAAAGAGTCAGACATGACTGAGCGACCGAACTGAACTGAGCTGAGTGACTAACACACTAACACTAGTGTTTGCCAAGCTCAGCAACAAGTTGCTGCAGAAACATTGGTTGCAGTTATCCATCCTGGTACAAAGTTTAACCTACTGAGCACAGTTGCCAGTACCATTATTGCAGGTACATGATTGTGAACATTATGCATGAACCTTTTCTTTCTCTCTAGGATTTTCACCTATTTTTTTTTTCTTTCTGATGTTACATGTGTCCTCAGATATCAGTGGGATCTTGTCTACTTGATTTAGTATTTTTTTCTGAAAGTGTGTTTTCTCTCTCATTCAATTTTCTTCAACCTCAGGCTGATTGTACTGGTTGCTAATATAGGGACAACCTAATCTGGAAAAGAAAACTTGTAAAACAATATTTATTGCTCTGATCCTGAGTCTCTAATGATCAATGAATATAAAGAAGCTCCAGTTGGGAATTAAGATTTTGGAAGAGTCACTTTCTAGAAACAAAAACTGTCATGGCATAAAACAATAATATCATTGCAAAATCGAAGGGGAACCCCCCCCAGCAGCTCTACTACTTCGTCTTTTGACTAACCTTATATTTACTTTAAGTATATTATTCTATGACCAGCCCCTCCTACTGGTTAACTAGTTCAAATTGCCATGGTAGAGTTGTAGACTTTTCCCTGTATATTTTGCACATGATAATAGCTCACCTATTCAGGGATGTGACTGATGTTCAGAAGAATGTCGTGAATAAAGAAGTACTATAATGTGTATATGTCATGAATGTGGTACACTCATATATACCCCCGGAGAAGGCAATGGCACCCCACTCCAGTACTCTTGCCTGGAAAATCCCATGGATGGAGGAGCCTGGTGGACTGCAGTCCATGGGGTTGCTCAGAGTAGGACACGACTGAGCGACTTCCCTTTCACTTTTCACTTTCATGCATTGGAGAAGGAAATGGCATCCCACTCCAGTGTTCTTGCCTGGAGAATCCCAGGGACGGGGGAGCCTGGTGGGCTGCCATCTATGGGGTCGCACAGAGTCGGACATGACAAAAGCTACTTAGCAGCAGCAGCATATATACCCCATTCATTGACAACAGCCATAAGGCTCTCACTCATGACAGGTGTAGTCTTCTAGTTCAAGTGTCTGGTCTCCTGACTAGCATTATACTAGAAATAACAAGATAGAAGGGAGTAGAGATTGTTATAAGTAGCTTGGAAGCTTATGGAAAAGGAGAATTTTAAGTCCACAAAATGAGATACAAAAATGGAAGAAGAATTTTTAGTCTGAAATATTTACTCTGGGAGCCAATAGCCCTCTATATGTCAGATCTATGTTACAAGATAGTTCAGTTGTGAATGGTCATAGTGGCAGCCTGGAGTAATCAGGAAAGGCTAAATTTGTTTTTGGTTTACTCTGTCTTAGCAAACCCCAACATTTATGATAAAATTTTAAAGGCGTTTGTTCAATGAAGATTACTTAAACCTCATTGTTGATAATGAGGCTTTATTTCTTAAAGCAATACACTTTTTTTCTTGTTTGTGCCAGATAAATCAATCATTAATTTAATCTAAAAAAGAGAAGGAATTCTGAATGAGAAAGGGGAAGTTTAGAAATTCGAGTTTCAGGGGTATAATAACTTTTGATTTATATTCAAACTTTGTGTGGAAATGTAAAATTTATTCTTGTCCTGGGAAATGAAGTAAAGTGCAATTTGGGAGTAATTTTGACTAAAAGTCTGAGTTTATAAACTCCAAGTGCTGCAAAACTGACAGAATCTGCGAGTTAATATTTATCCTGTACCTTGCTACCTTCTGATGACAAGTACCACACAAGTATCAAGCACAATGAACTCTGTGGAATTTTCAGTTCTTAAAGTTTGCTAACAGCAAACCGCTCAGTAGCTTATTATAAAAAGTGTTCCTTTTTTAGTAACAATAGCACTGGTTTATGCTGATGTTTGAATTCATTAGTAAAATCACTTTTCTTACCTGTCATCTTTCTCAGAGTCTTTCTGAGTTTTAATATGATCAATGAAATGGACTGTTGTTCAGTCTAAAGTATTCTGGCAGAAACCTATGTCTGAGTAACCAGAGTGAAAAGTATACTTGAAGTCCTATCAGGTGAATTCTTTACAGAGAGTATATCCCATCTAATATTGTTACACAGAACTCGGGGTTTTGCCTTGACAGTGGGGCCTGACTCTAGTGGCACCTGCACCTTGGAGGTGGGTCTCTAAAGCATGCAGTATACCTTTATCTGTCTTCCATGGGCAGGGAAAGCCAGCTCTAAATGGTCTTCACTAGCTGGGGCTATTGGGAGTATGGTGTTATCTGCTTTTTTTTGGTTTGTTTTGTTTAACTGGAAGATAATCCACTGTTTTGAAGGCAAGATACTGCACAGAAAAGCTGTCTTACTTCTGGAACTTCTGGAACCTTGCATTAGTTATGTTCTATTATATATACTGAGAAATCTAACATTTTAATGATCACAAATCTACAGTGTAGGAAGGAGCCCATCCAACACTGAGTCAATGAATTTTGATAGCAGTCTTATAAAAATAAGATGTAGAATTATCTAGTGAAGTCAGTAAGCAGAATAAACTAATAACATCCTCTCTCATACTCATACCCACACTCATTTACACACAGGCACAGGCATATACATATATTCACACATACTTGCAATCACAAACACACTGATTTTTGCCCTAAAATTCACATAGAAAACAGGAAGTTTAAAATTCTCATGAGAAATGACTAGTTTTTAAGAAAAGTTAGTTTAGGAACATAAGAAACTAATAAATAGACAAGTTGAAAGAGCTTATATAAACAGAAGTTTAAAGACTAGACCAAAATGTATTGCTAAATTAGTAAGTATAACTAATTGCTAAATTAGTAAGTATAACAATTAACCTAATGTGTATGGTAAATACTGCCTCATTCTCCACTTCTGAACTCCCTTGTCTTTTACTCCACCCCCGTGGTATCACGCAGAGAAATACAGATACTTTTTGTTATCTTTACTTCGGAGAAATCCCTGGATCATGATCCTTTCTGACTACAACTTTTGACATTTTCAGTTTTTTCTGTCTTCCTGAAGACTTTTCAACAGCAATATTTGAACACAGAGCTGTTGGTCTTCCAAGCTATACTCTATTTTTTTTTTTTTTTTGGCCTCTGAATCTCTCCAACATTGTCATGCTAGTTCTTGAAGCTTGGAGTTACCCAGGTGGTAGTTATTAACTGACGTGTCATGGTTCATTGTGAACAAGCTAGGTCAACAAACTTGTTTTTCATCATGACTGGTTTTAATTTGAAAGGGAGCTTGTTACGTATTTGATAATGCTTCACTGAGGTTCACCTATTTCAGGTAGATTAATAGCTTGTTCAGGGATGAGGAGCCCAGGGGCCCCATTGTAACTGTGTGCTGTTGGGTTCAAGGTTCAAACTTCAGAAAGTATAAAAATCCTTGTTTTTCTTCTACCTGTTTGGCAGTACATGCCTTAGTGAACTTTTCTATTTGGTAACACTTGGACAATCCCAGGTTTGAGATCTTATAGTCATATTAGGAACTGGTTATATAATTCAGCACTACTCTGGTAGTACTTTCCAGGTTGGAAGACTTTCAATTTTGAAAATATTCATACAGAGTTTCCTGATCATTCCCCAGGAAAAAAGATATAAAAATCTCTTTAAAATGGAATGTTAAATTTCATTCAAATCCTGATACCACAGGTAGGTATTCGATTGAAGTAAATAGATGAAAAGTCTGTTCATGTTGGACCAATTCATGAGGTGATGACATATCAGTAATTCCTTAAATGAATGTCTACATAAATATATTTATAATACATTTTAAAATTTGTAGTAAATTATTAACTGAAAAACTTTTTTAAATAAATGAGAAGTTCACCACATTTGTTTTCTTTTAGCCATTCATAAAATAGATCCTTTGGACACAAGAAATATATCAGCTAGCTCTGTCCATATGAGAAGAAAAAATTTAAGAGGCAGTTCCTTCATAACATGGTCCTAATGAATCTCAATGTAGCTGAAGCTCCTACTCAGGTTTTGCTCCTGAAGCATTTAAATTCAACACTACTATTTAAAGTTTAAACCACAATGGAAATATTAATGATGTCTCTGTGCTGAAAACAGCTTGACAGTCTCTTAAGTTGATAGGTTTCTAAAGAAACTCCATTTCAAATAAGGATTTGATGTTCAGATTTCCCAACCTGTCTGAAATGTAGTTTACCTACATAGATTGGCTACCTAGGAGCTTGTAAACAAATTCATAAATTTGTCATGCTGATTATAGTGTTGGCAAACACAATGGCTGATCATGTTATAAATGTTTATCAACACTCACACTCACCCACCTGCTAAGAGGTGCTACG
Source organism: Oreotragus oreotragus (assembly GCA_006410675.1). Lineage (NCBI taxonomy): Eukaryota > Metazoa > Chordata > Mammalia > Artiodactyla > Bovidae > Oreotragus > Oreotragus oreotragus. The sequence continues at coordinate 51,624 of SJYX01020912.1, forward strand.
CTTTAATGAAATTGTTTGAATATCAAGGCCGGTTGCTAAGATACAATGTTCTTGTTACTAGGGATGTGATGCTTGCAGATTTCTGTTATCAAATAATGATTAGAGATGTGCTAACCTCAAGGTGCTCAGTGCAGTGAAAGGTTTACCGAGCTACAAATTAGTAAACTGCTTGAGCAGGCACTGGCAGAAGAAATATGTGCTTCACCCATACACGACTGGCATTTTAAAAGAAGACAAGAGAGGACAGGGAGCATGGCCATGAATGACGGGTCCTTGAAAGTTTGCCATGGAAGGTTTACCTACTCTGTTGCCCAGCATGATAAATCTTTAGCCAGCTGGGGAACTTGTTGAAATCCATTGCAGTAACTTCCTTTCTTATGCAAGGTCTATTCTTTAGATTTCCTTTTAATTGGTTGTTATGGAATTATTAACATTAAACACATAATATCTTTTTTATGAGAAATAAAAGCAAATAAAAGTGTAATCCTGCAGAATGAAGATTTGAACATGAACACATTTTTAAAACAATGCCAGGTTTAATAGGCTTGTTGGTATAAATGTCATAGTATAATAAATTCTGCAAATAATAATGGAGAATTTTTTCTGTTGAGAATTCAGTCTGCCAGAATATCAAATATAATATGAAATGCCATCATGTAAGTATTGAAATGCTTCTCTTTATTTTTACAGTCCTTCCAGCGATACAATGGAGATAATCAAAGCCGTGTTGTCTGCGTTAGTCTAATTGCTTATCTTGCTGAAGTAGAATCTGAGTTACACCTATACTTGGGATACTTTAAGCACAACACTTTCAAGCTGAAAAAATGTCTGTGATTTTATGATGATTTCTGAAATTCCCAAGTGCTCTGCTCATGACTGGTAACACTTCAGAAATGTGGGCAACTGTATTTCTAGAAAGAAAGAAAGAAAGTGAAGTCGCTCAGTCATGTCCGACTCTGAGACCCCATGGACTGTAGCCTACCAGCTCCTCCATCCAGGGGATTTTCCAGGCAAGAATACTGGAGTGGGTTGCCGTTTCCTTCTCCAGGAGATCTTCCCTGACCCAGGGATTGAACCTGGGTCTCCCTCATTGTAGATGTTGTACTTCTAGTGTGTAATTTTTACTGTTGTTACTTTATAAGAAATTTCAGTTATTAGGGTCACCGAGCTGATGGATATTAAATTAACTCATGAGAGTTCCCTTAATAAAAATGGAAATAGTAGAATTTTAATAATGGGAGTGTTAAAATAAAATGATATTCGGATATAACATCTGGCCTTCCATTAGATCATGAATACCATGGGAGCAGAGACTGAGTCTGCTTTGCCTTACCATTGTATAACCATCCTCCAGAAGAGTACCTACATAAAATAAACAGGTTATGAATGAATGAATGATACATAGATCCAGAAAATTTGGCTAATATTCATAGCAGATACTTAAAAGTTTATAAGTTAAATCTTCCTGCCTTTTGTGTAGAACACAAAAAGATTCAAAGAAAAATCCGATAATATCTTACCTTTGTGAAATAGACGTTTTAAAATATCTCTGGCCATGCTGGGTGTTTGTTGCTTTGTACAGACTCTCTCTAGCTGTGGCGAGTGGGGGCTACTCTGTTGCAGGGCAGAAGCTTCTCACTGTGGAGGCTTCTTTTGCTGTGGAGCACAGGTTCTAGCTGCGGCTCTTGGATTCTGGAGCAGGGGCTCAGGAAATGTGGCACATGGGTTTAGTTGCTCTGAGGAACGTGGAATCTTCCCAGACCAGAGACTGACCCTGTGTCCCCTGCATTGGCAGGTGAGTTCTTATGCACTGCTCACCAGGGAAGTCACTTGAAATAGATTATACACATTCCAGTTTTACAGATGAGGGAAGCAAAGTTCAGAGGAAGACGATAATGAATGAATTTTACAGCGTCATACAACTAATGTGAAGCTCAGGTCTTTTGTAAGTCTAGTCGTATTTCCAGAACATCATCTCCTTCTCTGGTGGTATCAGAACTGATCGGGCAAGATGGGTTAATGGTTGCATTGACGTGGATGAGAACACATTTAAATTCAGCACACATTAAATGCCTACATTGTATCTAACATACAGGTAGTCGTGTGAAGGATAAAGAGAAATAATTTATAAAGTCCTTGGCCAAAAGAAGTTTTCAGTTTATTTGTTAAAATATTACATGCTCACCTTTAAGAACTTGAGGACCAAATGTGAGTTCCAAGAAAAACATATTTAGCCTGAGCATGGAGAGAAAATTCTCATTGTAGATGAAGTTAGGAGAGGACATTAAGAGGATAGGGATTTAATTAGGTGATGTGGCTCTGACACTGGCAAGATCTGGGTTTTAATTCTTGTTCTGCCATATACTAATTTTATGAATTTGAACAAATTTTTTCCTTTCTTTCATTTTTGGCTGTACTGGGTCTATGCTGCTGCACAGACTTTTCTCTAGTTGCAACAAGTGGGGACTACTTACTTTCTAGTTGCAATGCGTGGGCTTCTCACTGTGGTAGCCTCTCTCACTGTGGTAGCCTCTCTCACTGTGGAACACAGGCTCTAGGGCATGTGGGCTTCAGCAGCTGCAGCTCCTGGGCTCTAGAGCACAGGCTGAATAGTTAGAATTCCGGGACCTAGTTGTTCCGTGGCATGTGGGATCAAGATCAGGGATTGAACCCTGTGTCTCCTACATTGGCAGGTGAATCCTTTACCACTGAACCACCAAGAAAGCCCACATTTGGACAAATTTTAATCTAAATATTCTTTTGCTGTTGTTACTATTATTTTCTTACATGGATTAAATTAGTGGGTAAAGCAGTGTGCTCAGCACATACTAAGTAGTCCATAAAAGTTATTTCTGAGACAGTCATTGATTGTGCTCTACAGAACAGAGCTGTACTATACTTGTTCTAGCCCCCACATTGTTTCTGAAGCTGAAATTTCACCTTTTTAATGAGGTATCTGACTTGTTTTTATACCATCCAAAGTTGGTTCAATGAAACTGATTCATATTTGTTGCTGCTGCTGCTAAGTCGCTTCAGTTGTGTCTGACTCTGTGCGACCCCGTGGACGGTAGCCCACCAGGCTCCCCCGTCCCTGGGATTCTCCAGGCAAGAACACTGGAGTGGGTTGCCATTGCCTTCTCCAATGCATGAAAGTGAAAAGTGAAAGGGAAGTCGTTCAGTTGTGCCCGACTCTTAGTGACCCCATGGACTGCAGCCCACCAGGCTCCTCCACCCATGGGATTTTCCAGGCCAGAGAACTGGAGTGGGGTGCCATTGCCTTGTCCTATTTGTTGAGTAATCCAAAATAGATGTTGCAAAAACCTCCCCATATTTTTAAGAGTTTTGGGCTTCAAATAGATTTACAAGCTGGCACATGGTTAATGATAGTTGTACAGGGATGTGTGGCGTTTCCTGGGCAGGAGAGTGTGGGTGTGGTGGGAGTGACCAGTGCTGGGGGATTTCTGTGGAAGAGGTTTGTTCTTCCCCACTCAAAGTGTTCTTATGAGGCTCAAGTGAGAATCTAAGTCTGAATGTTAAAAGCGTCGTCCAAATTTAAGGTAATTCAAATTATCATGTTACACCCTACCCAAGGAGGAAGAAGTAGACAAGCAAAAAACAAGCCTCTTAATATTCTGCGGACTCTCATACTTGCCAGTGCTGTTTACGTACTGGCTTTTCTTGGAAATTAACTGTTGTGGTATTCAGCAATACATCTCTCCACTTTTTCCTACTTCTAGTTTTATCATAATTCAATGCTGCTTTCTTCTTTCTGAGCTTTCTTAATGTCTGCAGTTGCAGAGTATTTTATCTTTAGTCTAAATAAGAATACTAAATATTTGGCCTACTGGCTCAGAAGCCAGCTTGTCTAGGCCAAAAATTGTCTCTACTGTCTAGTTTTTAAGGCTGTATTTTAAAATGCTTCTTATTCACTGGGAAAAAATTACACAATTGGTTATTAAAAAAACATGAGGTTCATGCCACTTAGAGAATGTATTCTATTCACCCAAACACCTATTGTTCATATTTAGAGATGCCCCTAAATATAGATGTACTAAACTACCTACATATAATTCAGATCATGTCAAAGCACAAACCCTTCTCAGTGTGGGGTAGTATGAGCACTTTGTTATCTACAGCAGCTGTTACCTCGTTTTGAGAAAAAAACACCCTACTCCTGTTTAAATTTATGTTGCACTGAGCAAGCTGTATTGCTTGCGATTATATGTGGCTCAGCTGTGTCACGTGGCGTGACCTGCTCTAACCTGACTTAATGTAGTCCACATGTTGTTCTGAATGACACACATTAAAACATTCCACTTCTCCATGGAACTGTGTGAGCAGGTGATTTCTCTAAATGGCAGACACTCCCAGGCTTGTATTTTAAACCTCTACCACTTTAGCTAAAAATATCTTAAAAAACCCACCCAAAACATTTCCCTGGGCTATTTTTGCAAATTGTTGGGTGACTTACAAATAGTGGGGAAGGATGCACAAGGGGAAGTTTTGAATTATTTACATAATTTGATAGGATGGTGCCTCATTTAAAAAATGCACTTGGTGGAAGTCACAAGTTTAGTTACTTCACATAATCAGAGTCCTAGAGAGGGGACCTAGTCATGCGATTATTCGCTTGCTGTTTCTCAGATTTCAGCAAGTTGACAGTTATATTTCTTGTCAAACTAAATTTTAAAAAAAGTAAATGAAAATGACTATGTGCAGCAAACAGACTTCATAGGAATGCAAACTATTTTTACCAATTCGTCCTAAATTCAACTTGAAGTGTTTGGTCATCAGTGATAAAACTTGATCTTGAACCATTTCAGACATTCTCACCTGGTTCCCTGAATGACCAGTGAAACACATTGGTAGCGTATCTGGAGCAGAGTTCTCTGTTATTAAGCAACTTGACCAAATAGGGGTTAACATATAGTCCTGGGTTTTTCAGCATTTTTATTCTAAATAAACAGAGGCAACTAAATAGGTGTTTAGTTCAGTAAAAGAGATCCTCAAAACACAGGTCTGGGAATTGGACTTGCTGCTCAAATCCCGGTTCCAGCTGGGTAACCCAGTGAAAGTTACCTAACCTATCTGAGCCTTTCCCTTTTGTTTGATAAAATGAGATAATACTATGTATACAATAGAGAGTGCTTTTCAAGGAGAAATCAGCTAAATGCTGTAAAGTGCCCTGTAAAATGCTTGATTAGGAGGCATTCAGAATAACTGTGCTGTGATTAGCTTTGTTAAGTTCAGTTAGAGAAAGATGAAACCAACAACAACCCCTAAGTAAATGGAATAAAATAAATCGACATATTTACAAGATACTCCAAAGTTCTTTTTTGCTTTTTTTTCCCCCCCTAGAAATGTTGGGGTCCCAGTGTCTTTTAGATACTAATTTTCTGAGACATTTTGTTAAGGGCTTTAGAGTTTTTGCTTCCTTTTCCTTTAACTGGTTAAAAAGACTGCTTATCTAATGTATTTAACTCTGAGGGAGAAGGAGAGGGAGAGGGAGAGGGTGGGATGATTTGGGAGAATAGCATTGAAATATGTATACTATCATGTAAGAAATGAATTGCCAGTCTATGTTCAATGCAAAAAAAAAAAAAAATCTGAAAGCCCAGAAGGCTAAATCCTATAACAAAGGCAAGAAAGAAAACATTTGCTTACCTAAGACACTAATTTTCATGGTGTAATATATAAAATTTTAACATGTCAGTTTCTCCAGAACTGTTTGACTCAATGAAAGCAAAATGTCAGGTTATTTGATTCTATTAAGAAAGGTAATGATTTCCCAGTAGAGTATCTATTAGTGATTGGATAACTTGTCAGCTGTAAAGTTACAAGATATAACTAACTTAACAACTATGGTTACTTCTTTTGAATAGCATACACAAGTCAAGGTGATATAGAATGTTTCCCAGTCATTCCTGAGGACATGACTTTAATTAATTTATCAACCATGATTTCTCTTCCTGTATAGTTGAAGTTAACATCTTTTATGTTCTTAGAAGTTTTCCTTCTTCTTCTTTTTTTTTTTTCCTAATTTTTTGGAGACTTTTCCCCTTTAAGTTAAATATGTGCCCTGAATGTTTCCCAGTCATTCCTGAGGACATGACTTTAATTAATTTATCAACCATGATTTCTCTTCCTGTATAGTTGAAGTTAACATCTTTTATGTTCTTAGAAGTTTTCCTTCTTCTTCTTTTTTTTTTTTCCTAATTTTTTGGAGACTTTTCCCCTTTAAGTTAAATATGTGCTTTCTGCCTTCCTTCCATTGTTAAGTTTCAAGTTGCTTATTTTTTTACATTTATATAACATGTTCTAGAAACAAAATAATTCTTGCACTTCATCTAATATGACAAAATTGAAACTGAGGATCTGGATTGTTTACTAATTCACAGTAGATGCTCAATAAGTTCATATTGGATACATGAATGGGTGGGTAAATGAAACAATGAATTAAAGAAAGCAAGTATGAAGGGAAAAAATGGTTTGTAATGAATGTTGTACATCATTATTATATCTTTTTGTAATTCTCACAGTTATTTGTTGTGCTGCCTTAATTTTAAGGTTCACCCATGGAGAAGGCAATGGCACCCTACTCCAGTACCCTTGCCTGGAAAATCCCATGGATAGAGGAGCCTGGTAGGCTGCAGTCCATGGGTTCGCTAAGGGTCGGACACGACTGAGCGACTTCACTTTCACTTTTCATTTTTATGCATTGGAGAAGGAAATGGCAACCCACTCCAGTGCTCTTGCCTGGAGAATCCCAGGGACGGGGAAGCCTGGTGGGCTGCCGTCTGTGGGGTCGCACAGAGTCGGACATGACTGAAGTGACTTAGCATGACACATGAGCTTAAATATAGGTATTTCCTAGATTAATAATACACTTCATGTAATCTCCATGCAGAATTTTTGAGTCCATCTCCCACTCCAGTGCATGTGGGTAACTTAAGTAAAAGCTACAATATAAGGCAAGATAGGATGGTTGGCAAGATGGAACTGATTTTGACTCAAGTCTCATATGTGAACTTTTTACTGTACTCCTAAGCCATCATACAGAGGTGGAAGTCTGAGTTTTAGGCTAGGGACCACTGTGATTTTCACTAACAAACCATATTATTTATGAAACACATGTGTTAAGTATATCTGGGTGGGTTGGTGGGGGTTTGCTTTGGGAAACTGGCTATATTTTGAAAGGAGCTTCTGTTGATGTCTGTGTTTTCCACACTGCATCTGCTGGACCTTATCAGTAAAGTGGAAGGCACTGAAGGGAGAATTGTGTCCCTGTGGCGAAAAACTTGAGTAAGCCTGGCTGCAAAAGTACATGGCCACAAACATCATCTTTCTTTTTAGAAACACAATTTAAAATAATATAAAGATAAGCATTGTATTTATGTAACATCTAGTCTAAATCCTTTCTTTTACAGATGAGGAGATGGAAATGTAAAATGAAGTTGTATTACTTGATTAAAGTGGTGCAACCAGTTTACTGTACAGAATGTCAAATGAGATCTCTTGACTTTCAGTCCAGTGCAATTTTTGTGCATTACCTCAAATTCTAATTTGTTATAAAAGAATCAAATGATACAGTTTGAGAAAATGGGAATGTAATTAGCACGAGAGCATTTTCAACAGCAGTGAAGCAGTTGCACTATACTTATGACATATCAACACAGAGGAGAAGAAAGATGGGGAATTAAAGGGAAACTGAAATACAAGAAGTTATAATGTGTTTGGTATTGAAATAATAGCCTACTTAGAAAATGGTTCCAGAAAGGACATACCCCAAACTAACTTACGCTCACAGAAACCAAGTTGTGCAACTCACACTGAGAGAGGAATGGGCTGGTACGGAAGTGAGACTTCATATAGAAAATGGCTTTTGAAGGAAGAGTAATGTTCGCAGAGTTAGGGAGGAAGAAGGGCATCTAATTGGGGGGAAAACCTGATGTGAAAGTGTGTAGTGTAAATGGGGCTGTTGCAATGAGATTCATTGTTGGTGGACAGCAATCAAAGGCTTGGAAAAGGGTAAACAAATTTTGATGTTTAGGGATAGGCGAGATTAAACTATGTGATATGTTGGGAAGAGCATAGGCTTCTAAATCAGAGATACCAGAGCTGGAAATAACATCTGTCACTCAATAATTTGACAACTCTGCACAAGTTACTAAATTGTCTGAGCCTTGGTCTCCTCATCTGTATAATGGGCAGAATATCCCCTCCCCAACACAAACATAATAGTTGTGTGGTAAACCTACCCCCTTATTTTCTGTCTCCTTTGGTTCCTCTAAAATGCATGACATACAGTTCTAAGGAAACTGACTCATTTACTTAACAAATACATATTGATTGTAAATGATGAGTCAGTCGCTATGTTGGTGCTGAGAATATTGCAGAAACAATGCAAACCACTGTTCGAAATCAGGAGGATGTTCTGTGGCAGCACTATCAAGAGTGAAATAACTAGACCCCATAGCTAGAGAACACACAACCCTCATCAGACTGATATCCTGTCCAAATGAACTAAATTAGGTGTTGACAGTAGTCTAGAAGAGAAATGTTTGATTGATCTTCTAGTCAAGAATTATGTGCAGAATATGAGACAAGAATTTATCTGAGAATTATCTGCAGAACATAAGTACTACATTATACATCCAGAGGTGATATTTAACAGTTCCAAGTACATGGATTACTTTTACAAAATAGTCAGCTTTATGGAAACCTAAAGGCTTCCCAGGTGGTTTAGTGATAAAGAATCCATCTGCCAATTCAGGAGCTATAGGAGACATGGGTTCAATACCTGGGTCAGGAAGATCCCCTAGGGGAGGCAATGACAACCTGCTCCAGTATTCTTGCCTGGAAAATTCCATGGACAGAGGAGTCTGGTGGGCTACAGTCCATGGGTTGCAAAGAGTCAGACATGACTGAAAGACCAAGCATGCAGCATGCATGGACACTTAAAGTCTGTGAGGTGTATCTTTGAGTTTCCTTTCATTGATACAGTTCCACTAAGTGCTGCTTCTTGCTAATTGGAAGAGAGTATATTAGGAGATAAGACTTCTGTGAAGAGTCCTACTTTGGAATTTTTCCCTAAGGAACTTGGATAGAAAAACAGCAGTTCAAATGGCTTATGATAATGAGAATGAATTTGGTTGAATTTTAAGATTTCCTAATTACACAAATCAGCCCAGTCTCTTTTTAGGATAATTCACATCAGGCTATATTCTATTGTTGATGCTGTCTGGTCAATGGGGGCGCTCACTGTAAGTATACATTGTCTACATCATTTTGGAATGACAGTTTAAGGGTTTTGAGGATGCCTGTAGTTTCCCTGGTGGCTCAGATGGTAAAGAATCTGCCTGCAATGCAGGAGATCCAGATTTGATCCTTGGGTCAGAAAGATCCCCTGGAGAAGGGAATGGCTACTCACTCCAGTATTCTTGCCTGGGGAATCCCATGGACAGAGGAGCCAGACATGCGACAGTCCATGGGGTCACAAACTGACTAAAAAAATTTTTATAGCTTGTTGATACACATGGACAGTTTCCTTATAAGTTTGGAAATAGCAGCTTATAGGCACTTTCAGTTATTCTCTTCTATGGCTGTGAACCTTGGTTTTCATAAGTCAAAGTTTATTATATGATCTTCCTCTTTTTTATTTAGAGTAATGAAAATGTTTGAATCTACTACCCTGAAATAGATATTAATGCAATCCTGCCAGAAACTGTTTTTTTTTTCTCTAAATATCAATAGGGCTAAAACATAACAAGTTGTAAATACAACTTACTTTTAAAAAATATGAGAACTAAGAATTGCAAAAAAGGTAAATTTAAAAAATTACAAAAATTCTAATAATTAAGGAAACCTTAATAAGACATGTTTCTTTTGTCCATATTATTCAATTTCTGCTATTTTAGTGATGTAATACCTGAGTTACTCAACGTGAGGCATACCTGTGTGGAGGTCTTTTAGCTCTTCTTTGTGTATATTTTCTGTATTTTTTCAGAAGTTGCAATATGATTCTGTGTTTGATAATCTGGTGCAATAGTCATTGTTGTGGTGAGAATCTTGCCCATGATGGAAAGTAATGAGACCACATTTGTTCCTTTTTCACTTTTCATTTGGAAGATGTTGTTACTCAACGTGAGGCATACCTGTGTGGAGGTCTTTTAGCTCTTCTTTGTGTATATTTTCTGTATTTTTTCAGAAGTTGCAATATGATTCTGTGTTTGATAATCTGGTGCAATAGTCATTGTTGTGGTGAGAATCTTGCCCATGATGGAAAGTAATGAGACCACATTTGTTCCTTTTTCACTTTTCATTTGGAAGATGTAAATGCAGGTGGTGTCTTGTTTCTTGGGGATTTTTCTCTCTGGCTCTGTTTCTTGAAGTAGTTATATAAGATTTGCATGTCAAATTTTCAGTTGTATTCAAAGATTCTTCAGGCATATGACAGACACATATCTTCCTAGAGTTTATTTTATTTAGGGAAGGACTCAACTGATAAGAAATGTATTTTAAAATATATTAATGGATTAAATACTCAAATTTCTTAATTAAAAAAATCTTAGATTGTGCATGGTGCTAACTCCTTGTTTGAGGAGAGAGAAACATTTCTCCATTTTCTGATTGCATACATTTTTTCTTGTTTACTAATGTTTTTAATATATATTTTTCTTGTAATTTTTTCTTTTCCTCAAAATTTGCTGTACATATTTTCTCTTTACTTTCTAATATCTTCTCTGACAGATATCATATAGTTACTTCCTGAACTATGGGCTCCTCACTTTTATTCAATACAGCTTTGTATCTACACATCATTGTAATTAAGGGAAAGAGATTTACGAATTCCAAATAGAGAAAGGAGCACGTCAAGGCTGTATATTGTCACCCTGCTTATTTAACTTATGTGCAGAGTACATCATGAGAAATGCTGGGCTGGATGAAGCACAAGCTCAGGTCAAGATTGTTGGGAGAAATATCAATAACCTCAGATATACACAGGACACCACTCTTATGGCAGAAAGCAAAGAAGAACTAAAGAGCCTCTTGATGAAAGTGAAAGAGGAGAGTGAAAAAGTTGGCTTAATACTGAACATTCAGAAANTATGAGAACTAAGAATTGCAAAAAAGGTAAATTTAAAAAATTACAAAAATTCTAATAATTAAGGAAACCTTAATAAGACATGTTTCTTTTGTCCATATTATTCAATTTCTGCTATTTTAGTGATGTAATACCTGAGTTACTCAACGTGAGGCATACCTGTGTGGAGGTCTTTTAGCTCTTCTTTGTGTATATTTTCTGTATTTTTTCAGAAGTTGCAATATGATTCTGTGTTTGATAATCTGGTGCAATAGTCATTGTTGTGGTGAGAATCTTGCCCATGATGGAAAGTAATGAGACCACATTTGTTCCTTTTTCACTTTTCATTTGGAAGATGTAAATGCAGGTGGTGTCTTGTTTCTTGGGGATTTTTCTCTCTGGCTCTGTTTCTTGAAGTAGTTATATAAGATTTGCATGTCAAATTTTCAGTTGTATTCAAAGATTCTTCAGGCATATGACAGACACATATCTTCCTAGAGTTTATTTTATTTAGGGAAGGGCTCAACTGATAAGAAATGTATTTTAAAATATATTAATGGATTAAATACTCAAATTTCTTAATTAAAAAAATCTTAGATTGTGCATGGTGCTAACTCCTTGTTTGAGGAGAGAGAAACATTTCTCCATTTTCTGATTGCATACATTTTTTCTTGTTTACTAATGTTTTTAATATATATTTTTCTTGTAATTTTTTCTTTTCCTCAAAATTTGCTGTACATATTTTCTCTTTACTTTCTAATATCTTCTCTGACAGATATCATATAGTTACTTCCTGAACTATGGGCTCCTCACTTTTATTCAATACAGCTTTGTATCTACACATCATTGTAATTAAGGGAAAGAGATTTACGAATTCCAAATAGAGAAAGGAGCACGTCAAGGCTGTATATTGTCACCCTGCTTATTTAACTTATGTGCAGAGTACATCATGAGAAATGCTGGGCTGGATGAAGCACAAGCTCAGGTCAAGATTGTTGGGAGAAATATCAATAACCTCAGATATACACAGGACACCACTCTTATGGCAGAAAGCAAAGAAGAACTAAAGAGCCTCTTGATGAAAGTGAAAGAGGAGAGTGAAAAAGTTGGCTTAATACTGAACATTCAGAAAACTAAGATCATGGCATCTAGTCCTATCACTTCATGGCAAATAGGTGGGGAAATAGTGGAAACAGTGAGAGACTTTATTGTTTTGGGCTCCAAAATCACTGCAGATGGTGACTGCAGCCATGAAATTTAAAGATGCTTACTCCTTGGAAGGAAAGTTATGGCCAACCTAGATAGCATATTCAAAAGCAGAGACATTACTTTTCCAAAAAAGGTCCATCTAGTCAAAGCTATGGTTTTTCCATATGGTCATGAATCGATGTGAGAGTTGGACTGTGATGAAAGCCGAGCGCCAAAGAATTGATGCTTTTGAACTGTGGTGTTGGAGAAGACTCTTGAGAGTCCCTTGGACTGCAAGGAGATCCAACCAGTCCATCCTAAAGGAGATCAGACCTGAGTGTTCATTGGAAGGACTGATGCTGAAGCTGAAACTCCAATACTTTGGCCACCTGATACGAAGAGCTGACTCATTTGAAAAGACCTTGATGCTGGGAAAGATTGAAGGCAGGAGGAGAAGGGGATGACAGAGGATGAGCTGGTTGGATGACATCGCCGCCTTGATGAACAGGAGTTTGAGTAAACTGCGGGAGTTGGTGATGAACAGGGAGGCCTGGTGTGCTGCAGTCCATGGGGTTGCAAAGAGTTGGACACAACTGAGTGACTGAACTGAACTGAACTATGTCATGGTAGGGCTTTCCAGCTGGCACAGTGGTAAAGAATCCACCTGCCAGTTCAGGAGACACAAGAGACATGAGTTAAATTCCTGGGTTTGGAGAATTCCCTGGAGAAGGAAGTTGCAACCCAGTCCAGTATACTTGCCTTGGAAGTCTCGTGGACAGAAGAGCCTGTCAAGCTACAGACCATGGGGACACAGTGTTGTACAGAACTCAGCACGCATGTGCTATGTCCTGGCAAAACAAGGATCAGTTAGGTTGGGCTGTATATCAAAAATCTTTGAAGTCTTAGTGGCTTAAATAACAGTTTTATTCTCACTCACCATGTAGTCCACCACAGATACACAGAGGGGGTTCTGGTCATTGTAGTTACTCAGGAACCCACACTGATGGAGCCACTGCCATCTTGAACATACTAGGCTAAACACAAGAAGGAGAGGGCGCTCAGAGGTAGAGAAGTAGAAATTAAGCATTACATCCTGTAAGTGAGACATCACTTATATTCATAACATATCGGGCAGAACTAGAACTAGTCATATGTTTCTCTATAACCAGTGGGGAGGAAGAAGTATAATCCTATCTTATGCCTGGAAGAGGCTGGTTTGGAACTATAAGTACTATAGCAGGAAGCTTACTGGGCTACCTTTGATCTTAGCTTAAGTTATGAATAACAGATGGAGGGACAGGGAGGTTTGGCTTTGTTCAGCAGTTGTGAAGATGACTGGCATCTGACAATGTCTACACATAGCCAGTTAAGTTACATGGTACCACGGACTGTTTAATTTGGACTTCAAGTTCTTGGCTGCATTCTAGCTCAGTTTCAAGAGTAAAGACAGGATGATGTAATGATGATAAGGCTTTGGAGCTAGAATCATGGATTTGAATCCTCAAATCTGTCTTACACTGTTAATATCTTCTTTGGAGAGTTATTTAACTCTCTGAATATTAGTTACTTCATCTTCAAAGTAAGGATGACTACAACAACAGGTCACAGGTTTATTATTCACACCTTTACCAACCTGGCTGAAATGTAAGCTCCATTATTGATTTTAAGCTAAAATTCATTTCCATCCTAATGAACATCCAATATATGAAACATTTTTATAACTGACATTGTTTTCAGCTGTATAGTATAATTTTGTAACTCTCCCTGGGATTAAGACAACCGTCACAGACTTGTACCTGTTGGTACTTCTCTGACGATTATGAGGTTGGCATCTGTAATGTCAATTTTCATCATTTTCTCTACAGTCATTCATCCATTCAATTAGCAAATGTTTATTGAGCACTACTAATTCATGCCAAGGAACGAAACTTTCCTTTAAAGTATCCTCTTATTGTTATTTTATTTTCTAACAGCAAAGGTTTTAACCTCAGTATTGATAATGATAATTGAAGACATATAGTTCAATTACAATAGGACCTTTCTGATAACCAGTGTCATTATATGATAGCACATTCTTGTTCACAGAATAATAATGTATTTGGAACAGTTTTTTAGGTAAGCTAAACTGAACCAGCAGAGTACATCATGAGAAATGCTGGGCTGGATGAAGCACAAGCTGGAATCAAGATTGCTGGGAGAATCGACTCAATGGACATGAGTTTGAGTAGACTCCAAGAGTTGGTGATGGACAGGGAGGCCTGGTGTGCTGCAGTCCATGGATCATGAAGAGTCGGACACGACTGAATGACTGAACTGAACTGAAGTGAAACTGAACCAGAAAGCTAGCAAACATTCTAGCAAAGATGAAGTACTTATGATGCTAGTAGTCCAGCTGGCATCACCCGTAGACAGAGGGCCTGACCTGATTAGCTCCATCACTAAATTTTTGGTGCTAAGTGTAGCTAAATGCCACTTCAAGAGTTTAAACTTGAGGAGTTTTAGGAATGTATGTTTCCTTTTATTCTAAATATTTGTGGATGGTTTGGTACAAATACAAAAAAAATTCTCTGCTGTATTTATTTATGATACTTCTCTGTTGGGAAACAATAATCTTTCTGCTTCTTAATCTAAATTGAACTGCAGTATACCAATAAAGCAAGTCACAACATACAAAGTAAATTTTCTCTGTATAAATAATTAACTCTTTAAGATTTATTGGCCTCTCTCTATTTCCCCCTTTCTCTGAGTGGTGTAATCCAAATAAAATGTTGCATTTATTCTCATCTGATAAAATATTCATAACAGAAACCACTACCTTTGAATTTGGATTAAGAAACTATGAAGAAAACATGGTTATGAATACTTTGTCTGAGTATTACCTAAAGTGTATTAGCTGAAACCAACCATTTGCAGGAAATCATCTTTTATTTTACCTTTATTTTTGCTCCTTGGGTCTTATTAAAACTTTCATTGTCTTAGAACTACTACATAATGACTTTGAAACAAAGAAAAGTGAGTTATTAGTTGTATTTTCATCATGTATATGCTATGATAAGTGAACTAGGTCTTGGCTAGAAAATATTCTTGGATGACATGAGTGCTTTGGAAACAAAGAGGGCAATCAGGGAAGGATTCCTTCCGTCCCAGATGAGCAGTTTTTGCTGCTGTAGAAGTGAAATTTAGAACTGTGATTTTGATCTTTTATGGTAACTTGTTGCTGTGTGCCATGTGGAAATGAGATGTATCTGTATCAGTCCTCAGGGTAAACTTGCTGTCGTGTCCCTTAGTTTCTCATGTGTCCTAGACAGTAGCTATAGCTTGGTTTTGTCTTTCATTTAGGCTAGAGGATTTCAGCAAGACAAGGAATTCTGGCACTCAGTTGGGACTCTGAGTTTACTGTGAGATGGGTCCTACATGAATATTCTAAAACCCCCAAATTCACAATGATGCACAGAATTGTACCTAGAAGGGGTAGAACTGTGATGCTCCTTTTACCTTAAGAAAATATTTAATCTGGATTATCAAATAAGCAATTTCTTGATGATTGCTGGAATGTCACTTGAGGGTAGACAAATAAATCTTTGTGCCTTGGGTCATTTTATAATAAATTCATCAGTTCAACCATGAAAACACCTTAGCCTCTGAGGAAAAGCCTGAGAGAAATCAGCCAACATCATCTGGTTTAAGAGTATCCAAATACCAGTGAAGGATCACTTACTTCCGTTTGGTGATAACATTTTCACTGGGTTGTGTCACACATAGGTTTTAGTGTAAGGCCGACAAATTATTTTTCTTGAGAATTTCATTTCCTTGAGATCATGCCCTTATTTTTTTTAATGGAAAAATGTGTTTTCTTTCATAAAAGAATGATGAGAATAAAAGGTAGAAAAATAAAGATTTAGCAATGTAGGTTCCTTAATTTTTGCTTAAAATAGGATAGTTTTTAAAATTTAAAAGTCTGGGAACCAGTGAATTGGACAACTTGAGACCTACAAGGGGCCTCTTTGTTCTAAATACAGTCAGACTACTCTCTTCTGATATTGGGGGTCGGCTGTCTTGGTGAGGTTTCATGTCAACACCTATCCTAACCTAGCCTAGCCAAACTGTACTAGATGGGCTAGAGTTCATATTTAGTGTTTTTTAAAAGCCAAGTTAAATTTGACTAGAACAGCAAGCCCAAAGAGGATCTGAACGAACAGGAACTGACATGGCCTTTGCAGTTGAAGTGTCAGCATTTGACTGCCTTGTTATGGAGTTAGACACATTTTAGTGTCAGGGTTTTGTGTAATTCTTATTTTATGACCTGGATGAGTCTGAGTTTTTCAAGATAATTTTCCTCTTGATATTAAACAGGGACTATTATTGGATGTTGTTTCATTCTGCTTAAATGATTGCACTCACTAAACAAACTCTAGAGAAAGATGTAAAGCTCTATACATATGTATTTATTTTACATTTTTAATTTATGTCTAATGGGCTTCCCTGGTGGCTCAGATGGCAAAGAATCTGCAGGAGACCAGGGTTGATCCCTGGGTAGGGAAGATCCCTGGGAGAAGGGAATAGCTACCCAGTGGAATAACTACTCCATGAACAGAGGAGCCTGGCAGACTATAGTCCATGGGGTTACAAGGAGCTGGACATGACTGAACAACTAACAAATTCAGTGAGGGAATTTTATGAAATTTAGAGATAAGTGAGTAAGAAAATGAAAAAGCATTTACACTCTCATTCCCAAGAAATGACAGCTGTTAACATTTTGTTGTGCACCCTTTCGGTCTTTGTTCATATATTTATTAACTCAGGATCATATAGTATGCAACATTTTGCAATCTGTTTGATGGCTACTCCACTCCACTACTCTTGCCTGGAAAATCCCACGGACGGAGGAGCCTGGTGGGCTGCAGTCCATGGGGTCGCGAAGAGTTGGACACGACTGAGCGACTTCACTTTCACTTTTCACTTTCATGCATTGGAGAAGGAAATGGCAACCTACTCCAGTGTTCTTGCCTGGAGAATCCCAGGGATGCGGGAGCCTGGTGGGCTGCCGTCTATGGGGTCACACAGAGTTGGACACGACTGAAGTGACTTAGCAGCAGCAGCAGCAGTTCCAATATACAGAAACTATTTCATTTATAATTTACCAATCTTCAGCAACTTGACTTTTAATGGCTATATAATATTCTATTTTATAATCTCATCTTGTTGGGTATTTAGTTTGTTTCCCATGTTTCTGATTCAGAGAGAGTGAAACTTCCTGTATTGATATTGATTTTTTTTTTTTTTAGAATGACTTCCAAGAAGTAGAATTACTGGGTTAAACACTATAAATATTTTTAAGATCTGAATAGAGATTTAAAAATTTTATGAGAGGGGATAATAAAAATCAGATTCTGTTTTGAGACATATAAGTCACAATACAGGGTTAAACATCTAGCTAGCGAACATTTACATTGTCTACAAGAGATTCCAGGAGTCTGAGAAAGGCATAATGTAATAAAGAATATGGAACTGAGTTGTAATATCAATGTGACCAAATAGGAATGTGGGAAACCAGAGAAACATTGACTAGCTTGTCTGGCGATCAGGTTGAAAAAATGCTGATATAGTTGGTCACACTTGGTAGTAATATATATTTAATGGGATTGAGAACTATACCAGAACAAATACCCCAACAAAGTGGACACAGGATTACTAGTTAGTACTAGATTACCTAACATAAACTTATATATACTTAAGAATTTTTTTTTTATCTGCCAAGTTTGGTATTTCACACAGAATATAAACTTCAGGTTTGTGATGTTGATAGTGGGGGCGGACAGTAACTCTGAGTTTAGATGATAAAGAAGATTTTATTCAAAAGTTAACGGACAATAAAAATGGGTGTCAGATGTTGAGTTTCTTGTAATTTATATCTAGTTCTGTTGTGTGATTTTAACGTGTAGGTTTTCTGCCTACACCTCAACGGGTAAAACATGGTAAGAACACACCATGCTGACTATCTCTCCAGCCACTGCTCGGTGTGCAGTCTGATCACACCTCGGGCTTTCTGAGCTGGGACCATGGCTTTCAATTAAGTTACGAGATTGCCATAGACCTGATTTGGGGCTGAATTTTATGTGCTTAAAACACTAAACCACTAGTGACCAATCCCTAATGAAAATTCATCAAATAATCAAAGGGCAGTGCAAATACTTATATTTAACTAAAAGTAGAGAGAAATTAAATAGAAATATATCTTTATGAGAAAATAGGTGGACACAGAGCTCAAAAATTCACTCTGTTGTATTCAATCAACAAAGGGTAAAAATTATCATGTGTTTGTTTTAAACACCTTTATTTGGGATGTGTTTGAACTTCACAACTAAATATATAGTTTAACTGACTCACATTCCCATCAAATAGCATCTCCTCTTGAAGGCTTCCTGGACCAAAAGAAATAAATAGCCACTCATTTCTCTATTCAGCCACAAGACCTCATGCATAATACTATCAGCTTTTCTCTTCTGGTTGCTTGTTTCCAGGTGTTGCCTTCCAATTAGGCTGTGGACTCGGTGAGATCTGGCTCTAAGTCTGTTATCTCTGACTTTCAAGGTCCTGGTACAAATAGATGCTAGGAACTTGCTTATTGAATCCATGTTACATATAGAGTTTGGCAATTTAGTAAACTAGCAAAATTCAAATGCACTTGAATTACAAAAATATTCTGTGTTTAGCTATTCTATCATTTCTCATCCATTTGCAAAGATGGAAGGTATAATACTCCTCAAAGTTTCAATAGCGTTCACTATAGTTTGCAGGTCCATATCTAGGAATGAGGGGAGGAAAATGAATAGTACCATTAATAAATGTTTATTGGAAGCTTTCCATGGTACAGTACACTTCACTATTCCCTTAAGATACAAAAGAGGAACGTCCTTCAGGAATGAAACATGTAAAGGAAAAAAGTGTAGCATTCCTCAAATTGTGTTAAGCACTTGCCCTGTTTTATCTAACAGCCACAGTAATACCATCATATTTCATCCAGAGTTTTGGGGGCACGAAAAGACAGAGCCTGGGGATATCAAAGTCTTACTACCTTGTTCCAGAAGTGATACATGTCACAGTCACTAACAGCTCATTGGCCAAAAGTAGTCACATAGCTTCAACCAGACTGCAAAGAGAATAGGACTCTATGCATGTGACAAAGAAGGACAAGTCTTGGAATTGGTTCAAAGACTAAAATTGAAAAAATAGTTTTGTAATAAATTGAAAGTTTATTATAAATGTGATAAATACTCATGTTAGAAAATTAAAACAGTATGAAGGAATATAAACTGATCAACAAAATCCTTCCCCTAATTCAAGTATCCTAGATGTAGCCACTTTTAACAGTTTTGTGCACCATTTTGGAAATTTTAAGCTTATATATATATACATATACATTCTACTTTTTTTTTGTATGTTTATAAGCCATACTATGGGCTTCCTTGGTGGCTCAGCAGTGAAGAATCCATCTGCCAATGCAGGAGACACAAGTTCGATCCCTAGGTCAGGAAGATCTTCTGGCAAAGAAAATGGCAACCCACTCCAGTATTCTTGCCTGGAAAACTCCATGGACAAAGGAGCCTGGTGGGCTACAGTCAATGGGATTGCAATGAGTCAGACATAACTTAGCAACTAACCAACAACAAAGCCATACTATAGATGATAGCAAAAGAGGATTATATCATAGATCATTGATAATTTGTGTGGAGCATTTTTTATTGAGATATTCTATTATGAGCACTTTTCCCTTTGAGCATATATGATTCTATCTCTTTTTTTCTTTTTTTACATCTAGTGGTAGGATTTTCCATTTGTAAACCTTAATTCATATGGGATATTTGTTTTAATGTTGACTGTAAGGTGAGCTGTAATTAGAGAAGATAGATGATGATATTTGATATTAGTCAAGTTTATTCTATGACCCAGGCTCTGTGATAAGCACTTGACATATGACACCATCCTTATGGCAGAAAGGGAAGAAGAACTAAAGAGCCTCTTGATTAAAGTGAAAGAGGAGAGTGAAAAAGTTGGCTTAAAGCTGAACATTCAGAAAACTAAGGTTGTGGCATCCAGTCCCATCACTTCATGGCAAATAGATGGAGAAACAGTGAAAACAGTGAAAGACTTTATTTTGGGGGGCTCCAAAATCACTACAGAGAGTGACTGCAGCCTTGAAATTAAAAGATGCTTGCTCCTTGGAAGAAAGTTATAACCAACCTAGACAGCATATTAAAAAGCAGAGACATTACCTTTTCAACAAAGGTCTGTGTAGTCAAAGCTATGGTTTTTCCAGTAGTCATGTATGGATGTGAGAGTTGGAGTATAAAGAAAGCTGAGCACTGAAGAATCGATGCTTTTGAACTGTGGTGTTGGAGAAGACTCTTGAGAGTCCCTGGGACAGCAAGGAGATCCAACCAGTCCATCCTAAAGGAAATCAGTCCTGAATATTCTTTGGAAGGACTGATACTGAAGCAGAAACTCAGCATCAGTTTGGCCACCTGATGCAAAGAACTGGCTCATTGGAAAAGACTCTGATGCTGGGAAAGATTGAAGGTGGGAGGAGAAGGAGACAACAGAGGATGAGATGGTTGGATGGCATCACCGACTCAATGAACATGAGTTTGAGTCAACTCTAGGAGTTGGTGATGGACAGGGAGGCCTGATGTGCTGCAGTCCATGAGGTTGCAAAGAGTCAGACACAATTGAGCGACTGAACTGAACTGATTCCTTTTAATCCTCACAACTTTAGGAGGAATGAAGTAGGTGCTGTTATTATAAGCATTTCACAGTGAAGGAAACTGAGGCACAATGAGGTTAAGAGACTTGCCCCAAATCACACAGCAAGAAAGTGAGAAAACCACACTATGACTCAGTTCTTCCTGGATCCAGAGCTTGTATCATAACCCTGGGCTAGAGTATCTCTCCAGGATATGAGACTTTAAATCTTGATGTATATTTCAAAATTACTTTATAAAATTATAACACCATATTAAAGTCCCAGCAATAGGGAAGAGTGCCTCTTTCCCACCCCTTCATCAACCCTGAGTTGGTTTAAACTTTGCCATTTTGACATGTAACTACTCAGTTGGTTTGTGAGGACCTCCAGGACTGTGAGTCAAAACATAGAAACAAGAAAGATGCTAGACACTTCTTGGAAATGATATTTTTTTTGCAAGAATCTCTTGCATTCATTCTGTCTGAAAGGATGGATTTGACAAGATGATTAACTGTGCATTTGTTGCTCATTTGAAGCAAAGTTCATTTCCAATGTCAGTATCAACCCAACCCTCAACATTCACAGTTATGTTTTTGTTTGGAGGATTTAGGGCATGGAAGGAGAAGAAGCATTTTCTTGGTTTCTAAAGGATATTGATTATGAGAGCAGATATTGAAGGTAGTGGGTTGCACTGTACTATGACTTGGTATTGAAAGTCACATGATTGAGGTATCATCATTTTCTTTAGCTCTGTGTTTGGGGTGGGGGAGGGTTATGGAGGAAGATTCTAAAGAAGACCATGGCAATAGTCTAAATTATAACACCATATTAAAGTCCCAGCAATAGGGAAGAGTGCCTCTTTCCCACCCCTTCATCAACCCTGAGTTGGTTTAAACTTTGCCATTTTGACATGTAACTACTCAGTTGGTTTGTGAGGACCTCCAGGACTGTGAGTCAAAACATAGAAACAAGAAAGATGCTAGACACTTCTTGGAAATGATATTTTTTTTGCAAGAATCTCTTGCATTCATTCTGTCTGAAAGGATGGATTTGACAAGATGATTAACTGTGCATTTGTTGCTCATCTGAAGCAAAGTTCATTTCCAATGTCAGTATCAACCCAACCCTCAACATTCACAGTTATGTTTTTGTTTGGAGGATTTAGGGCATGGAAGGAGAAGAAGCATTTTCTTGGTTTCTAAAGGATATTGATTATGAGAGCAGATATTGAAGGTAGTGGGTTGCACTGTACTATGACTTGGTATTGAAAGTCACATGATTGAGGTATCATCATTTTCTTTAGCTCTGTGTTTGGGGTGGGGGAGGGTTATGGAGGAAGATTCTAAAGAAGACCATGGCAATAGTCCAAATCTGAGCACAATGTTGTATATAGAAATAATTTATTAAGCACCTACTACTATATGCCAGATCCTATGCTAAGCATGAGAAAGACAGTGAGAACCAAAAGAGCTACTGTCTTAGCCTCATATAGTGTATAGTTTTCAGAAGAGATAAAAAAAATTAAACTATACAACCAAATATCAGCTGAGTCAAGGGACCAGTTAGTATATAATACCATAAGAACTTATGAATAGTCAGGAAGGTTCTCCATGAGGAACTGATGTTTGAGTTCAAATCTGAATCACGATGAGTCATTAAACATTTTTCTTTTGGGAAAAGTTGATGGCAGATCAGATAGTGCTGGTAGCCTTATTATCATTGTCTGGCAAGAGACAATGGTGGTTGAGGTGGAGATGTTGTTTATTTGTGAAGATGGGAAGGAGACATGTTCAAGAAATATCAAATAGAGAAAGTCAATATATCAATAGCTTATTGATAACTTTGAAATGAACAGTAGGGGAAAGAGCATTGTCAAAAATGAATCCAGCGTCCTGGCTTGCATGCTTGGTGTATCTTTCTTAGCTATGGGAGTCACTGAAATAGGACTAAGTTTGGGGGCAGTGGTTTTGGACAGATGAGGTTAGTTTTGGACAGATGGAATTTTCAGTGCCTTTAAGACATCTTAAAGACAGGAATCTTATCTTTCTTATTCACTGTTGTATCCATGAAAGTGAAATTCGATTAGTCGTGTCCAGTTCTTTGCGACCCCATGGACTACACAGTTCATGAAATTCTCCAGGCCAGAATACTGGAGTGGGTAGCCTTTCCCTTCTCCAGGGAATCTTCCCAACNCAGGAATCTTATCTTTCTTATTCACTGTTGTATCCATGAAAGTGAAATTCGATTAGTCGTGTCCAGTTCTTTGCGACCCCATGGACTACACAGTTCATGAAATTCTCCAGGCCAGAATACTGGAGTGGGTAGCCTTTCCCTTCTCCAGGGAATCTTCCCAACTCAAGGATCAAACCCAGGTCTCCTTCAATTGCAGGCGGATTCTTTACCAACCGAGCTATCAGGGATAGTTTACCTGTAGTGCTTAGAATATTATCCTGCATTTTGATAGGTACCAGGTAAATATCTTTCTGAGTAACTTTATGAAGACTTTTTTTGATTATTTAAGTCATTTTACCTTTTTTAGAGGTATATTAATATTTTATTCATATAGGTTGTACACAATTCTTAGTGGCTCCTTTTTCATAATGCTTTGTCTGTTTGTTGCCGCAGATAACATCCAAATCAACAGGATTCACCCTCCTCATGATTTTATTATAGTCAGTTATTTTTTTCTATAAAAGAGTGTTATTTACTTTTTAAATTAATGTAAACTGCTACTCCATTTCATTCTCAGATTTTTCTCATGAGTTTTTAGTCAATTTTCTAGGTTTTTAAATTATAAATTTCATTATTTGAAAATGAAATAATTTTGCCTCTTTATTACTTCTTAAAAATATCAATACCTTTAAACATATATTAACTCATTTATTGCTTCTCATGACCTAAGTTCAAAAATTCTGATAAGCTCCTTCTCCTAAATTAGCCATTTTGTTATATTTCATTTGTTATTGAATTCTTCTAAAAAAGACAAGCTTTAAAACATTGTGTCTTTCAACATTTATAGTTGTGATACCTTTTAAGAAAGACCAAGCATAAATGATAAGACTATAAATCCTATAAGTGAAGCCAATGCCTGGAGGCATATTCATTCATCAATACCTACTGAATACCTGGTACATCATGGAAACAATTCCATGTTCTCTAGTTTTTAACTACTGTAGTAAAAAATAAAAGTAAAAGTTCCTTCCATGATGGAACTTATATTCTAGTGAGGGTTACTGATAATGATTAGGAGAAATAAGGAGAACATATTGTTTTTTACTTAGTGAAAGGTGCCAAGGATAAAGCTACAGTAAAGGAGGAAAATATAAGGTGTCGTGGAGGGATTGTGAAATTTTAAATAGAATGACTAGGGAAGGTCTCACTAAAAAGATCCAGTTTAGATAAGAAGAAAATGAGGGGCACATAATCTAGCCATATGGAGGGGGGAATGCCAGGTGAAAGGGTACATTTAATGTGATGGTGGGACAGTCGGTGTCTGGTTCATTCTAGAAACAGTGCTGTGGCCAGTATGGTTGAAGCAGAGAGATGGGGGAGTCATCAGAGAGTTAAGAGAGGTAATGGGTATGGGAGGTGGAGTGGAAGCAGTACAGTACAGGGCCTTGTAGATCATAGCTGCCGTCTATGGGGTCGCACAGAGTCGGACACGGCTGAAGTGACTTAGCAGCAGCAGCAGCAGCAGGACTTCGGCTTTTCCTGTGAGTAATACAAAAAGTCAGAGGTGGGCTCAGATGGAAAGAATGAGAATGTGGCTGTGGTTAAGAGGGTCACTCTTCCTGCTGTGTTAAGAATGGACTGCTGGTGGGAGAGGAGATCTATTAAGACCTATTTCAACAATTCACATAAGAGGTAATGGTGGCTTGGGCCAAGGTGGTAGCAGTGGAGGTCATGAGAAGTGGTTGAATGACGGACATATTTTGAAAGTGTAATCAATAGGATTTCCCAGTTGACTTGATATGGAGTTTGAGACACACAGAGAAGTTGATGGTGCACCAAGGTCCTGGTTTGAATAACTAAGGATGAAACGCCCTTAACTGAGAAGGGGAGACAAGGTGAGGACTGATATTTTTATTTGGGAGGGATTTGGTTAATAGGAGCTCCGTAGTGTTATTTAAGCAGTAGCATTTTAAGGATAGGCAGAAGGGTCTTATAGGGGTTTACCACTGTATTTCTTCTTCAGTTCTAACCCTTAAGGTTCCAACCATGGCAATCTACTGATGAGTGGGTGGCCTTCAGGCAATATCAGGCTGAAGAAAAGTGGGGAGAGAGGAGATAAGGCCAATTTCACACTGGGCAGGAGAAAGGGAAGAGAACCTAACTGATTGCTCCTGTGTTAAGAAATTTAACTACATATGCTTACCAAGTAGTGTTTGTTACTAAACACAAATTACGCAAATTACAAAATGCATTATTAGTTATAGATATACTCTTTAAAAAGACAAAGATTTATATGCCATTTGATTGATTTAACAAATACTTACCAAGCATTTTATCTGCACCATTTTCTGTGCCCGGATTTGGGGCTACAGAGAACGATAAGATACTCTAAAGCAATGCTCAGCTTGGAGGGCAGATATACATAAATAAACAATGAGAAGTATTATTACAGAAGATAGTCCCAATCTATGAGATAAAAGAACAGGGGATGATGAATTGTCAGGTGAGCTAGGCTGTGTATTTCTCCTTTGCTAATTAATTCTGGGATTCTGTTTTATTGGTATTCTTATTTTTCTTTATGGATCAGAAGTTTAACTATGAAAAGAGGTTGCAGGGTAATATATCATACGACTCTTTGTTGCCTGAGCTGCATTTCCTTCAGGACTTGCAAAATCTTGGGTCATGGGATTCCAACCTAGGATTAAAAAAAAAGTCCAAAGTTTCTGTTCCTTGTTTGTAATTCTCCTAAACACGATTATCTAACTTCTTCTCCAAGCGCCATGACAAAGCAAAGTTTTTTCAATAGGCTTACCTATGTGCAGCTTTAAGGCATTGTTCATGGTCTTTATAACCAGGTGCTTGAGAAGAAGTAAGACTAATGATATTCAGGAGTGAGAAGCGCAACTAGAATTATTGATCGTGGAGAGTTGAAGATACCTGTATATGTTGTAATTTTGTTCATTCCTTTGAAAGGGCTCTGTGAACACCATCATTCACTCCATGGAACAAGTGCTTATTTTTATAGAAATTTCCTTTTCTGTTTTTGGTGTATACACGTAATCCAGTGAGATTCAGTAGACATGACTGTTGGTAGCTGTAGGATGGTTACAACCTTTTCAGCTTCTGTAATAAGATATTACTTGAAAGAGACCACTCAGTTTTCTACCTTTAAATTTATGCAGGTATAGTGATAGCTTTGAATTTACAAAAAACAATGTGTGCAATTGTCTTATGAGCCTAAGATGGTCTCCTCTTTGAATTGTTTTCTTTTCAGAGTCTTTATTTCTATAGTCAAAGGACAGAGAAAAGAAAAAATGGGGAAAATAAAATGATTAAGGGACTTGTTTATTTATCTGTATGACAATTGTTTTTTAAATGTCCAATTCATATGGGAATCATTTTGCCTGGTTGATTTGTGAGGACCAAGGATTGGGTTTGTGCCTGGAGCAGGTTAGGAGGAGACTTCACCCCACTGTGTGTTTAGGGAAGTGTGACTTTGCTTCAGTTCTCCACCACCCTTATGGAGCCCACACCCCTGCAACTACCAAGAATTATAGAAGTAGTGGCTTAATCTTCTTCCTATCCAAAGTCCTCTTCCCACCATATCCTCACCAGGCAGCTAGTCTATGAGTTCTGCTATACTTTCTACTCAATCTACCTACCGTGGCTAGAACCACCTACTTAAGACTTTAGTCTGTGATTACTTCTAATGAAATCACTTTGCACTGACAATACCTAAGCTTCTAGAAACATGAATAGGGCAGGAAAGTGCTAGATCAAGAAATTATGTATTTAAAAGTATGTAATAATATTCTTTTTTTCTGATTACTAGTGACTCTAGGGTATATTATAAACTAAACTGAGTCATGTTGCCCCTGGATTGTTTTTACAATAAATTTAATTTAAAATCTTCTACTTTTTATTTCCAATTTTCAATCTTAGATGTATTCAAAGATGTATTCAATGTAGTTCAATAAGCAATTATTAAGCCCTACTGGTGCCAGACATTATGCTCAATGCTGAGTAACAAACATGACAGTCACGATACTGGCTCTTTAGGAGTTCATGCCCTGGTAGAGAACATTAATGTGTAATAGAACAAGAATCACAAAAGTCCCCATGCTTTAGACATCTACTTTGTGCCAGGCAGAGATATTCTTCATCCATTTAATCCTCACAACATGTATGCAAAGGATATATTTATTTTCCATGTGTAACAGATGAGAAAACTGAGCTTCAGTGAGGTCTAGTCACTTGTTCCAGGTGACAGACAATAAATGGTAAATTACGGTTTAATATCTGAATTCACATTACATGACCTGTGTTCTTACAATTATGACACATTATTCTCTGGTATGAGGAAATCCACACTTTTAGAGCAATGTGAAATGAGTTGATGTGCTTTCATTAATTAGCTCTCATTAATGTGCTGATCATGTAAGAAATGAATTGCCAGTCTATGTTCAATGCAGGATGCAGGATGCTTGCGGCTGGTGTATGGGGATGATCTGGAGGGAAGATGTGGCGGGGGGNAAGGATATATTTATTTTCCATGTGTAACAGATGAGAAAACTGAGCTTCAGTGAGGTCTAGTCACTTGTTCCAGGTGACAGACAATAAATGGTAAATTACGGTTTAATATCTGAATTCACATTACATGACCTGTGTTCTTACAATTATGACACATTATTCTCTGGTATGAGGAAATCCACACTTTTAGAGCAATGTGAAATGAGTTGATGTGCTTTCATTAATTAGCTCTCATTAATGTGCTGTCATTAATTAGAAATAAAATTTCTACAGACTATTCTTATTGCATTTTGTTGTTTTAAGGGGAAAAAACAGAAATTAATTTGAATTGCTTCATTTTCGAGAGAAACTAAGATACGAAGGTGAAATATTTAGCAAGCATGTAAGATTTACAGGGAAGTCATACTCATCTACTACATTTAATTCTGTGGTATTTGCCACTGTTCAAAATGCTTTGTACCTCCTTTCTGAATCCATTTTAAGATTTATTTTTATTCCTCATAAAGAGTTTATTTAATGATAAAAATAATTTTTATCAAAAAAGAAGGCTTGATCATTTTGTCAGTAGACTTGGCTCTAGATAAACTTTGGATGATTGCAGAAACCAAATGCCCCCCTTTTTTAAAGAGGATAGTTTTCCACATTTGAAATTGAAAACAATATGAAAGAGGTTTTGATGGCAATTCCACAGTCATTTCTTAAGCAATCAATAGAATCAGTGTAGTTTTCCAAGGTTATTACTTGAAAGTGGACAATACTTACATATTGCTATGAGCTGTTATATTTTTAGAGAATGATTACTTTATAGTTTCATATCATCCAGGTAGATTCACTGCAATGAAGTAAAAAGTTAAAGAGTCCTCCTTAACATGTGAATGTGCTTCCTTTACCTTCACCTCTCCTAGTCCTTTTCCATGAAGAAGAGAATAGCCATTTCAGTCAGGACTTTGCAAGAAATCAAAATTTAGTAAGAAAGAAACAGGGAGGCAGCAAGAGCATGAACAGGAGAGGGAAAGAGAGAGAAATCATCAAAATGAGGAAGTGATTCCTCTAGTTATCAGAAACAGGAGCACAGTAACAATAGCTGAAATTCACCTCCCCATGGGGGAATGAATCATCAAAATAACCAGTGGAAAACAAGGTTGTGCAACCTTGACCAGCGTGTGTCACCGGCTGGTGGAATTTTTAGAAAGGCAGCAGTTTGGGTTCATCACTGTGGTTCATGATTGCACACACCTGTTTGGGGTATGGATTTTGCAACCCCCCAAAAAGGGGAAACTGAACTCACTGCTCCTCCCGAGCTGTGCAAAAAAGCAGAAAACCACAGCTGCTCGAGCAGTTAACAGATATCAGTAAAATACCCATGTTACATAATTAAGGATAACGTTCTTGAAGCATATGGGCCGGAGGTATTATACTCTCATTAAAACTTTAGGTAGGAAACAATTTAGCATATTCTCAGACATTTCTAGGATTGGATTCTATAATAAATGTTTGTAATTAGGCATGCTCTAAACATTTTATTAAATAATACATGAAGAAAATGCTTGATGAAATATAGACAGCTCTGCATTTTGTGTACAATGACGTGGAGGCATCAAGAAAAGACATAAAAGATTTCTTCTCATTGGCTTGATAACTAGTCACTCTGGGCAGCTTAAGTAAGACTGGGTGAGGTTTCATTTGTCAGAGCAGCCTGTCTGTAATCTTAAAGAAGTAGGAATTGATGGCTCTTTTTTTTTTTTCTTTTTCTTCCTTTTCTTTTAAAATACATTATTTGTAGCTCAGTCTTCTTTGAATTGCTGGTCTTGAATAAAAAGAAGTGCTTCTGACCGGAGCAATGCAAAAATCTGTACTTTATTCTAGCAAACATAAAGATTGACTTGGTGGGGGATAATAGTGCTGGACAGAGCCAAAAAAAAAAAAAAAACAACCCTAAATCAACATTTGAAAACATACCTTGGCCAGCAGGTGCTATTATTTATAAGTTGGAGAGGACTAAGGGAGGGGAGTCTCCTGAGAATTACTAAGGCAGGTGTTGGGTCCCTGGGGAAGTGGTAGGAAACATGCCCTTGAGATGATATTTGTAGCAGGAAAGAGATTCTTTCGGTTCTGCAGTTCTGTTTGATATTCAAGCCAGGTGATTAATGGTGTCAACAATTCTTATCTAAGTGGAAAAGTGTGTGATCTATGGAAATGAACTTAGAGGATCCTGGGAAGTCCTCAAGGGAAGAATGGCAGCTTTCTGAAGTCATTAAGATCAGCTAGGTATTTTGTTTTCTAATGCACGCAAATAAGAAATCTGGTAACAGAATAAATATGAAATTTAGAATGCCTTCTAGAACATACATGGTGAAACTGGGCAAGGTTGACATTAGTTTTACTAATTTGTCTGCTTAGTAGGTAAATGGGGTTGCCAGTCTGGCAGTTTGCACTGGCAATAAATCACCACTAGACATTTTATTTTAAAATTGGCACTAGCTTGAGGGAGGTAAAGGATTGTCAATTTGCTTTTATTTGAGGCCAGGCACAATGATAACAAACAGGCCACCTGGAAACTTCAGCCCACATGCAGAAGTGTGGCTCAGGTCTCTATGGCTATTTTTTTTCAGTGTTTGGAGAGTGGAGGGCTAAATCAGAGACTCAGGATTCTGACCATAAAGATCCTGGCAGACTTGCATGGCCTGGAGACGTACCTTTTGGAAATCAGTTTGGTTCTAGAATTATGATGTAGGAAGGATAGAATAGATTTGATGTTGGACAGAGAATTTGGTGGTTTCCTCTTTTATTGGTGGTGGTGATTAGCGCGGACCAGCAGAGCACGTGCAGAGCAGACAACTAGTACATTCCAAAAATCACTCCATTATTAAGGAAGAGGGTTGCTCCCTATTTTTTCAGCCTTATCTTGCTTAGAAGTTCGCTTTTAAATTTGGTAGTGAATGGAGTAACAGTGTTGAGAAAAAAATATCCTGAATGAGAGCTCATGCAACCTCTCTTCTCATGTGAGCAATGATAGATGTTCTTTCTTTGAAAATTGCTGTAATTAAAGGACAACCAAGTGGAGGGGAGAAAAAGGTTACACTGGACCCTTGTAAGCTACTCTAATGGAAATGGTGGAGGTGAATTCTCTTCCTTTCATGTGTTTCCTGATTCCCCAAATATTCATCAGGGCTTCAAAGCATCCCTGAACAAAATTTTTTGATTTAAGTATATTTAAGGATTTGGATAATATAAAAGTTAGTGTGTCAGGACAATTATATTAAAAATGAGCTGATTTATAAATTACTAGTATTTCTTCTCTGTTTACACATGATATTTATCAGTCTTAACTGCACTGCATATTTTTTAGCATGCACATTGTTAGAAAGGATCTGGTTAAGATAGAGATGTATTGCCTTCACTTGGTCTCATGAATAATTCCATTTGTTTACTTGCTGGATATATCCAGGTTGCTGTTGATGCTGTAAATATTTGAATTGGATTCAACTTGTCCATCAGAGACTTTCCTCTGTCTCTCCTGGACATCATATATGTAATTTGATGACACTCTCTCCCAGAAAGTAAGGAAAATGTATACTTTGGTTTCTACTTGGTAAAGTCATTCAAACTGATACAAAATGTCAAGGAGCAAAGAAGAAAACCACTCCAATGATGTGTGGAAGCAATTGGCAGTTTTCCTGGTATTTGGAACATGGGAGTACTTAGAGATTTGTGGCATTAATTACATATAAGCAACTGAAGTATCAGATATCTGACCTGATAGGATTTTTCTTTGTTTTAAAGTATATAATATTAGACCCTTTACTAAATATTTGTAAAAGTTCTGTTATAAATGCAATGGGATCTGTGTTCCTTAGACTGCAATGTCTTACAAGCTGCCTGTTAATAAATGACAACATTCATAAAATGAAAAAGAAAAAGAAGAAAAATGAGAAATCCCCCAAAGCAGTCACTTTTATAAAAAGTCCCACAATTCTGCCAGTATTCAATGCCTGCATTAAATGTCACACCAGTAAATCTTTACTCAAATAGATCAAGATGCAGCAAATATAAGACCAAGTATAGAAGACTAAGCATATAAATACAATACTAAGAAATAAAGTGTCAACATTCCTTGGGTAGCCTTCAAAATGATGGAGGTAATTAACAGGTGTTTATATTTTTCGTTTTGACTTGCCCACAGGTATTCATTTAACAGTATGTTTTGGAGACAGTCATGTAAAATTTTCATTTATATTTCATTTACATTTTACATTTCATTTGTTTGGATTTAATATACACGTTAATTCAGAGTGAAATATTCTGAACTAGATTTTTCTCATACTTGAGGGCCCTAAAAACCTAATA
Source organism: Oreotragus oreotragus (assembly GCA_006410675.1). Lineage (NCBI taxonomy): Eukaryota > Metazoa > Chordata > Mammalia > Artiodactyla > Bovidae > Oreotragus > Oreotragus oreotragus. The sequence continues at coordinate 83,684 of SJYX01020912.1, forward strand.
TGTGAATATTTACAGCATCCTGGATTGTCCAGCTATGCTGTTAATTTCAGTGCAGTTAAGCTTCTAGTCTTTACCTTAATTTTTTTCTCCTCCTGCTTGAGAGTTATTATGGGACATAAATCGTGTGTGTATATTTTGTGTGTGAAGATGGTATTAACTCATTTTGGGGAAATTGTAATTCTAATCCTATTTTCATTATTTTGTTTTTAAAAACTTCCTTTCTTCTTTCATCCTGAAGCTTTGAAGTGGGTAACATAGTTTAAAAAAATTAAGATATAAAGATATATTAGAGGTGAAAATAATTCAGCAAAAATTATATATATTACATATACATTAAAAGATATTCTCCATGAAATGTCATTAACGTTCACTGAGTTCTCTAAACATAAAAGGGCACATGTGTGCACTTGCATTTTCTCACTTGCTCATTCAATAACTAGCAAAAATAGTCTCTGCAGGAAAGAGCTGCAAGACTGGTGCCAGGTTCCCCAACATACCCAAGAATTTCTTTATTTAGAACCTCCCATGTGCTATTTTTTTAAATCTTTGGAATCTCAGGGATTTTCCCATCCCGCTACATGCTTGAGACGTTTCAGAGCATGGTAACCCCCTCTTGGAATCCTCTAACTCTTCTGTTTTATTTTTAAACTGTGGGCAGTATTAGTATACGGGGAAGCGACAGTTCCTATGACAAAGAAGGATAAGATTCCCAGTGTGTATAGCAATACCTCTGAAGATCACTGTTGGGCAGAGAAGCAAATGCCATGAGTCATTAAGTCTTCTCTTAAGGGGCCCTTGAAAATCATGAGATTTTAAGCCTAGAATTTTGGGGGAGGAGCCATACATGGCAACATCTATAGGACACTTGGTGTAATCCTTGAATGTTTATTAAGCAACAGTTGATCTATGCCAAAAGCCTGAGATGTGATATATGTCTAGTCTTTTTGTTTTCAAATTTATTAGGTATGGTGGACCTGAATTTTGGTAATGCATTTGCTTTCAACTTAAGTATGGAAAGTTGGCTGTTTTGAGACCAGTCTGTGAAAATCTCTGAAACGATTATTTTAGTATTGTCCCTTTGCATTATATGGGTGAAACTATTATATATATTTAAAAAGCATATCATATTTGCATATGATGTTTCTGATATGAACACACGACCTCCTTTACAATAAAGCACAATGTGCAATTGCAGAAAACGCCTTTTCACTTATGAACGTCTGAGTCTGAGATTCACACAAACCACACTTTTGTTTGACTCCAAAATGTGGGTGCCAAATGAATCTACTGCACTAGGCTTATGAACACTACTGCAACTGTGCAGCTACCATTTCTCTACTGGGAGAATTGTTTCGGCAGATAAACCATCTGGCTTGAAACACAGCCCTCTTTGAAAATATTCCCCATTATGTTAGCTCTGAAACAATGTGTACAACTATGCTCCAGTGGAGGACATGTTAACAGAAATTCAATGTCAAACAATATCTGCTCTGTAATCTTTTGCTAAATGTAAAAAAGAGGTAATCAAAATGCAAGATTTTAATTCTTTAAAAAGTTGTTGTGAATGTGACATAAGATGAAGAAAATTCAGGAAAATATTTAATAAGGAACTATAATAGGAGAGTGTTTAACATAGTGACTTTTTTCTTTAGGATCACCCATGGAAAATGAGACTTCTTTTGTTATAAGCATATGAAGATGGTATATTAATGCTTTGTGTTCATTCATTTTCTTTTTTATTATTTTTCTATTTTTACTATTTTTTTCTATTTTCAAATATGAATTCATTATATATGGTGGGTAAATTGTCAGAAGCCAGTATTTATAGCTAGATATCCTGAGGTGCACTAGGGTAACTCAAATGTGACTTAATGAGTCAGAAACACTATGGAAAAACTAAACAGATAATATTGGGTAGGGAAAATTAGTATGCAGTGGTAATAGGTAATATCTATAACCAGCTAGAGGAAGTTTGATGGAAGTTTTAAGAATCCAAGCCAACAGTGTTCCTGTTATGGAAGAAAGCTAAAGGGAAACAAGAAAATTTTAAAAGTGTATTATAGGTTCAATAATAACTAGGGTAGTATTTAAAAAGAAGACTTGAGTGAAGTTATGAAAAAGTTTTAAAAAGTTAAACCATCTGAGTTTATGAGATCAGATAAATCTACAGGTGGGTGTGTCTGGACCATTGGTGGGGGTGATTGTAGGAGCAGTCAGCATATGATTGAAATGAAGTGGGACTGAGCTACGTCCTAGGAATTACTACAATGTATGTGGAGTGAGAGAAAGTGTTAGGGAACAGAGCTTACTGGTCAACTGATGGGAAAAATTGATGTCATATGATTATGATAATTCCTGTAAGGTTATAAATAATGGTACCTTAGTAGGAAACATTGACTTTCCCCCCCCATTTCAGTACAAAATTCCCTTGTGCATTAATGATATTTAGTTAGAATGATTTTAATTAAATGAATTGTAGCTCTGGTTACTCTGTCCTTCATCTAGCTTCTTCCTCCTTACACTGGCTGTAGCTATGCAAACAACTATGTCTCAACAAAAGTCTCAACTTTCAACTGAAAAAGAACCAGGCTGCTTATTTCTTCCTAGCAATTCTAAGAGGAGAAAACTAAAATCCACAGAGTTTACTTTTCCTTCCTTATTTTATAATTGCATTGTACTGGATAACTAGGAACTTGTATTAATCAAAGGCTTTCTTACACATGCTCTTCTTCCAAGGTAATTTCTGAGCAAGGGTTTTCAATAAACAGGTCTGGTGAAGCCACGTGAATTGCCCAAGGACCCAGGAGGATCCTCAAGGATGCTGTTGGGCTGTTCTTAATAGGAAAACAGAGGTCTGTGTCTAAGTGGGAGGAAGTCTCTTTTGATGGTTAAGATGGTATTTTCTCACAATCATCTTAGAAAATCTTTAACTATCTACTACATGGGAGCCAGTATCAGTGATCTACTGATAACCAAACTGAGGAAAATTTTTGGTCATGTCTGATTCTACCATTGTTTCCTTGGTGAAGAGAAGGAATACATAAGGGCCCTCTGTGAGCTGGGGAATATACTATCCAGTCCTGAAAGCAGTGGGATTTTCTCAGTCCATTTGGTGCCATTAGCTGAAGCAGACACTCTATTAAATTATATTGTGTCTATGTTTATGACTAGAAGTGAACTCTGGATTATGTCTCTAACAGGAAAAGAACAATCAGCAAATTAATGTATTGGACTTCTATGAAGTCTTCTTCGGTAAAAGTTAATTATCACTCTAATACTATAAGGTCTGTAGGCCTGGGGAGAGCACTTAACACATGAGCTTCTGTTTGCATTTTCCAAGTTTTTTTTTCCCTCATCAGTGACGAAGTCATACTGTCAGGTGGTAAGGATAAACCTTCACTGGAGAGAAACTGAGGCAGTGTTAAACATTAACAGGCCACTTGGAGGGAGGAGGGTCTTTAATATTTCTTGGGCAATTTTGTAGATTATCTGTAGTATCTGTGTATGCCTCTGTGTGCTTGCATGTATAGTAAATTGTCAAGGGTCTGACAAATTTTAAAAGTTCCCTAGAGACATTTCGATATAGATATGAGATGAATTTTTAAAAGACAAAATTTAAGTAATTTTCATTGGAAAACAGAATATGACTAAAGATTATCAGAATTTGGGAGATAATTATTTGATGGCATGTATATAAAATTGGACTTCTCTCTATTCTTGGTTAGCATTTTCAGTGGAGAATTTAAGAATTGAGAAGATAATTATCCAAATGATCATAGTTCCCAGAATGGGATTCTGAGGAAATCTGAGGAATTCTTGTCCCCACGAGGCTTGGTAAGGGCACAGTGGTAAATACTGCTGCTGCTGCTAAGTCGCTTCAGTTGTGTCTGACTCTGTGCTACCCCATAGACGGCAGCCCACCAGGCTCCCCTGTCCCTGGGATTCTCCAGGCAAGAACACTGGAATGGGGTGCCATTGCCTTCTCTAATGTGTGAAAGTGAAAAGTGAAAGGGAAGTCCCTCAGTCTTGTCCGGCTCTCAGCAACCCGCTGGACTGTAGCCTACCAGGCTCCTCCGTCCATGGGATTTCCCAGGTGAGATTACTGGAGTGGGTGCCATCGCCTTCTCCAGTGGTGAATGATTTACCTCTTTGCTGCCATGTACAGTTTTTCAGATAAACTGTGTCTTCAGGCCCTTCTAAACTTGACAAAGAAATTCAATGCAACAGTTCCAGCTACTTTATCTCCTTGTCCTAGGTGCAAAAACACAACCCAGAACTTCAAAGCAGACTTTATAATTTAATGGTCATCACCGTTTACTCCAGTAAATGCAGTAATAGTTGCGATGAAAAACAAACAAGAAGTGAAAACCAGCCCACTGACTGCACTGAGGTGGGCAAGTAGCCGGTGCTCAGGGCAGGTAAAGTAGATTAATAACAGGCCACTCCTAAGAAGGTTTAAGCTCTTACTGTCAGAGGGTAATAATTAATGATCAAATGTTAATGGAGATACTAAGCTGTTGATGTCATTAATTCAGCTCAGTGGAGCCAGTTCTGCCCAGGACCTGCCACAGCTGTCACTGCATTTGCTTAATTATTCCAGTGCCTTCAGGCTCTTTTCTTTCTTGACCCTCCCCCACCCCCACTGACTATAGGACATTATGTTTTCACTGATGCAGAATTATGAAGAGCATCCTGCCCCCTGGGCAGTGCCAGTCCCAAAATATGTGAACACCCAAAGGCAACAAAGGAGACCCTAACTTTTCACTTAGATGAAAAGATGGAAAATGTTGAAGAAAGACCATCTTTAAATAGCCCGATTGTGCTGACATAATTTTATGGTTCTTGAAGGATTTGGATGTCGAAAGTGAACTCTGAGCTGAGTAAAATGTCAAAGTGCTCACCCTCTCCCACAATCAAACAAAGAGAATACAGAAGGAGCGGCGCAAGAGTGTTCGTAAAACATAATGCCGTACAATCATTCTTCCAAGGGAGAACCAGAAAGTTAACTTTGCTGGGCAAATTGAGGCAAGGAAAAGCATGGTGAGGGAAATGCCACTGTGATTAAAATTCAGTTGTAGGAGTATATGAATTTGCCTGCTGTGCTTACAGAAACTTTTTGTATTTCTTTAGCTTTGGGTCTCTTTTATCTATTGCATTGCCTTAAATTTAAGGAAAAGCATTCTTTGTAAATATTGTTTGGGTCTTTCTCCCACTGGCCTGTTCTAATAATCACCACATTTTTCGCTTTACTGTTTCCTAATTGGAATGGGGTGTTAATTTCGACTTTAAAAGACCCCACATTGCAAAATATGTAACTGAGAAAAGCTAGTTCCTTGGCTTCTAGGTATACGCTCCAGTTGAGATGGGTGCTACGATATCAGACTGGACCAATGTGTCTTATGCCTCAGTGCTGGAATTCTGCTGGACTCTTCTCCCCACTGAAGCACTTAAAAAATGTGAGGCCCTACAATTTCCAATTTTTCTCTTGGCTGCACATGGTGATTTAAAATAATTGAAGCTCTTCAAATTTTTATATGCCCTCAAATTTAGAAGTGAACAGTTCTGAGCATGTGCAGTATACTATGATTTAAAATTTTTAGAGTCCCTCCAATTTACCATTTAGAGTCTCAACTTGTGAGTGATAGGGGAGCCTGGACTTTAACAGTTCACAGTGGTTTAAAATGATCACTATATTCAGATATAGAGGTGAGCAGAATTCTGGGCACTTGTGTACATTTTTTTAACTCACTGTTGAATTGACTTGTTTTTTTTAGAAGGAGCGGCGCAAGAGTGTTCGTAAAACATAATGCCGTACAATCATTCTTCCAAGGGAGAACCAGAAAGTTAACTTTGCTGGGCAAATTGAGGCAAGGAAAAGCATGGTGAGGGAAATGCCACTGTGATTAAAATTCAGTTGTAGGAGTATATGAATTTGCCTGCTGTGCTTACAGAAACTTTTTGTATTTCTTTAGCTTTGGGTCTCTTTTATCTATTGCATTGCCTTAAATTTAAGGAAAAGCATTCTTTGTAAATATTGTTTGGGTCTTTCTCCCACTGGCCTGTTCTAATAATCACCACATTTTTCGCTTTACTGTTTCCTAATTGGAATGGGGTGTTAATTTTGACTTTAAAAGACCCCACATTGCAAAATATGTAACTGAGAAAAGCTAGTTCCTTGGCTTCTAGGTATACGCTCCAGTTGAGATGGGTGCTACGATATCAGACTGGACCAATGTGTCTTATGCCTCAGTGCTGGAATTCTGCTGGACTCTTCTCCCCACTGAAGCACTTAAAAAATGTGAGGCCCTACAATTTCCAATTTTTCTCTTGGCTGCACATGGTGATTTAAAATAATTGAAGCTCTTCAAATTTTTATATGCCCTCAAATTTAGAAGTGAACAGTTCTGAGCATGTGCAGTATACTATGATTTAAAATTTTTAGAGTCCCTCCAATTTACCATTTAGAGTCTCAACTTGTGAGTGATAGGGGAGCCTGGACTTTAACAGTTCACAGTGGTTTAAAATGATCACTATATTCAGATATAGAGGTGAGCAGAATTCTGGGCACTTGTGTACATTTTTTTAACTCACTGTTGAATTGACTTGTTTTTTTATTCAAAAGATAGTACTAGGCCACCAGAATAAGCATTTAAATAAACCACTGAAAATTTACCATAACACAATTTTACTTTCATTGCCATGAATCCAATCTGATGACCTGAATATAGTCTTCATCATAAAGCCAAATGGCTAAATTTGGCATAGAAAAGAACTTATTTTTTTCCTAGCTCCCACACAAAAAAGAAATGTATTCAGTAAAAACACCTGATACACCATGGTGACAACACATAGACTCCATAGGCTATCTTTAAAAATTATACTGCTCTTTTTTAAACAACTGGGGCTTTTTGAACTATTGTATAAATTGCTACTTTTTTTGTTTTAAAATCTAAAGTGCTTTAAACTGAGTTTTCACTATAATGCAATAATACTTATTTTTTATATTTTATTAAAATGTAGTTGATTTACAATGCTGTATTAATTTTTACTTATAGAAACTAACATAGCATTGTAAAGCAATTATATTCCAATAAAATAAAATAATTTCTACTGTATAAGAAAATGACTCAGTTATATATATATTATTTTTTCATATTCTTTTCCATTATGGTTTATCACAGGGTATTGAATATAGTTTCCTGTGCTATACAGTAGGACCTCATTGTTTATCCATTCTGTATATTACTAGTTTGTTACTTCTAATAGATGGTCAATTTTGTTTTTTATGTAATATTTCAAATAAAGTATTTTTATTAAAGATTAATTTAGATATTCATATTCTGTCATCTCTAAGATAAAGTATATGCATTCATTTTTAAACCCATTTGTTAGAATATTTGGATGGTGAACCAAATGCAAAGGTACATAATTATGAAATACACAAGATGGAATCCTCAGATGGCTTACTTGTCCACTTGACGGTCATTAAACATTCCTTAGATCTTTTACCAAAGGATATTCTCTAAACGGGAACATTTAAACTTTTTGTTGAATGCCCTGATGCCAAGATTCCAAGATATAAGGTAGATTTATGGTTCAATTCTTAACATATTTTATTTGTACCTTTGAAAGCCACATGGATGCTCTTTTACTTGATTTAAATGAAAGTGACAAAGGTGAAATTCCAGCATATTTCCTAGTCACTTCTCTTCCTCAGCAAATGTTTTCCTTTTGATAAAAATTAGGATAAGTTGATTATGAATTTGATATTTTAATGAAAACATAAAGTTGGTGTTTGAAAGATCCTGAAAACTTTCTAATCTTATAAGCTAGCTTTATAAATCCATATATTTTTATTACAGCAGAAATTTAACAGGATTAGAAATAGAAAATTCTAATAATAGTTAATATGTTGTATTTGGAATTTCTGTAACTCTAGGGATTTAGGTCCTGAACTATGTAAAGTCCTGCATTTGGTATAGTAGTCAACTTTCGCCCTCAAATTTATTATTAGTTTCTAAAGTTTGAAAAATTTTCTTATGTTTGTATACTTTTAGTCCCCACAGTTACAGTGCTTGACTAAGCAACTGAGCACACACACACACACGCACACACACACGCATTACATACACACGCACACACACACGCATTACAGTGCTCTTTGGTTTTTAGATAGGGAGACAAAAGCTAAGAAAGTTTGTTCAATTATTTGTGGCTATGCTAAATTAAAAATGTTTCAGTGGGCTAGAGTTATGCTATTAAAGAATTGAATTAAACCTTTTTTAGGTCATAGGTAAAATGAGCAAAATTATATCAAATTAGCCTATGCTGAGCATATAGGAATGCCTAGAGATTGCCTCGTCCTAATGCATAGCTAGGGCTTCCCTGGTGGCTCAGACAGTAAAGAACCTGCCTGCAATGTGGGAGACCGGGGTTTAGAACCTGCCTGCAATGTGGGAGACCGGGGTTTCATCCCTGGGTTGGGAAGATTCCCCTGGAGCATGAACCACCCACTCCAGTATCTTGCCTGGGAGATCCCATGGACAGAGGAGCCTGGTCGAAAAGAGCCTGGGGTCGAAAAGTGTCAGACAAGACTGAGTGACTAACACACAAAAAGCGTAGCTATACCAAAATAAAATTCTTGCTTTTAGCTATACCAGTTTTGGAGTCTTTAGGAACTGGAAAGTTTATTTAGAAAAACTAAAAAGTGCTATTTGCACATAGACTCTAAATCTTTCAGTAAAACAGTTCAAGTAAACATCTGATATGCCTTGATACACCTTTTAAAATAAAGCATGCTATTATTCCATGCTTTAGTATTATCTGCAGGGACAGCTGGTATTGTTTTGGAAACAATAAGGATATTAGTTACCATTTAAAAAATAATTCAGAATATATAACACCTGGCCTTGAGAGATTCGAAAGGAAATTTCTCAGGTTAAAACTCAATGACCTTTTCAATTACTTTGCATTTTTAGAGAAAAGTCAATTTAGTAAATACTTTTCTATTACATATAAAATCCTAGGAGGAAAAAAAGGATAATTTAAGAAATATAACCATAAAAACCTGAAGAATGACATAAAGAATATGTATTTGCTTCATAGGTGTAATAGAACTTTTAAAGAAAGTCTAAGGGAAATTATCAATAAATTTGAGCTCATAAAAATGAAAATAAAATATATTTCTGTACATCAAAAATATGAGAATTGGGAATACAAACCACAAATAATGAACATTTCTTCAGATATCATAGATTAGGAAATATCTGCAATATATAAAAACATTGCACCCAAATTTATGAAAAAACAATAAATCCTCCATACATATACAGGAAAGGGTAAAAAACAGTGAAAATAAATTATAAGTGGTTAACAAATTTATGAGAATGAAATGTGATGAAATAGATTATCAGTTCAGTTCAGTTGCTCAGTCGTGTCCGACTCTTTGCGACCCCATGAATCGCAGCACGCCAGGCCTCCCTGTCCATCACCAACACCTGGGGTTGACTCAGACTCATGTACATCGAGTCTGTGATGCCATCCAGCCATCTCATCTTCTGTCGTCCCCTTCTCCTCCTCCTGCCCTCAATCCCTCCCAGCATCAGAGTCTTTTCCAATGAGTCAACTCTTCACATGAGGTGGCCAAAGTACTAGAGTTTCAGCTTTAGCATCATTCCTTCCAAAGAAATCCCAGGGCTGATCTCCTTCAGAATGGACTGGTTGGATCTCCTTGCAGTCCAAGGAACTCTCAAGAGTCTTCTCCAACACCACAGTTCAAAAGCATCAATTCTTCGGTGCTCAGCCTTCTTCACAGTCCAACTCTCACATCCATACATGACCACAGGAAAAACCATAGCCTTAGATGGACCTTTGTTGGCAAAGTAATGTCTCTGCTTTTGAATATGCTGTCTAGGTTGGCCATAACTTGCCATAGATCACCTTAATTTACCATAGATTACATTGGGCCCACTCAGTAATCTCGGATAATCTCCTTATTTTTAACTCAGTTGATTGTTGTTGTTCTATCGCTCAGGCATGTCTGACTCTGGGACTCCAGGGACTGCAGCATGCCAGGCTTCCCTGGTCTTCACTATCTCCTGGAGATTCCTCAGATTCATTTCCATTGAGTTGCTGATGCTCTCTAACCACCTAATTCTTTGCTACCCTCTTCTCCTTTTGCCTTCAGTCTTTCCCAGCTTTAGGGTCTTTTCCAGTGAGTTGGCTCTTTGCAACGGGTGGCCCAAATATTGGAGCTTCAGCTTCATCATCAGTCCTTTCAATGAATATTCAGGGTTTATTTTCTTTAGGATTGACTGGCTTGATCTCCTTGCTGTCAAGGGATTCTCAAGAGTCTCCTCCATCACCACAATTCAAAAGAATTAGTTCTTCTCTCAGCCTTCTTTATGGTTCACGTATCACATTCATACATGACTACTGGAAAAACCATAGCTTTGACTGTATGACTCTTTGTCAGCAAAGTGATGTCTTTGCTTTTTAATACACTGTCTAGGTTTGTTATAGCTTTTGTTCCAAGGAGCAAGCGTCTTCTAATTCCGTGGCTGCAGTCGCCATCTGCAGTGATTTTGGAGCCCAAAGAAATAAAGTCTGTCACTGTTTCCACTATTTCCCCATCTTTTGCCATGAAGTGATGGAACTGGATGCCATGATATTCGTTTTTTTAATGCTGAGTTTTAAGCCAACCTTTTCAGTCTTCTCTTTGACTTTAATCAAGAGGCTCTTTAGTTTCTCTTCACTTTCTGCCATAAGGGTGGTGTCATCTGCATATCTGAGGTTATTGATATTTCTCCTGGAAGTCTTGATTCTACCTTGTGCTTCATCCAGCCCAGCATTTTGCATAAGGTATTCTGCATAAGTTGAATAAGCAATGTGACAATATACAGCCTTGATGTACTCCTTTCCCAATTTGGAACCAGTCTGTTGTTCCATGTCCGGTTCTAACTGTTGCTTCTTGACTTGCTTACAGGTTTCTCAGGAGACAGGTGAGGTGGTCAAGCATTCCATCTCTAAGAATTTTCCATAGTTTGTTGTGATCCACAGAGTCAAACGCTTTAGTGTAGTCAATGAAGCAGAAGTAGATATTTTTCTAGAATTCCCTTGCTTTTTCTATGATCCAGTGAATGTTGACAATTTGATCTCTGGTTCCTCTGCCTTTTCTAAATACAGCTTGTACATCTGGAAGTTCTTAGTTCATATACTGTTGAATCCTAGTTTGATGGATTTTGAGCATTACCTTGCTAGCATGGGAGATGATCACAATTGTATGGCAGTTTGAGCATTCTTTGGCATTGCCCTTCTTTGGGATTGGAATGAAAACTGACCTTTTCCAGTTCTGTGGCTACTGCTGAGTGTTCCAAGTTTGCTGACATATTGAGTGCAGCACTTTCACAACATCATCTTTTAGGATTTTAAATAGCTCAGCTGGAATTCTGTCACATCTACTAGCTTTGTTGGTAGTAATGCTACCTAAGGCGTACTTGACTTCACACTCTAGGATATCTGGCCCTAGGTGAGTGACTGCACCATCGTGGCTGTCCCAGTCATTAAGATCTTTTTTATACAGTTCTTCTTTGTATTCTTGGCACCTCTTCTTAATCTCCTCTGCTTCTGTTAGGTCCATACCATTTCTGTCCTTTATTGTGCCCATCTTTATATGAAATGTTCCCTTGATATCTCCTGTTTTCTTGAATAGATCTCTAGTCTTTCCCATTCTGTTTTTCCTCCATTTCTTCACATTGTTCACTGAAGGATGCTTTCTAACCTCTCCTTGGAAAGGGGACGACAGAGGATGAGATGGCTGGATGGCATCACCGACTCGATGGACATGAGTCTGTAAACTCCGGGAGTTGGTGACGGACAGGGAGGCCTGGCGTGCTGCAGGTTCGCAAAGTGTCAGACACGACTGAGCAACTGAACTGAACTGAACTAACCTCTCCTTGCTATTCCCTGGAACTCTGCATTCAGTTGGATGTATCTTTCCCTTCCTCCTCTGTTTTTCATGTCTCTTCCTTTCTGAGCTATCTGTAAAGCCTGCTCAGACAACCACATTGCCTTCTTGCATTTCTTTTTCTTGGGGATGGTTTTGGTCACTGCCTCCTGTACAATGGTGTGAGCCTCCCATCCATAGTTCTTCAGGTACTCTGTTTACCAGATCTAATCCCTTGAAGTTATTCATCATCTCCACTGTGTAATCATAAGGGATTTGATTTAGGTCATACTTGAATGGCCTAGTGGTTTTCCCTACTTTCTTCAGTTTAAGCTTGAATTTTGCAGTAAGGAGCTGATGATCTCAGCCATTGTCAGCTCCCGGTCTTAATTTTGCTGACTGTATAGAGCTTTTCTGCCAGGGCCCAGCCCCAGTGGAGCTAGGGTAATTCGAAGCGGGGACAGAATTGGCATCTGGGAAAGGACTACTTAATTAGAAATATAAGATTAGGAAAGAATAGTGTAGTAGGAAAATTTAGTGGAGAAAAGAGGCTGAATAACTTGGTTTACATGGAAAGCTAATAAAGTCTCAAGACAAGAAGCTTGCACCACCTACATAGGCCACTGGCGCCCACTTGAATAGTGGAGGGTGCCCCGCCTTGGGCTCCCTCTTGCGTGGGCCTTAGAAGCCAGGGCAAGTAAGTAGACGTGGTGAGCCTCCACGGTCCAGATGGGAATTCAGCCAGAAAAGAAGAGGGAGGGAGAGGGAGAAAGAGAGAGAGAGTCGACACGGGGGGAGCCAGATTTCCAAGAAACTAGTTCAAGAAACTAGTCTGAGAAACTGGTCCATCCTTTATCGTTCAGGAAAGCTTTTTATACTTTTGGTTGTACATAAGAGATCAATGGATAATACAAAATTATGCAGCGTCAGCAGCCCTGACTCTTATGGAGACCAGGCTTTCTCTCTGCACACCTAGCTGTACACACAAGTCTTAGGTGATTTACGTCATCTTCCGGCCAGAAGGCCTGTTAGCACTTTACGGCCCTTTCCTGACAAGGGTCCGTCAACCAGAAAACTTACTTGCCTTAATAGTGTTGTTCTTTTCCAAAATCTGGTGCCGCTCTCAGAAAGCACTAAATAAAGTTACATTCTCACATAGCAAGGGCACGACAATTTATAACAAGGAAAGAGGAGCACAGTGATTTATAACAAAGAGAAAGTTCATAACTCAAAAGTCTGGTGTTGCTAACATCAAAACTACTATATTCCTTTTTCTATATCCCAGTTACATTGATTAATATCCTTCAGGTGCCTAAAAGATAAAGAATATGGAGGCCTGGCAGCAGTCATTGACTCAACAATGAAATTCTTCACCAAACTAATTCTTAGCTCTCAAAGGCTCTATATCTTTAAGATGTTTTAAGCTTCATGCCTCTCGCGGTTGGGGGGCTATAGACAATCACAAGCTGTAAAAGTCTCTAACTGTCAGGCAAGTTAGAGAGCCATCAGAGGGATTTGAGCTGAGACACTCCTTTCATATGCAGGAGACCAGTTGGAGCTACAAGTTAACTTTTTCCAGAGAAAGGTGGTCGGGGATAGCCCCCTGTACTGTCAGAAGAGTATAGTATAGCAGACAGTGAAGAGACAGATTTTGGTTTTGGGGCAGATGCTCAGGCAGAGGACCCCTTGAGACCTGACTCGCCTTGCCCGTCAGGTCTCTCCGCACGACCTTGTCATGGGTGGGATCTCCCGTGCTGGCTCCTGGCACTTCTCCATCTTTGGCTACAAAGAATGTAATCAGTCTGATTTTGGTATTGACCATTTGGTGATGTCCACGTGTAAAGTCGTCTTTTGTGTTGTTGGAAAAGGGTGTTTGGTATGACCAGTGCATTCTTTTGGCATAATTGTTACCCTTTGCCTTGCTTCATTTTGTTCTCCAAGGCCAAACTTGTCTATCACTTCAGGTATCTCGTGACTTCCTAATTTTGCATTCCAATCTCCTATGATGAAAGGACATCTTTTTTTTTTTTTTTGATGTTCTAGACATTCTTGTAGTTGTTCATAGAACTGTTAACAACATATGCAAAGGATTATACACCATGCTGAAGTAGGATTTATCCCAGGAATGCATAGGATTTATCCCAGGAATGCAAGATTGGTTTAGCATTCAAAAATAAATTAATCTAATATCAGTAGAATAAAGGAGAAAACCCACATGATCTTCTTAATAGGTGCAGAGAAAGCATTTAACAAAATTCAAAATCTGTCATAAAAACACTCAACAAACTATGAATGGAAGGTAACTTCTTCAGCCTGATAAAGGGCAGGAAAAAGTCACAGCTAACACAATACTCAATGGTGAAAGACTGACTGCTTATCCCTTAAGTTCAGAAACAGGAAAAGTGTATTTACTTTCGCCACGTATATTCCACATTAGATTGATGGTTCTAGCAAGGGCCATTAGGCGAGAAAGTGAAATAAAAGGCATTTAGATTGGCAAAGAATAGGCACAACTATCAGATGGCATGATCTTTATAAACAGAAAATTCTTAAAAGGAATCCACTAAAAAATCTGTTGGAATCAATAAACAAATTCAGCAGGATACAAAATCAATAAGGAAAAAGCAATTGTATGTCTATACACTTGTGATGAACAATCTGCAAATAAATTTAAGAAAACAATTTCATTTGCAATACATCAAAAAAATAAAATAGGAATAAATTTCACAAACATAGTATAAAACTTATATTCCAAAAACTATAAAGTATTGTTGAAAAAATTAAGAATATCTAAATAGAGACTTGCCGTGGGTCCAGTGCTTAAGACTCTGCACTGGTCTGGGAACTGAGATCCTGCGCACTGTGCAGTGTGGCCAAACAACAAAGAAGAAACAAGAAAACCTAAATAAATGGAAAGACACCCATGTTCATGGATCAGAAGACNAGGAAATCAGTCCTGAATATTCTTTGGAAGGACTGACGGTGAAGCTAAAGCTCAGCATCAGTTTGGCTACCTGATACGAAGAACTGACTTATTGTTTGAAAAGACCCTGATGCTGGGAAAGATTGAAGGAGGGAGGAGAAGGGGACGACAGAGGATGAGATGGTTGGATAGAATCACTGACTCAATGAACATGAGTTTGAGTAAACTGAAGGAGTTGGTGATGGACAGGGAAGCCTGGAAGCTGCAGTCCATGGGGTTGCAAAGAGTCAGACACAACTTAGCGACTGAACTGAATTGAATGGCGGAAAGCTGAATTCTTTACCCCTAAGTTCTTGAACAAGTATAGGATGTCCATTGTCACCACTCCTGTTAAAAATTCCTAGCCAGTGCAATAATGCAGTGAGAAATAAAAGAGATACAGATTAAACACAAAGAAATAAAACCATTCCCACCTGAAGACACAGTGTCCACATATTGCACTGCTGTTGTTACCATTTTAGTCGCTAAGTCATGTCCAACTCTTTTGTGACCCCTTGGACCTTTATATAACCCATCAGGCTCCTCTGTCCATGGAATTTTTCAGGCAAGAATACTGGAGAGTGTTGCCATTTCTTCCTCCAGGGGATTTCATAACCCAGGAATCAAATCCGAGTCTCTTGCTTGGCAGGCGGATTCTTTACCACTGAGCCCTCTGGGAAGCCCAGTATCCACACAGAAGGGCCCAAATAATCTACAAGAAAATTGTAAGAACTAATATGTGGGTTTAGCAAGGTCTCAGGATACAAAAATCTGCTGCACTTCCCTGCTTATGAAATTTGCCAGAAAAAGTTGGTAATCAAATTTTTAAAAAGCAGTACCATTTTAAATAACATTGAGAAACATGAAACACTTATGGATAAAACTGGAAAGTCATTTGCATTATTGCACACTGAAAATTAACAGCACAGTTGAGAAAAATCAAAGACTCCAATAAGTGGGGTGCTCATAGATAGAAGATTTAGCATGGCTAAAATGTCAGTTCTCCTCAATTTGATCTAGTGACTCAATGTAATTCTAACAAAAACCCTAGCAGGATTTTGTGTAGAGATTATCAGGTTGATTCTAAAATGTATATGGAGAAGCAGAGGTCCTAGAATAGTAAAAATAGCTTTGAAAAAGACAGAGTATATAATACTTCATTATTTAAAATCTATAATTCTACAGAAACTCACATGTATAGTTTTGGTGAAAGGGCAGACATATAGATCACTGGAACAGGATGGAGACTCAAGAAATAGAGACATGGACGGCACGATAATTCAATGGAAGAAGGATAGTTTTTTCAATACGTGGTATTGAATACCCCATAAAGTGCTAGAAATTAATGTCAACCCATTTCTCATGCCATTTATAAGAATTAACTAGAAATATATATTAGATCTAAAGGCAAAACCTAAATCTATAAGATTTCTAGAAGAACACATAGGAAAAATATCTTCGTGGCCTTGGATGAGGAAAATATTTCTCAGACAACACACACACACACAAAATCATAATAAAAAATGAATAATTGAGATTTATTCAGAAAAACTTCTCTTGTTTATCATGTTAAGAAAAATAAAAAGATAAGTTCTCACCTGAGAAAAAGATATTTACAAAATACATTCTTGGTAATGGAACTGGATTCAGAACTATTGTATAAAGTCTTACAACTTAGTAATGAAACATCAACTAACCAAATTTTTAAAAAGGCAAATGAATTGAACTCTTTATCAGAGAACTAAAAATGCAAATAAACATAAGAATTGATTTTCAGCATCATTCAGCTCAGTTCAGTTCAGTCGCTCAGCATGTCCGACTCTTTGCGACCCCATGAATCGCAGCACGCCAGGCCTCCCTGTCCATCACCAACTCCCGGAGTTCACTCAGACTCATGTCCATCGCGTCAGTGATGCCATCCAGCTATCTCATCCACTGTCGTCCCCTTCTCCTCCTGCCCACAATCCCTCCCAGCATCAGAGTCTTTTCCAATGAGTCAACTCTTCACATGAGGTGGCCAAAGTACTGGAGTTTCAGATTTAGCATCATTCCTTCCAAA